>PVJH01001220.1:0-224804 GCA_004026705.1 Nesogale talazaci
TTCCCCCAAGACTCCTCTATTTCTTTGTACCTCTGCCTTATCTTACTCTGTGTCTTCCTCTCTCATCCCTTTCATATTCTCTCTCATCCACTGTTTCTGAGTTTCCATCAATGTCTCTTTTTCTCCTTCTGACTTTCATTTTCTGCCCATCTCTGTCCTCTCCTCCCAGTTCCCTGACCCAGTTCCCTTCTTGGAGCTCTCAAAAACTCCATCGTGTTACAGCTTCTGAGCTTCTCTGCAAGGCCCGACCATGTGGCTCTCATATCACTTTGTACAGTAGTCAGGACAAGGGCCCAGGGCCCACTGAGACCTGGCCCTAATCAGCAGACAGTGATAGAACTCTTTTGCTTTGGGGACCCAGGATTTGTTCTGAGTCCACTCCCGAATCTTCCCACTTTTGCTGTCTGGAATGACAAAAATATTTCTATAAGATACTATTCAATAAATGTGTGTGGAGTGCATGCTCCGAGTTGGAACTGTGCTGAGAGCTTGTCTCCTCATCTCTACCCCAGGAGTCTGAGAATAAGCAGGAGCCCTTGAGGACCCAGTCACCGTTCTCCCCTTTGGGAGACTATCGGCAATACCCGTAAGGACTGCAGACCCTGGATTGAACCAAAAGAGCTGGGGTTCAAGAAGAATTTGGAAAGACCAAGTCACAGTCTGTTTTTAAAACTATGGTGGGACAACTATGGCCACAGAGGCTTTGTGCAGACATTGAGCACTTTTATTTTCCTATTTAAAGGAACATGGGGAGCGAGTATTAAAGGATTAAAAAAGAGATAGATTGATAGATAGATAGCAGGCCAGTTCTGTGCCCCCTCGGGTGAAAGGGGATCTTCCTCTTGCAACAGTGACCAGAAGTGTCTCCTTTGGTATCTGTGGGGCAAGGCGTCAGGAAAACGGCACCATTTGAATTCCGGCTCTTCAGTCTACTTTAGAAAGCGAAAGAAATGAGTTTGAAGGTGGAAAATCTGATGGGGGTCTAGCATCTTTGAGCCGCCCCCCAGGCTCACTGTCCTGGTGGCGGTGGGGGGATATGAAAGGTGCCCACAGAAGACAGAGGAGCCTGCTTGCCCAAGCCCAGGCTGGGCGACGACAGCCCTGCCCTTACTGCTTTAGAAGCCCCCTTGGAAGCCCCCAGGTAAGTCCCCCCCTCCAGCCTTTCCTTTATCCCAAGCCTCTTTTTTGAGGTTTGGCTGCAGTTTTGATCTTAACAATTTTTTTGTCATCTTTGCCAAGGCTTTTACAATGTGATTTCCTTTTATTTTAAAAAACGGTAGCTTTCAAGCTTCGTCTCATCTGTGATTGTTTCATGTTTGCAGGTTTCTGGAAGGCTTGGAGTTGGTCCCTAGGTGGGTGACTTCCCAACTGCTCCTTGCTCTGCTCATCCGCTTAGAAGGGGTTGGGGCCGTGAAGCAGCAGCTCCCCCTTTCTGGTCCTCTGTGATGCTGAAAAGTGCAGGGTCCCATGTGCCTGGCTCCTGAAATCTCTGGACGCTTCATCAGCTAAGATATCTTGAGACTGGAAGTAGGCGACTTGAGTTCTATCCTCTGACTATGTGTCTTGAGCAGGTTCTTGTATTCCCTAAGCCTCCGTGTCCTCATCTGTATAGTTAGAAGAATAATAGTTCCCACCTCACATAGAGTAAATGAGATGATAAAAGGGAAGTGTTTTGCAGTGTACAGTACTTGGTACAAATTGAAGGCTTAATAAAAGTTACCTACTATTTTTGGAGCCCTGGTGCTGCTGTGGGACAGGTATTGGGCTGCTGACTGCAAGGTCAGCAATTCAAGTGCACCAATCACTCTAAATGAATATGATAATCCTGCTCATTGTAGTAAAAAAAATGCACAGTCTTAGAAATATAGGTAGGATGGCTGTGAGACAGAATTGCCTCAAAAGGAGTGGGGTTTTCACATGGATCCCTGGTGGAGCTGTGGGTTAGGCGTTGTATGTCCAACTGCAAGATGAACAGTTCAAATCCACCAGAAGGTTCATGGGAGTAAGATTGAGGCTATCTGCTTCTGTGAAGATTTGTAGTCTTGAAAAATATGCATAGGGTTGCTATGAGTTGTTGGTGGGTTATTGTCTTTCTATACTAGGTCATCAGCCACTTTCCCTGTCTGTTCCCCATAATACACCATACCAGGGGCAGCACTCAACATGTACCTTCCCATCGTGGGATAGTTCTTGTCACTTTTATGTGGAATTCTTCTGAGCTCTGGAAGCAAGAAGACAGGCAAAATGACTCTTTGGGCCCTTCTCAACTGTGGCCTTCCATGGCCATCTTCCTACTTATCAAATCACCCTACACATTTTCCTGTAAGAGAGAGGGGGTCCTATTGCCTCCAAATTTGAGCTGAGAAATGGGCCCTGCACAATGAAGACTCCCAAGCCATCGTTTTTCTACTCATGTGGAGAGGGGAAGATCTTGGGGTTTTCCTTTTACTTTATCTTTTATTTTGGTGTAGATTTACCTTCTTAATTAGGTTTCTCTCAGGCAAATATATTAGGATTAGTTTGTAATCCTTGAGCTTACAGAAAGTGAGGGTACAACGGCCCACGGGTGGGCCCGGAGCCAGGAGGAGGTGTTTGCTATGAAAAATCCACAGAGTGGAGGAAGCAGGTGGATAAAGAGAAGTGTCCGAGTTCCAAGCAAATATATCATTTGCTTATTTGTGTAATGAACAGTTGTGAACTATTAATTCTGTGCTAAGTGTTGATGCTACAGAAGTGAATGGAGCATTGTTTCTGCGTGATACCAATGGTCTAACCTTGCTGACTGACTGCTCATGAAAAGCTAGCGATTCAAGTGTACACAGTGGGGCCTTGGAAGAAAAACCAGGCAATCTTGTTCAGAAAAGAAAAAAACAAAAACCAAACCCAGCCATTAAAAACCCTCTAGGTCACACAGTTCTGTTGTGACACTCATGAGGCTGCCATCAATCAGTGTCAACTCACCAAATTTGGGCTCATTAAGGGGCCCAGAAGCTCTGGTGACATAGTGGTTAAATGTTTGACTGTTGACTGAAAAACCAGTGGTTTGAACTCACCAGGTGGTCTGTGGCAGTCTGATTCTGTAAGGATTTACTGCCTTGGAAACCTCATGGGGCAGTTTCTCTCTGTTCTTACAGTCACTGAGTCAGAATGGATTTGAAGGCAATGGGCTTGTTTGGAGTTTTTAAGGTGCCCAGCAGAGGGAAGACACAAGCAAGTAGGACATGCACATCTGGTGGTCATGGGCTGTCTATCCCAGCTTCTGGTTGCTTCTGGTTGACATGTGGCATTATTGAAGCTACCTCCTGGTCTGATGAGGTTGTGACACTCCTGCTGCTTCAAGCCCCAGAAGTGCAGAGGCTCTCCCAATGGCACTCCCACTTCCCCTGTATATTTGGCCTTCTGGTTCTATCTCTTCTGTGCCCATCTACATTTACCAAGACCCACAGTCCATGCCAGGTAGCTGGGTCAAGGAGAGATGTCAGGCTGTGTCGGCACCAATGTTCTCCCTTCTGGTTATCCTCATGAGGAGTCAACTCGTGATGGCAGCTAACAGCAGCATTAAGTTTTGGTCAGTCCTCAACAGTGTGGTTTCATCTTTCTGCTTGTTAGGAATGTCCACTAGGCTGAGGCTTGCCTACCCAAGAAGAGCTCCTGGAAAAGCCCTTCCCCCCACCGAGAGCACTGTTTCCCCATGGCTGCTGGCCCCTCTTAAGCAGAAGCGTTTGGGTGACTGACAAGTGGCATATGGTATCTTCTCAGCATTCCCTAAACAACCTTGAGGTGCGTATCAACTCTCTGTAGTAACCCCATAGCTGTAAGTTATGCAGGGATTCAGCCTCCTGGAAACACAGGTGAGTGGCCTCCCTGTCTATTCCCCTCAGCCCACACTGGGCCAGATGGGGATTGATGCCCACACAGCATCCTGAGGCTGGAATAGGGACTCTGTTGCAGAGAATGGAAAGACAAGCAGACTTGCTCCAGGTGGGAGGGAGCACTTGGGTGGGAGCTACCTCTCATGTGAAGCCCACCGGGGTCACCTGCCCTCCATTTTGCCTTGCTACTGGGCATTAAAGGACCCAGAACTCTCCTGAAGGTCCTCGGCCTGGAGAAAAAAGCCCAGTTTCTGCTGAGGAGTGAGTGGGTCAGAGAAAGGGTGCTAAAGGCCCATCTCACTCATGAAGGGAATTTTACATCTGTTAGTAAATGTAAATGATGAGTTAAATGGGATTTAGATGGCACTGTGAGTGGGTCTGTCCTCTGCCTAATGACTGTGCCGGCCCATTATCCATTTCTGGGTTTGTGCACAGGCTCTCTGTGGGTGATTCCTGGCTGAGGGGTGCCCCTCCTCCAAGGCTTCCAGCTCTAGGCACTGCGCAGCTCGACCTCAGGGAGGTGGAGGAGGCTAGTATGTTAATGGACTCTAACTCAGCCTGGGAGATCTCATGCTCCCCATCTCCCCATGTTGTGGCAGAGCTGGAAGAGCCCAGCCTCCCCATATGAGAACTGGGGACACGGACGGCCCCTGGCTTGGGAGGAAGCTTGCTGCTGCCTTGCTCTCTGCCTACATGCAGGCACAGTACCCAGGACTGGGTGGAGCGGTTCTCAACCCCTCTTGCACATTAGCATATCCGAGGCAGACTGTAAGGAAGCCTGCCCTAGGGATCCCGGGCTCTTGGTAGGGGTGCACCAAGCCAGGGCATCTTTCATAAGCCCCAGGGGACTCTGATATGCACCCGGGTTAAGAGTCACTGGATAATTGAGGAGAATAGATTTGACACGAGTTGTTGCTGCTATTGCTGTGGCTTCTGCTCACACCAGTTTGGGGCCACAAAGGACCATCGACATCAAGGAAAGACTTTCAGTGGTTCTCGCTTTCACTTACTATCACAAAGCGTCCAAACACCCCCTGTAATGTCATGAATTGTGCCCCCTCCCTGGTATGTATGTTACAAATTCTAACCCCAGTAGAACCCTGTAGAATTTGGGAATTCGATTTTTTTTTATATTAATGAAGCAGTATTAGTGCAAGGCATGCTGTAAATCAATCTTTTCTTTTCTCCATCATTTTATCGGCATATAGTCCCCATATCATACAATTTCACGGCTAAATCACAACAAGCAGAGTTGTACAGTCATCACCACAACACGTTTTAGAACATTTCCCTTGTTCTTGTACTCATCGCTATTCGTTCCCCATTTGCAGGTACAGAAGCCAGTTAAGCAAGCCGCAAAAGCTCAGCGCCGGGGGAAGAGAACGGAAGGTCACACGAATTTTTCAAGGAGCAGAAGCTGAACAGAGACAAAGGGCTTTCTCCAGGGCCGACACAGAGAGAAAGCTACCCCCTGGAGCTAGCACCTTGAATTCAGACTGCCTACCCGACACTGTCCCTCGATGATTTGGGGTTTTCTCCACATTGTTCTCCCAGAAGCGCCAGCATACCTGTGGCGTGTGACTAGTCTCTTTGGGGCTCTCCAGGCACCTGCTGCCTCTGAACTTATTTGGAGGGCCAAGTTGGGTTAAACCTAAAGCCCAGTTCTACTCTCTGCCCCTCCCTTGCTCTCGGCCCTCCTTTGGGTCTGCCCTTTCTTTAAGAGGCACTGTGCCAACAGGACTCCTCAAGCCTTCTGCTGAATGTGTTAGTCCAGGTAAACTAGAGAAACAAATCCATACACATGCATATGGCTATAAGGGTACAGTTTATATACAAGAGGGATAGGACATTGAGAAAGCTTCCCAACCCAGTCCAGTTCAAAGTCATAAGTCCGATATTAGCCCATATGCCCAATACCAGTCTACAACATCTCCTTCCAACTCACGAGGTCACAGGTCAGTGGGTGCAGAATCCCGTCACTAGCAGGGGTCTCCCCATGGCTTCTCGCTTCCAGGGACCAGGGTCCATCGACAGCATCCAGTGGTGGTAGTGATAACTCAGCGCTGGCAGGGGTCTCCACGTCGCTTCGCCAGTTTCAGAGGTCTGGTTCCATCAGGGCAAGGCCTGTGGCTTCTCCTCTGGCTGCCATCGTATCTTGTCCGTAATTCATCATCTCTGAGACTAACTCCCAACAACTGGGAGATAGCTTCTCATCTCTTTGAGGGAAATATCACGAGATTTCCCAGAAGTCTCAGGAGAAAGTCATGCCCACACAGAGGCCTCGTTGATTACTCAATGGATTGCTGCATATTAACAGGCGAGACTCCACCCCTACATCTCAATCATGAAATTAACATAAGCACATGACAGCCCCACTGAGTCATCCTTTCTGCAGAGTAACAGAACTGCACAGCGGGTGGGCTCTGTCTAGCTGCAGGTGCCACAGCGGGAAGAGTTTCCTGGTCATCAGATACTCCTGTGGGGCATTGATCCTGGGTCTCCATGAGTTTCTTTTCTCTTTTTCTTTTGATAATAGACTTAATATTTATAGCAAATTTAGGTTTTTGAGAAAATTATGTAGAAAGCATCTAAGTCCCATATGCTCCTCGCTACCCACATTGTTTCTCCTATTCTTCACTTCTTGTATTTATGTGCAACATTTGTTAAATTCATGAGTCAATGTTGATACAATATTACTAGAAATAGCTTGTGTTAAGATTCACTCTTTGTAGTGTACGGTTTTCTGGGCTTAGCAAAGGCATAAGAGGCTATGTCTAGCTTGTTGGTGTTATTTGGAACCCTTTCTCTGATCTAAAATTCCCTGTGCTCCACTGATCCATCTCTCTCTTACCCTGAACCCCTGCAACTAGTGTTGCTTTTCATATCTCCACCACTGTGCCTGTGCCCGAGTTGAAATCCTGTACTGTGTGGCTTTGTCAGATTGGCTCCTTTCACCTAGGAATATATATTGAAAGCCCCTCCACGTCTTTCTGTAGTATAACTCCAAGGTCTTTTGAGTTTCATTGAATATAATACTTTCCATTTTTACTGACAACTCTCACTCTCCTTAGGAGTCAGAACTCAGAGGATTTGGTCTAGAGTGTTTGGTCAGGGGATATAGCTATGTAATGGACACAAAAACCCACCCTTCTTGCACCAATGTGGCATAATTTTTGTAATAAAGTTAAGCTTATTTGTTGACTTTGAAGAATGCAGGTAGATTACTACCCAATCAATGCCCCGACTCCTATTTCAGTTCCATAACCTGCTGTCCTGTATATAGAATTTTAGAGTTCAGCAAATGATTTCTTATAGTCCATGTTGGTTTGCAGGTGAGATGAGGCACTGGGAATCTTATTCACAGCTTTTCCTATTCCTGCCCTACCTCTGTGTGTTAGGCTGGGTTCTCTAGAGAAGCAAAATCAGTGATCCCATATGTGTATGAATATAGAAAGAGATTTATATAAAGAAATTTTGCAAACAGTTGTAGAAGTAGGTTAGTCCTATCTAGTTCAAGTCCATGTAAGCTGAAGGCTTCTCTTTTCCCATGTAGCTACACTGAAAAACAGGAAGCAAAAAGATAAAGCAAAAGAGCCGCAGGCTGGCAGCTTCAGGGTCTGGGCTCCACCCTTACCTACACCCAGCGAGGCCACACTGACATAACATCCAATTATCATAAACCACCTTTTGTCAAATTGACACCTGCACAGAGCTCTTTAACTATATATAGTTTCCAAAGACAATGATAAAATTATACATGCATCTCATACGATACAATTAGCATGCACACAACTGAAAATGCGCTAACCCCTTTTCATCATATATTTATATAAGTGAACAAAACAAAAATATAGGATGCATATGAATTTATCATAACATTTATAACTCTCATATCGACAGTGGTTATTTAGAACTATCTTCTTTTTACTACCCAATTTGTATTTAATTTACCCTCAGCGAGAACCTTTGCAGATCGTGGTTCTTTGCCCACTGATGTAACCCACCTTTTCATTCACGAACAGTCTGGGCTATTAGTAGTCATTGCAGAATTGGGGTGCTGTACTTTACCACTGAATTTAGTCACAGGATTTGGTAGTACTAAGAGATCTCTTAGATTTCAGACATACAATTCTTCTTTACCTCCCTTATGGAGCACCAATCCAATATCCCTTTGGTAATCAGGATCAAGCACATCAATTAATACATAATACAGTGATTTCCCTGTTGATTGATTCACTACGGGCCACCACGGCTCCATTCAGCCTGAGCTATATCCATCGTGAAGTAGATGCTGTCTGCCCTACAGAGTCATAACATTGTATATGGAGAGCAGCACTCCATTGTTATATGGAAATGGTATATATGAGATTAGGCTAGAGCAGATCCTGAAGGGACAGTAAAGTTGCATGAAGAAGTGACCCAAATGCATATAATTTTCACTTCTGTCATAGAGCCATCTTTCTCCCAGTCTGCACCTAAGACCTCATGGGGGAGTCTCTTATTATGAGGTGACTGAAAAACAGAAAGCTCATGCTTGGCTTACTACTCGATCCACACAATACCCCTTGAAAGTGGATAGCAGTAGCACTGCATCCCCATTTTGAACTTTCCATGAAGGAAATATTCATGGATTTCAGTGGTGAAGTAAATCTTCCCAGTTGGCAGACTTTGTGATCATTCTGTTTGCTTGGAAGGGAAAATGGTCAAATGTGTAATTCTATACTGATTCCTGGGCTGTGAACCATGGCTTGGCTGGATGGCCAGGGACTTACAAAGAGCATGATTAGAAATTTGGTGACAAGGAGGTAATGGAAAGAGGTCTGAGGACAGACATCCCCGAATGGGCCCCCCAAAATGAAGATACTTGTGTCTCATGTGAATGCCCACCAAAGACCAAAGACAAAGAACTTTAAAAAATCAAGTGAATAGGATGACATATTCTGTGGAAATGAGTCATTCTCTTTCCTCAGATACTCCTGTCTTTGCCCAATGGGTGCATGGGCAAAGAAGGCATGACGGCAAGGATAGAATTTATGCCTGGACTTAGCAACATGGATTTCCACTCACCAAGACTGATTAGTTAACATTGAGCACACTATCTACCAGCAGCAGAGACCAACACTGGTCTAAGATATGGGATTATTTCTCAGAGATCAAACTGCAACCTGGTGACAGCTTTACATAGGACCCGCCTCTTCATGGAATGAGTAATGCGTGCTCTTACTGGAAATAGACACTTAGTCTGGATACAGATTTACCATTCATGGGTTTGAAGACTGTCTCATCCACCAACGTAGTATCCAGTATAGCATTGCTTCAGATTAAAGGACTAACTTTACAGCAAATCAAGTGTGGCCATAGGCCCATGTTCATGGAATCTCTTGTTCTTACCATGTTCCCCATCATCCCGAGGCAACAGGCTTGAAAAGATGATGGATAGGACTTTAAAGACACAATTAAGTGCCAGTGAAGTGGCAACATCTGTTAAGAGTTGGGGCAATGTTCTCAAGAGGCTGTGTATGTTCTAAACTAGCATCCAATGTAAGGTGATGCTTCTCCAAGAGCCAGGATTCACTGGTTCAGAAAGCAAAGGGTGGAAATGTGAGTGGCGTCATTCACTATTTTTAGTGACTTAGTTCTAACATTTTTGCTCTGTGTCCCTGCACTCCTATATATTCTTTGGATCTGAACATCTTCGTTCCAAAGAGAGGAATAGTCCCACCTAGAGACATAGCACTGCTTTTACTGAACTAGAAGTTAAGAATGTCTCCTGGCCATTTTGGATTCCTCATGCTTCTGAATCAAGAGAAAAAGAAGGGTGTTGCTGTATTGAGTGGTGTTATTGATCATGATTGCCCAGGGAAACTTGGATTAATATTGCATAATGGCGCAAAGAAGAATATGTCTGGAGTTCTGGAGATTTTTTCACTGTCTTTTAGTACTACCATGCCCTATTATTAAAGTCAATTTCTGTACATATAAGAAAACTCTAGTTGTTCTTTAGGAGTATAGTGTGCCTCTTCCTGAATGGCCTTCTTGACTTCACCTTTGGGTACCCGCTGAGACATAATTCTGGTTATAAATTGTTGCAGTCACCTAATCTGGTGTCAGTTTGAGGATTAAGAGTGTAGGGGGGTAGTCTAACCTATCAATTTGGAAATAGCCAGTGAGATCTCTATGTGGGCAAGGCCTTCTGAGAATTCTGGGAAATGTGGCCTGCCTCTTAGAGGCAGGAGACGCTATCTCTCTCAGTTCATTTCCTTGGAGACACTTGACTGACAAGGCTGACTTCATGTGAGACATCCCTGAGGAGAAGCCACATGGAGCTACCCTAGTGCCCTGAGCCAGGCAAGCCACATGAATGCAACCAGACCTCTGAAGCCGGAGGAGCCACTTGGAAACCCTTGTCAATGCTGAGATGTTTATAACAGCACTGGATCCAAAGGTATTCTACCCACCTGACTTGTGATCATCCTGAATTTGGTGTCATTGCATGTGTTTTGTGAGTCTGAAGAAGAATTTATAGATTGGTACCAGACATATGGGTTAATATTGGACTTATGACTTTGGACTGGACTGTGTTGGAACGTTTTTCTCAATGTACAATTGCTCTTATACATAAGCCTCTCCCTTATATACCTATGCATGTTTATGAATTTTGTTTCTCTAGTCTACCTGGAGTAACACATAAGTCTAGATGCAATAATGGGTGGTGAGGGTGATTCATGGGAGCATGCAGCAATATCTTATAAGAGGTCTGACTCAAGCAATGCTCTAAATACAGTACCAGGTGTCATATCAGCATACCTAATTGGGCTGATCTTCTTAAGTATGAGTGGGGGATAATAGACTTACTGAGAGTGGATCAATCTCTTTGGATGGGAAAGCTGGCTCTACTGGCTTAACAGAATCTAGGGGCTCAATGTCTTCAACTACCAGATTATCAGCCCATATTTCAGGGTCCTGTTTCTTTCTAATCAGTGCTCTTACTTTAGCATCAGATACTTCTCTAGCTTGAGAGTTAGACTGGTACTATAATTCAGACTGGTGTTATAATTCAGCAATATTAATTCTGTTACTAAAAGAGATAAGGTTTTCTTTCATGGCACAAGTGGAGCTTTGAGGTCTTTTACGCAGCGTTTGATCCAGGCTTCTGAAGCTCTGGGTTAGTCTCCTTTATCAGTTTTTTAAAAAAATGTGTAAGTAGTATCAGCCAACTAGCTTCTTGATGAAATTGCAGGAAGATACCAAACACACGGTCACTCTCATCCTGATGAAACTGTAGAAAGACCCCAAACACCTGGTCATTCGGTGCCTCACTTTTTTTTACCCACATTCATCTATTGGTGATACTAATTTGGGTATTAGCTTTGCCACCTCATGCCGTGAGCTAACGGCGTCCCTTCTTTACTAATAGTGACAGACATTTCCATACTAACAAAGACACATACCAAGTTCTCAGTGCCTTTAGGCCTAATCAGACTTGAGGACCAATGTAGAAAACTCACCATTAAAATTTTGTTTCTCTAGAATTGCTTCTAGTACCAAATGTGTTAGTGTGGGTTGCCTTGTAGCTCTCTCTAAAAGTTCAATTTTAAAGTATATATAAAAAGTCTTATAGAAAAGGTCACATATCTAAGGAGGAATCATCAGGTTTCAACCAGAGTGTTAGGTTGGGCTCCTCTCCCACTTTCACCCAGGTACGTATAATTGATAAAAAATCCCACCAGCATACTCTTTAATCTGCCATCTGTGGCCTGCTGAATAACTCACAGATAAAAAGTATAATACCCTGGGAGTGAAAAGAAACTCCTGACTTCTAGCATCCCATCCCCTCAGGTTTCATTGGCAGTTGGGTCATATACCCATCTTTAAACCAGTCCCTGGTGAGGCCATGGGCCAAATATAACAGGTCTGAGACCTGTGAGAATCCATCCAGCTTCTGAGACTGAGGAGAAGACAGGCCACCATCATAGCACAAGATGCTGGGCGAAGAGAATAACTCCTTGCAAGAATTCACCTCCAATTGTTTTTCCAGTCTGAAATTGATCGAACATCCGATCAAGATGCATTGATAATATCGGCAATACGAATGCAAAAGTCGGAAGCCATGAAGAAGGAACAGTAGTTGGAAAATATGGTTTGAGTGATAGAAATACAGCTGACTATTGCATGACAGAATTTTATAAGACCCACAACTTCATTGCAAATGTCTTCTTATAACAACACAAAGGCCATCAATATATGACAACCTTTCTAGATGGAATACACAGAAATAAAATCGACTATATCTTGTCAAGGGATGTCATAAGCTAAAGTAGAGGTCAACTAGGGAACAGATTGTCACTTGCTCATATGAAGTTTAGGTTGATGCGCAGAAAATTGAACAAGTCCTTGAGAGCCAAAACATGACTTTGTATCTATCTCATATTAATTTTGAAAACATTGCAACAAAAGATTTGAACACTAATCATGAAAAGCACCTGATAAACTTGGCCAGTTAACCACCCTAGAGGTGTATTCTGAATTTGTTGTTGACAAAAGTATCTCTTATTTGTTCCACAACAGAAATTTCTTCCCTGACTTTTTGAATGTTGATGGGGGTCTTTCCCTTCTCATGCATTATTTCTATTTTTGTCTTTATATTACTATGATTTTATCCTTACCACCTCAGTGCTATTTTGTTTTTTGTTTTCTGTTGGGTCTCCCAAGTGTGAAGCACAGGAGTAGTGGATAATGATAATAACTGATACAAGGGAATATAGGAGAACGGGGGTGAGGGTGGGTGATAGGGAGGGAAAGGGAATTTCAGGAGCGGAGGGGAAGGGGAGGGAGCACTAGAACAGATGTGATTGTACAATTCATTATATTGCGACTTTACCATGGGGGGGTACTCTAAAATTGATATACTGATGAGTGTGCAATTCTTGACGATTGAATGGTTAAACTACTGAATTGTATGATATGTAAATTATGTGCCAATAAAAAGTGGGTAAAAAAAGACAGGAGCTGTGGGAGGACATCAAGAGTATCACTCAAGAGGAAAACAAAAGGTCATTAGAAAAAAAGGGCAGAAAAACAGCAAATGCCACAAAATACTTTAAAACATGCTCATTTTACGGGGGCTCTTACAGTTCATATAACACTTCATACATCAATTGTATCAAGCATATTTGTATATTTGTGGCCCTCATCATTTCCCAAACATTTCCTTTTTATTTGAGCCCTTGGTATAAGTTTCTATTTTCCCCTCAATCCCCCCACCTCCCACCCTCCTGAATGCTTGATCAATTGTATATTATTATTATTTCATATTTTACACCGTCCATTGTCTCCCTTCACCCACATTGATGTTATTTTCCCCTTCCTGGAGGGGGGAGAGGCTATATATCCAACCTTGTGATGGGTTTCCTCTTTCTTCCCCTTCACCCTCCCTGTTCATCTCCCTACCCTCATGATAGCATTATCCCCACTACTGTTCCTGAGGGGTTTATCTGTCCTAAATTCCATGTGTCAAAAGCTCCTATCTGTATCAATGTGTGTTTTCCAGTCTAGCAGGATTTGTAAGGTAGAACTAGGTCATGTGGGGTGAGGAAGCAATCAGGGGTTGGAGGAATGATGTGTATTTTGATGGGGCTATACTGCACCTTGGTTGAGTCAACCCTTCCTTATAATTCTTCTGGGAGATATTGTCAACAAATAGGTTTTGAGTCTTCACTCACACTCCCCTCATTCACATCAATACAATTGTTTTGGATCTTTTTATACATAATACCTGATCGCATCCACACCTTATGATTACACAGACTGGTGTGCTTCTTCCATGTGGGCTTATTTACTTCTCTGTTAGATGGCTGCTTGTTTAACTTCAAGCCTTTAAGACCCCAGATACTATATCTTTTGACAGCAGGGCACCATCTGCTCTCTACACCCCATTTGCTTATGCACCCATTTTGTCTTCAGTACTCTTGTTGGGAAGGTGAGTATCAAAATGTGCCAGGTTATTAGAACAGAGTTTTCTTGTGTGAAGGGAAACCTTGAGTAGAGGCCCAAAGTATATCTACTATCTTAGTACTTGGCTTATAAATATATGTACATTGGCCTCTATCCCTTTCACTATAAATTAACATACTTACTTATATACATGCCTATAGCTATACCTCTATAAATAGCTTTTGCCTCATACTTCATTCCTCTTTTTTCTTTCATCTTCCTCCTATCCCACTATCAGGCTCACCCTCAATTCAGCTCTCAGTAATTACTCTCAGAGACATCAGCACTTGTTTAAACCCTTCCAGGCATTATACACCCTCCTCGCCATCAATTTTAGATCTCTTGCTCTTGCTGTTCCCTTATCTCTAGGTTTGTTGGTTCCTGCTTCCTCCTCTCTCATGTCCCCTGAAACTGCTGGTCCCTTCTTTTCTCCTCGGGACCATTCATCTTGTCTATCTTATATAGATAGAAATAGGGTGAAAGAAAAATAAAATCAAACAAAAACAACAAAACAAAACAAACAAATGAAAAACAATAGACAGTTCCAGGTCTGACTACTGACCCTTATGTATGTTTTCTGATCTAGTCTGATGAAGTGCCACACCCTATACCCTGGGTCAGAAGTCTATTTTCAGGATTTCTTGAGGACTTTGGCATTTTGCCCTGTTGTGCATGGGGCAGACCAGGCACACTTTTCATAGTGTCTCCAGTGCTGTCCCCTCTAGCACTATGGATCAGTGTGGAAACTTCATGTCTCATGATGGGGCCAGCCTGATGGCCCTCTCTGTGCATTGGCTACTCTGAGCTGAATAGTCTCATCACTGAGGCTTGGTGGGCCATGATAAAATCCACTCTTTCTCTCTATGTCTTTCTCTTAGTTCATTCCTTTGTGGGTTGGACATGGCTATTTTCTGCTTTGCCTTCTTCTGGGGAGGGGGTCAGCATAGCTTTACTTTGGTCTGGCCCTGTCATCCTCTCTGCTAATTCACTGCTCCATGCCAGTGTTCTGTCCTCAAGCTTTGGAGCTTGGGGATGGGGGTCTGGTCCCTTTCTCCCTTTCCTCTGGAGACATAAACAATACTCTCCCTATGGGTGTATTAGTGCCCTGTTCCCCATCACCCTTGTTCCCCCCTTTTGTCTTCCCCCTCTCTTTCCACCTCCCTTTTAGTTGGCTCCCATATGCATCCCTGAGTTGAGTTTGACCTCTGCCAAAGTATCTGGACCTCGACCCAGGATTTATTCCTTAAGTAGCTTTTTCTCTGTGCTCATTGTACTTCTTGTGCTTATCTCAGTGGACCTGAAACTTGCTCTTAATCATATAGTTACTAAGCCAAATCAAGAAATAATGACATTAAAGGGAAGAGTGAAAATTTTCAAAGGAAAATCAAGAAGACAAAATAAAATACTATAATAACATGTGCAATGACCTAGAGCTAGAAAACGAAAAAGAAAGCACACACACTCAGCATTATTTTAAACTGAAAGAATTGAGGAACAACGTGAAGCCTTGCGTTTCAATATTGTAAGATTCTGTGGGCAAAATGTTGACTGATGCAAGAAGCATCAATAGAAGATGGAAATACACAGTTACTGTGTTAGTCTAGATTCTCTAGAGAAACTAAACAGTAACACTCATCTATGTTCAGGAAAGAGCTTTGCATTAAGAATGAATTTTACATCAAGAAGGCACTCCAGCCCAACCCAATTAAAGTCTACAGATGCTAGCTGGCCCTCTTCAGACTCCTGGGACTACAGGCTAATGATGCAGAAAGGTGAAACAGGGAGATTACAGGCTGCTTGGTGCAGTCTCAAGCGTTCCAAGGTCAGTAGAAGCAAGACAGGACACCATCAGCTATCAGAGTTGGATGATCACCCCTGGAGGAACACGGAGTCTTAGTCCAAGCTAGGAGAAAGGAGATGTAGCAGTGAAAGAGTTGTTCCCAGAGCCCCCCCCCTCCCCCCAGTACATACATATTAGTAAAGTCCCTGAATGCTAATGGACTAAATGCACCGGTAAAGAGATAGAGAATAGCAGCATGGATGAGAAAACAAAACCCATCAATATACACATACAATATCTGCTCACAAAGATATGAACAGATTAACAGTCTGGCTGGACAAAAGCATAGCATGCAAACAGCAATCAATAGAAAGTAGGGGTAGCAATATTAACCTCTCTGTATGTCTTTCTCTGTGTGTCTTTTTTAAGGACAGCTCATTAGAGACAGGACCTACATGTACAACCAAAGTTTATCTTTCTCATCTCAAGATTCTTAATATATTTGCAAAGGCCCTTTTCCAAATAAAGTAACATGCATCAATTTTTGGAATTAGAATATGAGCATATAAACCCACTATAGCATTCTTTACTTCAACCTAGGTCATAGAAGCCTTTTCTAATAGAAAAACAACCAGATGCCTAAACAACTAATAAAGTGGTGAACCACGGAGATTGCCTAGCCATGCTGCATAACCTGGCCTGCCATGGACCTCTGGGAGGAGGGAAAAAATTTTAGTCTACCATTGAGTTTTCTTCTACCCTTTGGTTAATTTTTCCCACTGTCCCATTTGCTCTTGAGTATGCGAATATATATATATATATATATATGTATATATATATATATATATATATATTCATGCCCAATATCTGAAAACAGCAAGTGGCCAGGCTGGTATTGAAAAGGAAAAAGTTTCTGGAAGACCCACCTGGGGCTAGAAGCCTTGAAGTTGCTGTGGGTCTGGAAAAGCTGAGCTGGGGGAGGCTGGGTAGAGGCAAGGGACTGGCCCTAAAGACAAGAGGTAATCTCCCGAGAGCTAGATCCCTATCTCTGATCAGGGTGGTGGGGGAGTGAGCGTAAGTTGCCCACCCTGGGAAATGGGGGGGTCCTCTAGGGCCCTAACTGAGGAGCCCACAAGGCTGCTTTTCTTAAATCTCCCGGCCCGAAACCTGGAAGCCCAAGGAGAATAAAACAGTCTGAGCAAAAAAGCTCCAAAGCAGTTCAAAGACAGAGAGAGACTGAGAATGAAGGTTTCAAGCCATATCCAAGGGGAGGGCTTTTCATCTGCTTGCCTTTGAATCAGGAATCAAGGCAGGCAAAGTTACTACCAGGTTAAAGTTTAAATGGCACAGAAAGGGGAGACAGGAAGATGAAACAGTGGCCGTCTGGACAAGGGAACAAAGCCCGGAGCCCAGCCTGGGTACCTGGCTGCAGAGGCGGTAAGTTGCAGCTGTCCGGGCCAGGATGGGCTGTGCTGCTGCCATTGTTCAGCTTAAGAACGAAAGTAATTGAAAGGAAAGGTGAGCCAAGGAGAGGCAGCCTGGATTGTTAGAAAATAATTTAAAGGGAACTGGCTTATCAAGCAGTTTCTCTTATGGAAATGGCATCATGGAAGAGAAAGGAAAGGAAGAAAAGGGGAAGTCTTTTCATTCTTTAAAATAGATAGAGATACTACCCCCTCCATACCCCCCCCCCGTGCCCCCCCACACACCTTACTAGCTAGTAGTTTTGCAAACTTGCTTCTTCTCTCTAAGTGCCGGGGCTGGAGGACCTCTCTAGAACTCTGTAGGCATTGGGAACCAGATTGCTGGGGGGCCATGTGGCTGCATCTCCAAAGGCTTCTCATTCTCAGACCAGGTTTCCTGCCCTCTCAGTCCTTGCTTTACACTCCTGAGGTTTACTAACCCCCAGTGCCTTCTTGCTTGGCACCCCCATTTTGAATTAGGAGATTCCTGGGGGCATAGTTCACCTTCCATCTGCACATTTCTAGATGAAACTTTCTCATCCCGAATATCTGACTGTACACAAAATGGAAATCCCCAACGATGAAGTTTTAATCCTCTTAAGGTAAAACATTCTTAAAGTTGTCATTAATTCAGCCACAATTATGTGCCAAGGAGAGTCTACTGGGCCTTGCTGGTCACCAAGCCGGAACACTGCTGAGGACCAGAAACTCGAAGTGGAAGCACTGTTAGAGTGCTTCAGGGAAGCGCATCAGGGAAGGCTGCCTGGCAGAGGCAGAATGGTGAAAGACTTATCAGCCTTTAGTGAGGCAACTCCTTTTTACTGGCCACTGTAGAGTGACATGGACTATAATGACCTCCCAGCATAACTAAACAAACAGAAAAACCAGAACAATAACAACAGACAAGCATGAAATAATAGTTTATAAGACAATGGAAAAAAAACTCTACCATAGAGTTGATGCAGAGTAGAACTCACCCTATATAGGATTTCTAAGGGTATAATGTTTATGGTAGCATACAACCTCATATCTCAATACATCACTAAACAAGTCCTATGATTATCCCAAAATACTGCCTTGAAAGAATTTCCAACTATGATACCAAGAGGGGAAACTTTGGGAAAGACTAAGGAACTCCCTGAGTTGCAGTGTTGTTGGCGAGCACTGTTGACCAAGGAGGCTGAAGTTTGTAGGAAAGAAGACTGTAGGGGAAAGTCTCACATGGAGAGAGAATTCTGGTGTTATGTAGAGGCTGCCCCCCAAGTATTCAACAGAAAAAAATCAGTGTATGCTTATCAGGAAATGTGAAGCACTTAGTGACAAACAACAAATGTTGCAGTATTCAGTATGGATTACCATTCAACATAAAGAAAACAAACAGTCTCACAACTGGACAAATAAACAACAGCATGATAAGTAAGGGAAAAATTGTCAATGATTTCATTTAACTTGGTTCTACAATGTTCACGGAAACAGCACTTAAGAAATCAAATGACACATTGTATTGGGCAAATCTGTAGCAAGAAACCTTTGAAAAGTGAAAAGAAACTAGGTCATTTGAGTATTAAGGTATATCTGACCCAATCCATGATATTCTAAATAACCTCATATGCATATGAAAGAGGACAATACATATGAAAATCTGAAGAACTGCTACCTTTGAATTATGGTTTTGGCAAAGGATAATAATTATTCTATGGACTGCCAGATGAATGAAGAAATGTGTTGTAAAAGAAGTACAAGTGGCTGAGCCCCGGTGGCGTCGTGGTTGTGCGTGGGACTGCGGCCCACTGGGATGGAGGTTCAATTCCAGCTCCATGGAGCAAAGGCTGGGCCTCCTATTCCCAACCCTAGAGGGTAGTGGTGTGGAAAAAAAAGAAGTAGAAGTACAGCCAGAATGCTTCTTATAAACAGGGACAGTGAGACCTTACATCACATTACTTGTGTCTGCTGCCAGGAGGGCCCGGTCCCTGAAGAGGGATATTATAACTTGTGAAGTAGAGAGCAAGAGGAAAAAAAGGAGGATGGATTGACACTGTGTCCCAACAATGGGCTCAAGCATGTGAGAATGACTGAGGACTGTGAAATGCTTCCTTCTGACACATCAGGTCATTATGAGTTGAAACAAAATCACCAGCAACTGTGTTAGTCTGGGTAGACTAGAGAAACAAAATTCATAAATACTCATTTTATGAGAGAGTTTTATATAAAGGCTAATTGTACATTAAGCATCCCATCCTGGTCCAGTCTAAGCCCATAAACTTGACACTAACCCATATGTCCGACATCAATCTACAACTTCCTCCTCAACTCAAAAACACATGCAATGATGGCGAATGCAGGAGAAAAACTGAACCCATGAGTCTCTAAGGATCTCAGCTCTGGCAAGCATCTACACCTGGCTTCTCCAGAACCCACCATTATAGTAAGGTAGGTCCATGTGGCTTCTCCTCAGGGATGTCTCACAGGAAGTGAGCCTTTCTTGTGAGACAGAGAACTAGATAAGGCTGCCACAACTAGCCTGACCATCAGAGAGCAAGACACCAGACAGGCAAGGCTCATTGAGCCATTTATTTCTCCGACCTTCAAGTAAACTGCCCTTCAATTAATCCCACATGTATACATTGGTAAGTGTGGCACAATAAAACTTAACTATCATAAACCACCCCTTGCCAACTTGGCACCTGTACACAATTCTTTAACCATACATATAATTTTCAAACAAACAATAATCATATCTGTATCTAACAGGATAAAACTAAAGTGCATATGATTTAAAATTGTGCCATACTTATTTAAACATAACATTTTATAAGTGAATAAAACAAAAATATCCTATGTCTAACAATTGCAGCTAAGTAACATCTACAGCTTAATCCTATAATCCTATGAATACATTCTCCCACCTATGAAAATTTGTAAGCCAACCACTTCATGCCTTTATCCCTCTAATTTGGGGTATACAATTTCTATACTGCCCATTTACAACAATCCAGTGCTCTGAAGAGACAGTCATATCTTTGACATGAAGAATCTTCATCCTAGTTGGAACCTTGTGAGTCCACATCCATAAACAAAGTCAAATCAGGACAGGCCATCCATAAAGTCTGCGGCAGTATACACCAGTTCACAGACAGGCTCAAATAACTTCTCTTCATTGGTCAGGTTCTGGTCAACTCAATGAGGGTTGCCTTAGTGGCTAGCAAGAGCAGCAGCAGCAGCAAAAAAAACATCTGAGTATTGCTTTCATTCTGCTGGAAAAATCTTAAAAATAAAATCCAAGAAATTATTTCCTTAACTGTACTCCAGAACAAATCTCAAAAAATTCACAACATTGACATCTCAGAACATGTATTAATCTTGTAGGAATGGTTCGACCCTTGTGAATGAGTGTCATTGAAATGTTTATTGTATCACCAGTCCTCATTTTTTGTTCAAATAGTGTCTAATCACTTAAGACTTTAATCAGCACAAATCAACATTTCGTGTATTGTAGTCTGAAACTGTCCTATACTTGTATAATTTACTTTGCTTAACAGTTTTTAAAATTTGATGCCATTTGCTAAATTCGTGACACTAAATTGCTGGTGCCAAACATTAAATGTACTACGAACAGTTAAAAAGACAAATACATCTTCTTTGGAAGATGCACCACCATATGCTCCTTAGAGGCATGGATGGTGATTTTTTTTTCACTTAATTTGGACATGTTAAGATAAACCAAATCCTGAAGAAAGACATAATGCTTGCTAAGATAGAGGAGTAATGAAAACGAAGAAGGCCCTCAAGGAAATGGGCTGGCACAGTGGTTGCAACAATGGGTTCAAGCATAGGAACAATTGTGACGTGTGCAAAGGACCAGGTAATGTTTCCTTTGTTATGCATAGTGGGTCAGAACTGACACGATAACTAAAATCAATAAAATTGTACTTCGGGGGGGTGGTTTAAAATGCTTTCTATCATAAAGTAATAACGATGTCTCTATAGTGAGTCAGAGGCCATAGATGAACAATGGAGCTATGAATGGACTTGGAGCTCACACTCAATTCTAGCACCAATATAAAAACAAGGAATACTTATGACATGGCCCTACTTGATACTCTAATTCTTGATTTAATTCTTGCTACTCTAAACTTGATTTAATTCTAAGAGATCACTAAGGATATGGGTGCTATAGAAAAATGTGGTGAAGAAACCAATTGGTGTCCATCTGTCACAAAGAATAGTTTCTGGGTTTCTAAAGGCTTGTCTTCAAGCAAGCAGCCATCTACATGAGGTGTCAACTTAGTCCAATGGAAGAAGCATGCCGGCCTGTGTGTAATCTAAGAATTGTGAATAATAAAATCCAAATCTAAAGGAGGGAATGATATCAAAACTTAAATTAAGAATATCTGGTTTACAGAAGGCTATGAATGATGGTGGAAGAACAGAATTCATTTGCAGGACCCCACACGTATTAAACTGCTGGTGAATCTCCTCGTACATAGGGGAAGCCTTTCTATTAACAGAAATAAATTAAAAGTCAATTATGGCAGATGTAGTTAGAATAAAATGTAATATCTTATACTTTGATCTCTTTTGGGTTTCATTTTAAAGTTGTTTCAGTTTAATATTTTCTATTTTATGTTTTGTGTAGTCACTGATATTGTTTTTTTATTTGCTTATTGTTTGTGTTTTTAATGATTTTCTGTGTATGGGATCCAGGAGTGGTAGGCTTATAAACAGAAAGTGGATTGATAATTGCCTCAAAGGATATCAGGGGATGATGGAGGAAATGGGAGTTAACGACAATGAGTATGAGGAGAAAATGCTCTGAAATTGATTGTGGTGATGGTGGCACAGATCTTTTTAATGTGATTGAATGATTTCTATGATATGTGACATTTATGCAAATAAAACTATTTTTAAAAAGAATCCAAGAAGAAAAAGAAAAGAACTTAAGTGATCTGTGGGACACTATCCCGTTACATAAGTATAAATTTGAAGGGAAAATATTAGAAGAAACAATGACCCAAAATATTTCCAAGGTATTTCAAAGGGTAGACTCACAGATATAAGAATCTCAATGACTTCCAAGCACAAGAAACATGAAGGAAAGAACACCAAGACCCATCATGACTATATATCTTTAACAAACAAAACAGTGATAAAGATATTAGTTTAAAGGAAGACAGAGAAAAAACTGATACATAATTTACAGAGGAACAAAGATAAAGGTAACAGCAGTTTTCTTACTAGAAGCAATGCCGGAGAGAAGGGAATGGAACATTATCTTAGCCATTCCTTATAAACTCCCAACCTTATTTTATTTACTGCCCCATTTTCAGGGGAATAAAGTTACTTTTGCCCCCCAGCAATTTAAAGTCCATCATCAAGACTAAAGTGTAGGTATCTGATGTTTCATCCACCTGGATTGGTCCAGTGCCCCTTAAAGTGTAGATATCTGATGTTTCATCCACCTGGATTGGTCCAAGGGGAAGTCTCACTCTCTTTAGGAACTATTGATTTAAAGTATCAAGAAAGAAAGGGGAGGGGGGAGAAAGAAAGAAAGAAAGAAAGAAAGAAAGAAAGAAAGAAAGGAGAAAAAGCAAGCAAAAGAGGAAGGAAAAAATGGACAACTCATAATTTTACACCTTAGTTAAAATATTTTTCAAAAATGAAACCAGATAAAGATTTTCAGATACAAAACCTTAAATGAACACAATTTGAATACAAAGAAACAAGGTAAAAACTGAATAAAAAGCTCTTTGGACTTTTTTTTCAGATGTTTGGGTACATTTGGGTACTTCTAAATATCAAAGGATCCAAAGAATAAATTAAAAAGGAAAGTAGAATATATGCTTTAATGATAAAACAATATATTAAAATCTGGAGGACTGATAAAGTAGTATTTGGGGGGAAATCAGTAGTATTTAACCCCTACATTAAAAGGTTAGTGAAAGTACTATAGACTGTTAGAATTAAAAACAAATCTGTCTTGGAAGTAATACAGCTGGAATATTTATCAAGGTGGCAGGATATAAGCTAAATATATAGAAATCAATTTTATTTTTATATATTTTAAAAGGCAATATGAAATTAAAATAAAAAGTACTGAGGAGAGGAATCTTTGAAAACAGTGGGAAAAATTTGGCAGCCTGAATTCTGGACCTTCCTTGAGGAGTGTAAACTTCTGTCACTTATATCTTGGTGTCTCAGAAAAAGGAATTGATACCATATTTAAAAAAAAAACACCGATTCTGTGTCGCATGGCAAGACACCTGTGGAGTTACGTCTCTCCCCATCTCTCCAGATCTCCTCCTTACCCACCCCTAACTAACACCCTGGAGAACACTCACCCCCCCATACTTGGGGGGTGGCTGAGTCTCAACTTGGGTGGCAAGATTCACATGACTTCTGTGTCCTGGGGTTGCGAGGGACCTGACCCAGTCCTGCATTACTGTTAGCTAGGGGACATTTAAACAGGCTGTCCCCCAATACCTGTCTGGAATGCTTGGGGAGTAGACAGGAGCAAAATTTCCCTGAAGCACTGAGGAGCTAGATCAACCTTGGAGAGGTGGGCCTAAGTTAGGCGAGAGATCAGTATGGCAGAGCTTCAGCATTTCTCTGCAGGCTCAAGTAATGTCACCTGCTTCTTATTGACTCATGCCAAAGTAACATATGAGCACTGCTCTGGCCTATAGGATCAGCAAAAAGATCTCAGGAAGGTATGCAGGCAGTATTTCAGGTAGTCTCTTCACTTCCATCCTGTTGTTTGTGCTGGCCAATGCCTAGCGCCCCTGGTTATTGAGAGCTAGCCTCAAGTAACACATGTTAAATTGTGTGCTTTTTAACCTTGGCTCCTGCTGTGGTTAGACTAGTGTGGAACTGGCTGCCCTTAGCTATCCAGTATCTACAGTAAGTGTGTGGTGATTGCTCTGTGACAGAGAGAAACATTAAACACTAAAACAAAACAAAAAGTGCGATGCCTCAAAAGCAGCACTCAACTTCTTTGTAACTCCAGAGACATGCAAAAACAACTGAGTTTTTGGACCAGGAAGAGTCTTTGGAAGAAGAAAACACTTAAGACCCTCCCATGAGGGAGTTTCAGGTGGTGATCTCCAGCTACTTTATGTAGCTGGAGGAAAGATTTGACAGACATGAATTAAAAACAGAAGAAACAATAGAGGAATCCAGGAAAGCACTACAATCACTTTGAGAGCATCTGAAAAATAAGCAAAAAACTAAAAAAAAAAATTTAACTCCAAATAAAAATTCCAAAAGCAAACACTAAGATATTAAAACGGGATAACATTTTGAAAGGACAAAATAAAAGAACCGAAACAATGAAATCAAAATAAGTGATCTCAAAGACAAGTCTGAGACCAAAATAAAAGACGATCAAGCTATAAAGAAGACCAGACTGAATGCACCCCATCTCGTCTGATCTCGGAAGCTAAGCAGAGTTGGGACTGGTTAGTACTTGGATGGGAAAAGAGGAATAAAGCCTAAGAACTCTATGGGACAAAAGGAACAACTTAGATTTGGTAAAGATCCCAAAACAAAAAGAAGAAAGATTAACTACAGAGATAATAGTTGAAGAAATGTTAAATGAGAATTTCCCTAATATTATGACAGAACAAGCAAGAACTATGTAAGAAACCCAGAGTACTCCAAACCGACTAATCTCCAAATAAAATCATTATGAAGCATTTTAGTCAAACTTTCTAACACTAAAGAAAAATAAGCAATCCTCTGAGCAATACAGGGAAAAAAGAGCGCTCCCATAAGGCCAACAAGTTAGGATAAGTTTCAGATTTTTCTACTGAAAGTAACCAGCCGGGACCAGCCTTGGGAGTGGGAAGCACTTGGGGACAGTGGAGCCCACCGCCCTAGTGACGGTCCCCCTACTACGGGCCCGAGGGTGGAGATGTGCCTGTGCACCCACCACCTCCACCTTTATATCCTCCTCGTTCGGAACCTCCCCAGCCTCCCTTTTCCTGGAGGGTCCGCGGGGGCAGCCTGGCGGAGTCCACCTGGCAGGTAGAAGGCAGAGGAGGCCATTGTTACTATCCCTCTGGGGGCGCCTGGCCAGAGCCAGGTCGAAGTGGAGGAAGCCCCCAGGAAGAGCCACCTTATCCTATTCTAACTATTGGAATTCTCCTGCCCGGACTAGAGCTCCTAATCCAAGTACATATCTGTAAGACCAGAGCTATTAGGCCAGAGTCTGAATTCATATACTAATGGGGCATATAGCCCACCATACCCCCCTGGACCTGGGGCAAATACTGCCTCATATTCTGGGGGATATTATGCACCTGGATATAGTCAGACCAGTTACCCCACAGAAGTTCCAAGCACTTACCGTTCACCTGACAACAGCCCAAGCCCAGTATCTCCTTGGTGATATCCCCAGCAGGACTGCCAAACTGAAGTATTCCCTCTTAGGGGGCAGGTACCAGGACATCCCATTTCCCAGAACCCTGGAATGACCCTGCCTCATTATTCTGGGCGTGGTAATCGTGGTGTTCCACAATCAGGACCACGTGTGCGACCACAAGAGGAAGCTTGGGCTTCTCCTGGTGCTTATGGAATGGGAGCCCGCTATCCCTGGCTTTCAGCACCAGCTGGGAATGTCTACATGACGGAAAGTGCTTCCCCATGGCCGAACAGAGGCTCTCCTCAATCAACTCCTCCACCAACTCCTCAGCAGTCCAAAGAGTCTTCATACTCCTAACAATCAATCAGACCAAGGCGTGAACCGGCACAACTTCCCTGCAGTGTCCATCAGTACGAATCTTCGGGGACAATGAACAATGCAAATTCAGATCTTTTGGATCCCCAAGTCCAATATAGTGCTGAACCTCAACTGTATGATAATACCACTCACGAACCTCCCAGCAATCAAGATCAAAGTAATCACCCTCCTGAAGACCATCTATCTTGAGATGAAGGCCCTCCTCCAAGTATTAAAAATAAACATCAATGTGCTGGAGAAGGTCGAGTATCTTGAGCAAGAATTAGAAGAATTTGTAGGAAAAAAGACAGATAAAGCATATTGGCTTCTAGAAGAAATGCTAACCAAGGAACTTTTGGAACTGGATTCCATTGAAACAGGGGCCAGAAATCTGTCCAGCAGGCCAGGAAAGGCCATCTTGGGAAAAATTGGAAAAAAAGAGATTATGAAAGGGTGTAAAACCAAATGAAAGCCTGTTACTAACTTGGCCAAAGAACTCTTGATTTGGGTTAATAACTCTCTTTTAACATGGCTGTGGATGACCGGAAGCAATACATTCCAACTTTCCTTTGCTTCTCACAGTGATAAGTCTGGCAAAGGACTTGGAAAACACGACTTGGAAAACAGACCAATGAATGTAGTAGGAAACTATGGAGTTTTTGCCAAGTAAGTTTACTCCTTCCCTAAGAAATATATGGATATTTGCAAGCTGCTGTCAAGCAGGAGGGAAATGCTTCATGTAACAGAAGCATACCAGATGAGATTGGGCATGATCTGACATAAACAGGCTCTGGTTTTTTTTTTAAACAGCTTGATTACCTGCCAATTTTTTGTACATCATGACTCCTTCCCAAGTACACTTCATGTGTAAATTATAGCTTGGACTTTAGACTTCATGGGTCTCCGTTTGGTGTGTCATTTGCAGTTCCTAAATAGACTATTATTCTCTACTTCTGGGTATATTTTGTAGTAATTTATGTTCAATATTATTTCAAGAGACCACCTTGACAGTCAGGAAGTTTGACAATCCTGAATGAATTTGTATCTTTTCATCACTGGAGGATATTGCGATGTGTAGTGAGTTCCTGAGGTGAGCTGTGTGTCTCCCTTTTTTTGTGTGTGGGGGGGGCCCCACTGCCTCTGGTGGTCATGGGCACTACCCAGTGCTGCTCCTGAGAGACGCTGCTGGATTTGAACCGCCAAGCCCGCTGGCCACAGTCCGCACTCAACCACTTATGCCACCGGGGCTCAGTCCGTGTCTCCCTTTTTTGTATAGATCACTATATATTTCTATTTTCAGGGCACTAGTGGAAGATAAATGTGCACTGCTGTAGGAATGAAAATGCTTTTGAACCTTCCTCTTTTGCTTTTGCCCATATTTTCGATAAAGATACACTTTAAAATGGCTTTAAAAAAAGAAAGTAACCAGCTAAGAAGGCAATAGATTGATATATCCAAAATTGGAAGGAAAACTACCAAATAAGAATTCTATTTCCAGCAAAATAATCCTTCAGCTATAAGGGAGAAATACAATTACATTGAAATAAGGAAAGACTAAAGGAATTTGTGAAAATAAGATCACCCTTGTAAAAAATATTAAAAGTTCTTTGGACAGAAGATCAGCAAAAACAACTTGAAGAAAACTGGAATTATCATGCAAGACATTATTATGGAGGAAAAAGGCTATATAATTAATACACAAAGTGAAACAGAACTATAGGAATACAGACAAAGATCACATATTACATTTCCACAATGAACACAATGACAAAAATATAATAAGAAGGGAGAAGATATCTAGTCATTCAAGAAACTGCTTTGTTCTTAAAGAAAAAGTGAAGATCTCAACAGAACAAAAGTGGAAATCGATATACTTATGGTAAGTCTAAGACAAAAACATAGTAAAGAATTTACTGCCAAGCAAATCTATAAACAAAAGGGATGCAACACAAAAATGATCATGAACATTGAAACCCACATCACCACAAAAATTCACAATGATGCTAAGAAGACTATATTTATCAATGACAACATTGAATGTAAATAGATAGAATTCACCAGTTAAGAGACAAAGACTAACAGCATAGATTTTTTAATGCTGCTTACAAGAACATACCTTAGATATAAAAACAAGCATAGGCTAAAATATAAAAGGATGGAAAAACTTTATCAAGCTGACAGAAGTAAAAAAAAGCATAGCAATATTAATCTCGTACAAAGTACACATTACAGCAAAAGCTATAATGATAGACCAAGAAGGTAATAGTATAATCATGAAAGTTTCAATTAAACAACTATAACCATAATCAATATACTGTATATACTCTTGTATAAGCCAAATTTTTTCAGTGCATTTTTAATGCAATTTTTGTGATAAAATTAGATGCCTTGGCTGATCTTCAGGTCAGCTCATAATTGAATATATAGGTATATACAGCAAGTGAAAGACCTTCCAGCAAAGATGGATCAACTAGAAAATCAAAAAAGACACAGAAGAACTAAACAATATAATTAGTCAATTAATCTCTTAAACATGTACAGAACACTTCAACAAAAGTACATTTTTTCTTGTGCATATGAAACCATCTCCAGAATAGATCAAATTTTAGCCCATAAAACTAGAATCAGTGTAAGATATGAAAAAAATTATAATTTATCAGGGGTCCTTGAGGGTGGGAGGGTGAGGGAGGAAGGAACAAAAAGAGGAGCTGATATCAAGGGCTCAGACAGAAAGGAAATATTTTGAAAATGATGTAGCTAACTATGTACAAATGTGCTTGTTACAATTGATATACGGATTGTTATAAGAGCCCCAAATAAAATCACTCATTTATATAAAAAAACCAAAGCATCAATAATTAAAAAAAATCAAGATACTACAAATCACCTTTTCAGATCACATAAAAGATGTTAATATTTTGTAATGCAGTAACAAATGCTCAGGGTAGGTGCATACTTGGATGTTACAATGTTTCGGGTTGGCCCAAAGGGGCATATGACTCCACTGCAAGCCTCAACCAGAGGGCATTCAGCTCAAGCACTGCTGGTCAGCAAAATCAGCTACCTCTGGACACCCTACTCCAGTAAGGCTCAGCCTCAAGGCGCTTACCCTCGTAAGTCTAATGTTCCCAATTAAGTGCCCAGAGGCTCCCCACTCCATCAAGCAGCCTTCTGCACAAAAGAGCTCACCTTTCCTGCTCTGTGAATTGAGGAGTCTACCACTCTGTTCAATTCACTGGTATGGGTTTCTACCGCAGCTTTTCTGATGGCATAGCGGTCATCTGGCTCTAGGAGGTCTATTGTACAAGTATCTTGTGTCCAGAGGACTTGTTCCACAACCAGCTCTTGCTAGTAATGATGTCCCTCCTCCTATTTCTTTTAGGATACATTTTCACAGGTGAATCCTATCGTCATTGTTTCCACCTGTTTACCAAATCCATACAGGGAAAGGTCATTTGTGGGAGACTTTGGCTAGAAGAGCGACATTAAATAATTCACTGCCTTTGTAATGAGTTGAAATGGACTTATCTGCATTGAGTTGATTATGTTGTTATGGTTATCGAAAAGAGTTTGGTATTAGAACAACTACAGACATGAAGACCAATTAATTAGAATTGCAAACAGAAATACAACCAAGTATTATAGATACCCAATCTTTGAAAAAGGACCAAAGCATAGTAAGTGGAGAAGAGACAGCCTTTTCAATAAATGACCCTGGACAAATAGGAGCAAAATAGCGAAACAAGACCCATATTTCTCACCATGTACAAAAGCAAATTCAACATGGAGTAAAGATCTAAATATAAGTCCTAGAGCCATAGAAACCATCAATGAAAACACAGGGAGAAACTGAAGGGCCCTAATACAAGGGATAGATGCAGTGCTCGATATACTGAAATCAACCTGCACAATAGTTCAAAAGCTGGCAAATTGTGGCTCTCTAGCCACATGCAGCTCTTTCAGTATGTACATGTGATTCTGAAGGAAAATTGAAAAAAGTGATTTTTTCAGATAATGTTGATTCCATTTATTTTTGTAAAAACAGCTATATATATATATATATATGGTTGTTGCAAAATTTTACATTGTTGTGAGGGATAAGATTGGCTCTTGTGTCTCAAAAGACTACTACAGCTGGTCCTTGCTGTAGTAGAAAACATAAAAGACCTAAAAATATGACACCTCTGCACATCAAAATAATCCATCTGAAGAATTAAAAGAGAATCTACTGATGGAGAACAATATTCGGGAAAGATATATCAGATAAAGGGCTGATTTTAAAAGTGCGATGAGGTGGAATGACGCAATGACTGCAACAGTGACTCAAGCATCAGCGTAACAGAGGATAGCGCAGCACTGGGCGGAGTTTTGTTCTTTTGTCCCCAGCATCTATGTGTTGGAATTGACTAGATGGTATCTAACAGCAACACTGTAGGAAACTACAATATCATTTTACTCAAATCCTTTTATTGGGGGTTCAGTCCAAACAGAAGCCCATTGTGTGTCAAGCCCCTTTGTATATCCTTTGCCCTTATCATTCTCATAGCATTTGCTTTCTATAGAAGCCCTTGGCATTGGCTCCTTATTCTTTTCCCTCCCCGTTCTGCCCTCCCTCATAAATCCTTCATAGTTTAGAAATTATTATTACTTTGTCATATTTTACACTGCCCGAGGTCTCCCTTCACTCACTTCCCTGTAGCCCATACCCTAGGGTTATGTGTAGATCCTTATAATTGGTTCCCTCTTTCTACCCCACCTTCCCTCTACCCTCCCGGTATCACTGCTCTCACCACTGGTCCTACAGGCATCATCTGTCCTGGATTCCCTATGTTTCTGGTTTATATCTCTAACAGTGTACATCCTGTGGTCTAGCCAGATATATAACGTAGAATTGGGGTCATGATAGTGGGGGGACAGAAGCATTGAAGAATCAGAGGAAAGTTGTATGCTTCATCATTACTACACTGCACTCTAACGGGTTGGTCACCTCCCTGCGACCCCTCTGTAAGGGGAAATCTATTGCCTACAGATGGACTTTGGGTCCCCAGTCTATCTTCACCTTCATTTACAATAATATATTTTTTAGTTCTTAGATGTCTGATACCTGAGCCCTTTGATACCTTGAGCTCACACAGGCTGGTGTGCTTCTTCCATGTAGGCTTGGATGTTTCTGAGCTAAATGTCCACTTGTTTATCTTTAAGCCTTTAAAACCCCAGACACTATATCTTTTGAGAGTGGGACACCAATAACTTTCTTCACTACATTTACTTATGCATATATTTGTATTCAGTGATCCCAACGTGAATGTGGACACCCAATGATATGATTTTATCTTCTTTGATCCCTGATTCCTAATCCCATTGATACCTTGTGGGCACACAGACTGGTGGCTTTTTCCTTGTGGATTTTGTTGCTTGTGAGTTAGATGGCCACTTAGTTACCTCCAAAACTTTAAGACCCTAGTCGCTATATCTTTTGACAGCTGGGTACCATCAGTTTTCTTTACCACAATTGCATATGCACACTTATGTCTTCAGTGATCATGTCAGGAAAGTGAGCATTGTGGAATGCCAATTTAATAGAACAAAGTGTTTTTGTCTTGAGGAAGTACTTGAGTGGAGGCTGAATGTCCATCTGCTGCCTCAATACTGAACCTATAAATATGTGCACATAAATATATTTCCCCAATCATCATATATAATTACATTTACCTATGTACATGCCTGTATGTAGACCTCTATAAATGCTTTTTGTCTCCAGTTCTTTCCTGTATTTTCTTTTATTTCTCTCTTGTCCCACCATTATACTCAGCCTTCAGTTGAATTTCAGTATTTCTCTCAGTTCCCCTATCCTTAATCGATACCTACCTCTCGCACCCTCCTTGTCATTGATTTTGGATCACTTCTTGTTCCCTTGTCCCTGGGTTGGTCAACACCGCCTCCTTACCCCCAAGTCCTTCTCTCCCAAATTCTCTCATAACTATTGGTCCGGTCCTTTTCTCCTCCAAACTTATCATCCAGCTTATCTTGTCTAGATAAGCCTGCAGAGATAATAATATGTACCAATAATATGTGCCAAGACATAGCAAGACAAAGTGGCAAAGGAAAATGAAATGACAACTACAACAAGAAAAAAAACATTGCCCAGAAAGTATATATAAATAAATAAAAATAATAACAAAAAAGCAAAATTTGTAAGTAGTTCAAAGTCTGTTTGTTGACCTCTAGGAGTGACCTCTGTTCAAGTCCAATGGAGTTCCACACCCTGGTCCCCAAGTTTATCCTTGGACTCCCTCAAGATCTCCGTGCTCTACTCCCCTCACCCCCTGCTACTCTGCTGCACGAACTTAGTGTTTTCCTCCATGTGATAGAGTCAGACCATCTGCAATTCCGACACTGGGTCTCCAGTGTTGTCCCCCATAGTTCCTTGGGTCAGCAAGGGACATCATGTTTCATAGTGGAACTGGTCATCTGGTCCTCTCTGTGCATTGGCTGTTCTGGGTGGGGAGATCAATCTTAAGGCTTAGTGGGCCAGGATGCATTCCACTCTTTCTCCCACTTCCCCTTCATTTGCTCCCTGATGTCTGGTTAGACATGTCTCTCTCCCCTGAGCTTCAGTGCTGTCCTCTAAAGTAAATTCTTCTCATGTGCATGGGGGAATGGGTGACTGTCCACCTGGTCGGAATGGGGCTGGGCTCTCAGACCCCTCCACTGGCTCCCTGCTCCATGCCATCAAGCTGCATTCACATCCTGGAATACTGGGTTTAAGTCTGCTCCTTCTTTCCCTGTGGAGCTATAAGCAATACCTTCCCCTTGCATGGGTTAGTGCCCTGGTTTCCCGCTACACATTGCTATCTTCTCGCCTGCCCCTCCTTTTTAGTTGGCTACCATAGGTAACTCTGCCATGTCATCTGGACCTCACCCCATTAATGTTTGTACAGCAGTCTTTTTCCTATGCCTCTTTTGCAATTTTTAAGCTTACCTCAGTGGACTCATGTTGTACTTGTCCTTTTGAATTTGGCACACTTCATTTAGCATGATTTCCTTCAGTTCTTCCCATGTGGCGCTATGTTTCATGCATTCATCATTGCTTTTCAGTGATATGTAGTATTCCATTGTATGTACGTGTCACAGTTTTTTAAATCCATTCATCTTTTGATGGAAATTTCCAACTCCTTGCAATTTTTTGTAAACTGTGCCCCAAAGAGCATTGTCTGGGAGTGGTTTGTTTCTTGCCTTTTCTGAGCCATATGTCCAGTAGGGTGATTGCTGGATTGTATCTGTTTTAGAAATTGTCAAATCGATTTCCATAGAGGCTGTACCTACACACAGGTCCACCAGCAGGGGATGAGACTTCCTGTCTCACTACAGCCCTTCCAACACTTATTGCTTCCCGATATTAATTGGGCTATCTTTAAGGGGGTTAGGTGGTATCTCATAGTTGTTTTAATTTGCATTTCTCTTATGGCTAATGGTAGGGAATATTTTCTCATATGTTTATTGGCCATTTAGATTTCCACCCCTGTGGAAATTCTGTTCAGGTCTTTTCCCCACCTCCTCAATGGGCAGTTAGTTTTTCTCTTATTATAAGCTTGCAAAGTATTGTAGATTTTAGTAATAAGGCTGATGTTTCATTACTAAAGATGTCTTCCCAGTTGGTGGGCTCTGTTAATACGCTCTTGGTGATTTCTTTTGATGTGCACTGGTGATTCATTTTCTATGATCCCCCTTGTCAATTTGTGACTCCTCTGTATTTGTATCCTTCCCTGTTTCTGATAGTGTATTCCCTGTGCCAAGGTTCTCAAGTTTGTACCAATTCTCTCACTAATGACTCTAATTGTTTGGAGTTTTACCTCTGTGATCCACCATAAGTTTAATCTTGTGCATGGAGTGAGGAAAAGGTCTTGCTTCATTTTTTATATGTAGATATCCACTTTTTCCAGCACCACTTATTGAAGAGGGCATCTGCTTTCCAGTTGATATTTTTTGGGCCCTTATCAATACTTAGTTGTCTATATGCTGATGTAAAACTACAATATCTTAATAAGAATAATACAAATAGCCCAATAAATCTGGGCAGGAGACATGAATCAAGAAATTAATAGAGATGACATCCAGGTCGTCAACAGTAATATGAATAAATGTTTATGTTCATTAACTATAAGAGAAATACAAATTAAAACAACAACCTCACACTGCCATTTGGAACTCTCATACATTGCTGATGGCATTGTAGAATTTTACAACCACTATGGAAATCAGTCCAGAGCTTCTTTAAACATGTGGGAATAAAAATACCTTATGACCTTGCAGCATCTCCACTTGGTAAATACCCTAACTAAATAAGGAGCAAAACATGAACAGATATAAGCACACATATGTTTCATTTCTATAACAGCAAAAAGATGGAAACAATAAAAATCCCCAACTATGGAAGAATGGATAAATAAACTCTTGTATATTCATACAATAGAATAGCATGCATCCTTAAAAAACAATGATGAACTTGCCAAACAGCTTAAAACAAAGACAAAATTAGAGAATACGATATCCAACAAAGTTAGTCAAGCTCATGAAGGTAAATTTTTCATGACACTATTTTTCTGAGGGAAACAAAGACAAAGAAAAACTGTTTCCACACCAAACCATATCACTTTAAAGACAATGTTTAGGTCAGGGGTGGGAGTACGGTTGGGGAGAGGGTGAAGAGAAGGAGGGAGAAAAGAAGACAAATAAAGAAAAAATGAACATATGGGGGGCATTTAAAATGTTTATTTAAAGATCTTTTTATCGGGGACTCTTACCACTCTTATTACAATCTGTACATCAATAGTATCATGCACATTTGTACATGTGTTGCAGTCATTATTTTCTAGACATTAATTTCTATTGAGCACTTGGTATCAGCGCCTCTTTTTTTCCTTCCCTCCCTGCTTCCCACCCTCATGGTCCCTGGATAGACTATAATTATTATTATTTTCATGTATCACATCGACTGCTGTCTCACATGGTTTCTGTTGTGCTTCCCTCTGGAGGTGTGTGTGTGTCGTTGTGTGTCAATCACTACAATCGCCCCCCACACACACACACACACTTTTTCTTATCCTTCTGTTATTGCTATTCCATTCCTGCTCCTGGATTGCGTGTGTCATGAACTCTTATCTCTACCTGTGTACACACTCCAGTCTAATCTGAAGTGAGAGGCAGCACTGAGGTCACGATAGTGGGAGGTGAGGAAGCCGCAAGGAACAAGAGGAATATTATATGTTTCATCGGTGCTTTACTGAGCTCTCATTGACTCACCCCTTCCCTGTGACCCCTCTCTGGGGAGATGTTCCATTGTGTACAGATCGGCTCTTGGTCCCTGTTATGAACCCCTCCCCTTTATTCTCAACAATATTTCTTTGTTTCGTTGTTAAGGATTTTCTGATGCCTGTTATCTGATCCTGATTGCACCTCCTGATCGCATACGCAGGTGTGCTTCTTCCATGTAGGCTTGTGGCTTCTTTACTGGATGGCCACTTGTTTCACTTCAAACCTTTAACACTCCAGATGCTGTATCTTTTAATAGCAGGGCCCATCTGCTTTTTATCACCACATTTGCTTACTCATTCATTTTGTCTTCAGTGATTGTGTTGGGAGGGTGAGCATAACAGAATGACAGTTTGTTAGAACAAAGTGTCCTTGTATTTGTATTGAGGGAGAGTATGAGCAGAGGCCCGAAGTCCATCCAGTACTCAGCATATTGCCATATAAATATGTGTACATGACCAATACTTCTATTCTTGTGGATTAATATATTAACATGTGTACACACCTATGCTTATACCTCTATCCATAGCTTTGCTTCCCAGATCATTCCTGTTTCTGCTTACATTCCTTCTGCCCTGCCATCGTTCTTGTCCTACCTCTGCCTCATGGTACTTCCTCTCAGCAAGATTGTTGTTGCTCCAAGCCCCCAACGATGTCTATATCCTCCTTGTTGTTGATTGTAATTCCCTAATTGTTCCCCTGTGGAGTGGATACTGTTACTGATTTGATTTGATGTGGCAGTCACCTAATCTGGTGTTAATTTGAGGATTAAGCGTGTGGAGGTCAAGTCTAGCCTGTCAATCTGGAGGTAGCCAATGAAACCTCTGTGTGGGCATGACCTTCTGAGAATTCTAGAAAATGTGGTAATTCCTTTTTGCAAGCAGGAGACATTATCTCTCTCTGCTCATCCCCTTGGAAACACTCAGCTGAAAAAGCTGACTTTCTGCGAGACATGGCTAAGGAGAAGCCACATGGATCTACCCTGAGGTAGCCCTGGGTGCTGGAGCAGCTGTGTGAAAACCCTTGCCAACACTGAGATGCTTACATCACCACTGGATCCAAGGACTTTCTACCCACTGACCAGTGATCTTCCTGCATTTGGCATCATTGCATGTGTTTCATGAGTCTGAAGAGGTATGTAATATCTTACACTGCCTGACATCTCTCCCTGCCCACCCCTCCCTACGTCTGCCCTCCAGATAGGAGATAGACAAAACAATAATGATTGCAGAATAACGAGGACTGGGGGTGGGGGGGAGGCGGGAAAGCTTGGAGGGAAAAGGAAGGGGGGCTTATATCAAGGGCCCAAGTGGAGGGGCAGATGTTGGGAGAATGTCGAGGACAGGCAAGTGGGGGTGCTTGGCACAGTCTATGTAACTATGTATTGAACTGTGTATGATGGAAAGCACTGTATGAGCACCCAATAAAATGATAAATTTAAAAAATAAAATAAAAAAAGAGGTTTGTAGTCTGAAGAGGACTTTGTGGATTGCTGTCAGACATGTGGGCTACTATCAGACTTGTGGACTTCATCTGGAAGGGCTGGGATGTTTTCTCAATGTTTAACTGCTCTTGGATATAAGCCTCTTTCTTGTATACATATATGTTTATGAATTTGTTTCCCTAGTCTACCCAGACTAACACATATGAGGTTGGCTGTGCAATTACATAGGCTATGCTTTCTTTGTGAGTATTATATTCCACAAATGAAAGGGAAAATATAAAGTTAGCATTTTAAAGAGAGAGAGAAGGCCACAGCCTCAAAAGCTCACTAGATTCCCTACTCACCAGATCTAAACATTGGTCTGAGTGACTATAAAAGGAGTAAAAGTAAAACTGAAATGGATTGAAATTCTTTTGTGAAATACAATTTGATTTCCAACAAAAAATTAAAATGCCATTTACAGTAATAGAAAATTATGAAATATTGTTTCTGACAAAAGATGTGCAAGAACTGTAAAGTAAGAAATACAAAATATTATTGAGAGAAATTAAAAGTATAAATAAATTGAGATAGGTCTTATTATGTCAATTTTTGTCACACTTATCTGCAGAATTAAAGCAATTTCAATCAAAATCCGAATAAGATTTATGTTGTTGAAATCAACACAGGGGTTTAAAGTTCATTTGTAAATGCCAAGGAATTACCAAAACAACTCTGAAAGTGACAAAGATGGAACCTAACTTGACCTGATTTTATGATGTATTTCAATGCTGCAGTGACATGGATGTACGGTACTGGTGTAAAGCTATAAAGAGTTCATTGGAAGGATTGCTAGTATAGAAACAAACCCACACATACATAGAAAATTGGGTTTCAACAAAGATGCAGAGGCAATTCAGTGGAGAAATTATATTTGTTCCAACAAATAGAGTTGGAAAAATGAATACTTAAATGCAAAGCAAAAATAAACAAAAACTATATACATCTTGCACCATCCAAAATTCAACATAAAATGAATCATAAAATGAATCATGTAGAATATAAAAATACACACATTCTTGAAGGAAACAAAAAAAATTTCTGTGACTATGGGTTAGGCAAAGATTTCTGAGAACTGACACTAAAAACATAATCTCTAGAGGAAATAAAAGATAAGTAGCATTTTATCAAAATTCAGACCTCTTCTTTGAGACATACTGTTAACTGGGAGGAAATTTCTTTCAGTCATAAATGTGATAAAGTCTTCTGTTAAAAATATGGAAAGAACTTAAGAAAATCACTAATAAGAAAAAACCCAATCAATAAAAAATGATAACATTTTAAAGTAGACTGTAGGTGGAGCATGGCTAGAACTTGGGTACAAATCAAAACTTCAAGGATACATATTCGCGTCACCGTGGTATGCACACAGTCTAGGCTAGCTCTCAAGGAGATGCCAACATTGTCTATCCTGGAGTTTGTCTGGTCCCTGTTCTTTACTTTGTAGATGGTATTTTTACAGCACCAGATAACCTGTTTTTTTTAGATGTTTTAAGAAAGTTACTTATCAAACTTAAGAATATTCTGAGTAAATGCAACCATCAGGTATTCCCAAATTTGAGCACGAGTGAAAAGAGCACACAGATCAGTTCCTTGCTACGTGTCTGAGTGAACTGTAGCCCTCTGCTTTCTCACGGATTCATTCCGCGTGCTTCTCCTTCCCCTGCATCATCGTTCATTTATAACAACAGTAGACATGTCCTCAAAGGAGAGACATGATGGTAAATGGATACCTGGAAAGTTATCTCTTGCTGTAAGTTGCCATTGAGTCTATTCCAACCTGTGACAACCTTATGCACAAAAGAAACACTGTCCTGTGTGGCACCATCTTTACAATTGTTTCCATGCTTGAACTCCTTGTGGAAGTCACTGTGCCAGGCCATCTCATTAAGGGTCTTCCCTTTTTCCCTACCCCTCTACTTTACTAACCTTGATGTCTTTCTCTAGGGACTGATTTCTTTTGACATGTCCAAATACATAAGATGAAATCTCATCATCCTTGCCTCTAACGAGCACTCTGGCCATACTTCTTTTAAGATAGCAGTTTGTAATGCTTTCAGTGTTCTCTGCCAGAACCACAACTCAAACCTGTCAATTCTTTTTTTGACCTTCCTTATTCAATATCAAACTTTCAAATGCAGGTGATGCAATGGGAAATACCATGGCTTGGGTCAGGCACACAAGTAACATCTTTGTTCGTCAATTCTTTAAGGTGGTCTTATGTGCCAGGTTTTCCCAATGCAAATGTCTTTAGATTTCCTGACTTCTGCTTTCTTGAGCATTTATTGTGGATACAGGAAGGCAAAATCAACGACAATTTTAATCTTTCCTCCATTTATAATGGTGCTACCTGCTATATGAAGAAGAACATGGCATCATAAGTGGAGGAAGGCTTATTAACAACCTGAGGTATGCAGATGATACAGCCTTGCTTGCTGAAAGTTAGGACCCTTGAAGGACTTGATGGGGCAGATCAAGGATGGCGATCTTTAATATGGATTACAATTACACCAAAGAAGACAAAAATCATCACAACCAGACCCATAGGTAACATGATAAATGGAGAAAAGATTGAAGTTGTCAAGGACATCATCAAAAACAACAAGGACAAAAAGAAGAACTATCCAACTGCTTTCAATTCATGACCACTCCATGTGGTCAAAGCAGAACTGGGCTAGACAGGGTTGATTGTCAGCCCTTTCTTCCAGGGTGCTTCTGGGCAAACTTGAACCTTCAAACTTTTGGTGAGCAGTCAAACATCTTAAGCATTTGTACCACCTAGGAACTTTCTAGCATCTTTAATACTTGCAGTCAGAATGAGCTAGGTATGGTCTTAAGGAAGGAGGTTGTGGTAGTTACATAATTTCGTGTCAAATTGAGACTTGAGAGGATTAAGAGTGAAGGGGTGGAGTCTAGTCTGTCATTCAGATCATAACCAATGAGGCCTCTGAGTGGGCATGACCCTCTTCTGAGAATTTTGGAGAATTCCTGGATTTCCGCCTGGGAGACAGGAGACAGACATACACACTCTCTCTCTGCTCATTCCCTGGGAGACATTGTATCTGGCAAGACACATGGAACTATGCCAGTGCCCTGAGCTGGAGGAGCCACATGGACCTAGTCTGATGCAATCTGGTCTCTGAAGCCAGAGAAGCCATGCAGAGACCTCTGTCAGTGCTGAAACCTTTACAATGTCACTGGATCCAAAGACTTTCTACCCACTGGCCTGTGAGCATCCTTGACATCATTTCATGTGTATCATGAATCTGAAGAGGACTTTATAGATTGCTATAGGACATATGGGCTAATATCGGATGTATGGGCTTGTGCTGGACTTGGTTGGAATGCTTTCTTAATGTACAATTGCCCTTTTTATAAAACTCTCTGTCTTATACATGAGTGTCTATGCATTTGTTTTTCTTGTTTACCCAGACTAACATAGAGGCTATTGCCTGGAAGCTAGAGGAAAATGGGAAGGACCCTGGGCCATGGGACTAGAGGAGGTGTTCTGAGGGCCGAAAGAGATGGGCCCTTGATCCTACACCCTAACTTTTTCAGGTTGCCTTAAAACCCCCTTCCCTAAAAGGGACTGTGTCCTTTCACAAAAACAAATATGTCAATTGTTTGCTGAACAAAGTTAAATTTGGGGACTAAGTGACTGGACAAGTGGTTTAGAGTACCCTGAAGTTATCTCAAGGTGGCAGGTTGAGAGCAGTAGCTTTAGCATGCAGGAGGATGCCCATTACTGTGTATGAGAAATGGAAGATGCTGGAGTAAAAGATGGGAAAGAAAAGTAAAACTTTCAGGAAGTCCCAGTACCCACGGTGACCAGCTAGTTCTATAATAAGATGCCTATAGGTGTTCCAGACGGTGGAAGACTCCTCAATAACACTATTGTCACGGAGCCTTGGTGGTGCAACCCCTCATTGCTTGCCTGCTTGCAGAAAGATCAGTGGTTTAAACCCACCTAGTGACTTCAAGGGATACAGAGCTGGTGATCTGGTGCAGTAAAATTTCCAAACTCAAACCAAACTCACTGTCATGAAATTGGTTTTGACTTATAGTGGCAGAATAGGACAAAAATAAACCTGCCCCTTGGTGTTTTCAGAGCTCTCACTTGTTACAGGACCGGAAAACCACATCTTTCTCGGTCAGAACTCCTGGCAAGTTTGGGCTGCTGACCTTGAAGCTGACAATTCAACTTGTAAGTCACTATGCCACTAGGGCAAGCCTACTCTGCACTTAGGCTTGCTATGAATTGGGAATTGATGTCACCTAACAACAATGGCATTATAATACTCCTGGATAAAATGGTCTATAGCCATTTTGGAACTGTCAACAGGGAGTCATTGAGATCATGAAGAATATAATTTGTATGTTTATTAGTATATCTGCTTTTGTTTCTGATTTTTCTACCGGGGAGATACATATGAAGATATATATGGATATATATATATATATATTACACATTAAAAGAAAAGCCATGTGACTAGTGACTAACAAATCTAACCTGTTTCACTTAGTCTAATAATTTCCAAACCAGACCTTCCTTGGACGGACTAACTTTCCTCTAGGCATGGAAGCCCACCTGTCTAACCCTCAACGAGACTTGTGTGTTCCCATCAGGTCAGAGAATTGACTGGCTGTAGGCCAGGAATGGGAGAACCTGTTTTGACTGGCATTGCAGAGTTCCAGGTGCAGCTAAGTAGCTGGACAGGTGTGACGGATGCCTTGGACAGCCCAGATCTGGCTATGTCTTATGCACAGACACTGTCTTCCCCCTGCCTACCCCCTTCACAGACCTCATGCTCCTTCCCAGATAGCTCAGGTGTGGAGCATCTGTGGCCTGTTGGCAGCTCTCAAGCCCACAGAACTAGGGAGCTGTCAGGTTAAAAGCTGGCTTGCTCGATTTGATCCCACATGCGAGCTGTTTTATTTCCCTCTCTCTCTCCCTTACATGGCTTTGGTGTGCTTTTATAAATATTTCACTAGCCTTACTAAAGTCTATTTCATCTCTCTCTTAAATTTATTAAATATAAATGCAGCAACAACTCTGCGATAAGTCTCTCTTTGCTGTCAAAATCTCAGGCTCCAGTGGAAGCACATATTATTTTCTTTGTTTACTGTGGGTAACTTGAAGCCCTTTCTGCTGTATCAGCACCTCCATGCCCCCCAATATCTGTCTGCTTATATTAGTAGCGCCTATCACATCATGGTGCAGAGAACAGGGGCACTGTCTCCACTGGGAAGATGGCATGACACATCAGTAGAAGTAGCTGCTCTCTGAGACTTGCACATGAGGGAGATTGGCTCTTTGGGGGCACCCTTGATGAGTAGAGGGCAATTGCTCTCATTTGAGCAGGTCGAGAGACCCATACAAGCATTTTGAAGTGCCCAAGGACTCATAATGTGTGGCTTTAGACTGGCCAAAAAACGACACAGCTCACTGTGAAATGATTGAGGGCAGTGATTCCCTCTTACCTCTTACCTGGAGCCAACAGGACCAGGGGCATGGCAGGGATTCTAGTCCCAAAAAGCAACCCACAAGACCCCTACCACTGCCTTTGTTCTTTGTTAATTGCAAAATGAACACAGCCCATCCACTAACTGCAGAGAGGGAGTGATACCAATGAAATACAAGCCGGCAGAGGGCAGGACTCTACTCTGGCAGGTGTTTGCCCTCTATTGGTCATGTGGTGCTTCCGGGAGGAGGCAGGAAGGAGAGACTTGCAGAGCACTCTAGAGTCAATTTGCCCATGGGGGGCCCAGCAGGCAAGTGATGCGGAGAGCACAATCCTGAGACAAAGACAGGCACGTGTGCTTTGCACCTGAAAGCAGGGAAGGGTATTTCAGAAGGAAATTTACTTTCTCTTGTCTTTATTTCTTAATAAACACGTCTCTCGCCATTGGTCCTGTTCTGCTCTGCTTTTGGAAGTGGCATCTCCAAGTCTCATTGCAGTTCAATTCTGACTCATAGTGACCTTACAGGAAAGGGTGGATCTGTCTTTGTAGATTTCTGAAACTAACCCTTTAAAAAATCCTTTTACAACTCTTATAACAATCCTTATGTCAATTGTGTCAAGCATATTTGTACATACCTTGCCATCATCATTTTCTAAACATTTGCTTTCTATTTGATCCCTTGGTATTAGTGCCTCTTTTCCTCTCCCTCTCCCTTCCCCCCCTCAAGATTCCTTTATAAATGATGAGTTATTGTTCTCATATCTTATACAAAGCTCTGTCTCCCTTCACCTATATTTCTGTTGTTCGTTCCCGTGTGTGTGTGTGTGTGTGTGTGAGAGTGTGTGTTATGTGTCTATCATTTTGGTTGCTTCTGTCTTTCTTCCCTCCTCTTCTCACCTTCCCTCGACTCTCCTGGTAACACTTCTTTGTTCCTGAAGGGTTTAGCTGATGTGGGTTCCATGTGCAGGAGCTCTTATCTGTACCAGTGTACATGCTCCCGTGGAGCCAAAATTGAAAGGAAGGACTGGGATCATGATAGTTGGGATGGGTGTGGGCATGAGGAAGCTTCAAAGAATCAAAGGCATGCTCTCTTTCAAATTTCTAGGCATGGACAAGTAAGCACTTCCAGTGCTTCATCAGCTAGTTGAAACATTTCAATGTGTCTTTCAATGGAGCATTGGCGGGGGGGGGGGGGGGGGGGGGGGTTGTTGGCTGATGCTTTCAGTGCACCTTGAACTTCTTCCTCAGCACCCTGGGTCCTTGCTCATAAACTACCTCCTGAAAGGGTGAAATTCTGACTCGTTCTTTTTGGTATAGTGACTTTCTAGTCATTAGTCTTCTTTGGATGATTCCTGCATCATTCAATGTTTTCCTCATAGAATCTTTGCAGCTCAGTGTTTTAATTTTTCTTGTTCGATTTTTTTCTATTTAATATATGTTGAGTGTACTTTTCTTTTGGGAGTTTGAACTCTTTGCATATTTCATTGAAGTCTTTGCATATTTTATTATAAAATTTACTTTGTCTTCTCGAACTGCCATTTGAAATTTTCTATTCAGATCCTTGACTTCATCATTCTTCCACTTTTTAAGTTACTTTATGAGCAGGTTTCAGAATCTCTTCTAACATCCATTTGATCTTTGATTTCTTTCCTTTATTTTTATTGACCTTTTATTTTCTTTATGAGTGATGTTTTTTATGGTCTCCCACGGCTTATCAGTTTTTCTGTCAATACTGCTCAATGCATCAAATCTGTTCTTGAGATGTCTTCAAAAGTCAGTGGGATAGACTTAAGGTCATATTTTGGCTCTTGCGAACTTGTTTTAAAATTTTTTTTCAGCTTTAAACTGAACTCACATATGAGCACCTACTGGTTTGTACCATAATCAGCTCCTGGTCTTGTTGTATTGAACGTCTCCATCGTCAGTTTTCACAGATACAGTCAATTTTATTTCTGTTTATTTCATCTGGAGGGTTTCATGTAGAGTAACACCCTTTGGATTGTTGGAAAAGGGCATTTGCTATGACCAAGCTGTTCGTCTTGCAAGAATTTATCATGCAATCTGCAGTTTCGTTCTATCATCAAGACCATATTTCCAAACTATTCTATCTTCCTCTTTGTTTCCAACCTTTCCATTATAATAGCCAATAACTATCAAGCAGCTCGAGTGTACATTTCATCAATTTCTAACTGAAGTTACCAGTAAAATTCTTTGATTTCTCCATCTTAGCTTTCACAGTTGGTGCATATATCTGAATGATAGTTGTACTGATTGGATTTCCTGAAGACAGCTAGATATAATCCTATCACAAAGCAGCATTATTCTTCAACATGGTTTCTCAAATGTTCATTTTGACAATGAATGTAACGGCTTTCCTTTTGATTGTATCATTCAAGCATAGTAAATCATAAGATTTTATGGCCAATCCCAGTCCATTTTTGCTCACTAAAGTCTAGGGTATCAATTGTTATGCATTCCATTTCATTTTTTGATGACTTTCAGTTTTCCGAGATTCATATTTTGCACATTTCAAGTTCTGATCACTAGCAGATTTTTTGCAACTGTTTCTTCTTACCTTGAACCCTAACCCATCAACAAATGAAGATCCTCATGACTCCACTCCCACAGGCTCTCCCCCACTCTTATCATCATTGTCCTCTCCACTCTGAGATAGCATCTCTTCTTTAGTCACATTTGAGTGCCTGTCAATTTGAGGGCCCAACTTTGGCCATATTCTGCTTCCATTTATTATGCCTTCAATATCTGACAATGTTTTTATACTACGCATAAGGTTTTCAGCGGCTGCTTCCTCTAAAGTGGGCAACTGATTCCTTCTTCATTGTTCTTGTTCTGGACGTGCTAATGAAACCTGTTCACTTTGGGTGCCCCTGCTGGTATTTGAAACACCCGTGACCTAGCTTCAAGCACCACACCAATACGCAAGCCACCATGGTATGGCAAACTGACTTACAAGTGGTGGAGAAAGACAGAGAGCAAGACTTTATTTGACAGACCTGTAACTCATGGCTTAGCAGCTTCCACTAGACTGAGTCACAGGCTTTGATGACCCTGGCTCTGAACTGGAGCTAGAAGTTCAGAATTAATGCCTGATTCAGATTCAATTTTCTAAATCCTTTAGGGAACTGACTCCCACAGGCTTTGTTCTGCTATTTCTGAATCTAGTTTGTCGTTTCAAGGAGAAGAGAGGCCTCAAGGGCTTCTGTATATTCTTCCTCACCACCCCATCTAAATGGAGAACCTTTTCGTTGAAATCTGAAAGAATAGCATGGGAGGTGGGCGGGGGGGCGGGGAGGGGGGCTTGCTAAGAATTAGACCAGGCCCTTCTCCACAGTACATCAAAAACTGGTGGAAGTATTAAATGCAGAATATGGAAACCAGTCAGAGAAGAAAATATTTCACAGTAAAACAGACTGTGGTACAGTAGTGGTGATGGGGTAAATGAGAAATGATGCTAAGGAGTCCATATAGAAAAAGAATGCATGGAAACTGATTGTGGCAGCAATTTTACAATTCTACTAGATACAATTGAAATATGGAATGATATGTTATGTGTGGTAAATCCCAACTAATTAAAAAAAATAAAAGACTTCACCCTGTCTGTCAGAGGTGGAAAACTTGAGAACTGGAAAAGTAAGGAAATCTCACTAGGCACTGACTCTCAAAGGGTTCACTATGGTGAAATCTGCATGGTTTACCTTGAATGTAAAGTTATTCTGCTCCAAATCACAATAAGTCTTTTAGGATCTTACCCATAAAAATATTATGAATTTTTATTTTATAGTTTTCTTTTAATATTTTTGGCTCAATAGACTAATTTTGTTTTCAGAACTCAAGCATGTTCAGATCCACAGATAAATCTGTAGGCCCCACTGCTCATGGCTGATTGGATAGGTTTCAGATCTAATAGCCAGAGTGTCAGGCAGCAGGGGTTCACAATGAAGTCATTTGTCCTTTCTTGTCAACCTAGTGTTGTGGAAACAGAATATACCCAAAGTGGGTGGCTTTAAAGAACAGAAATGATTCTTTTCACTGTTCTGGAGGCTACAAGTCTGAGTCAGAAATCTTGGCCTTATCAATTTCTTCTGTTAGCCTCTCTCCTAGTTCCTGGTGTCTTTGCAATCAGTTGTTTGTCATGGGTCCTCACCTGCCATTTGCATGGGCCTACTTTCCATCCTGCTTTTTAAAAAAATTGCAAGTGATTATACTCGCTTCATTAGTATATGAAAGAATCCACCATTTTCAAAGAAGATCACAAGCTTAGGGTTTCAACACTTTTTTTGGGGGGAGGGGGTGCGGCACAATTGAATCTCTTGCTGTTCACCCCCCTTTCATTCTGCTTTCTTTGGAATTTCTTTGGAGGGTGGGGTGAAGATTTGGGGTGAAGTGCCAGTGCCAAACCTCTGCCAGGCTGAGTGATAGCAGTGAGTCCCCAGAGGTGTATAGCAAAACCACATTGAACTTTCTAACATGATGACTTGCAGTTGTGGACCTGTTGACTTCCTGGGGCAACACTGGGAGACAGACACTTTCAGGGACATGCTCCTTTCCTTCTATTCTAGCGATGGGAGGGTTGGGGCAGAGGTCGGAGGGTAGAACAAAAAGGTGGAGGTAGGACATCTCTGCTACTACGAGGTGTTTCGGGAGCAAACATCATATTAGTTTCTCTTTCCATTGCCTTTTACTGGTTGAATCGAGCCAGTGAATTGCTCCAACTTTAAAAAATTCACTATTTATTAATTTTTAAATATTTTTGCAGTGTTTTAAAAAACATTAAAAGGACCTCCTCACATTCTACTCAAAATTTGGAAAGCTGGCATCTCCAGCACTGAAACTTACTTTTGAAACTCAGAACTTACCACATCAAGATCTTGATGTGGTAAGTTCTGAGAATGTAATATGCTACGCAAGTACTTTAAAGTCCTCAGGTGGCACAGTACATTGGCTGCTTCCTGCAAAGTTGAAGGTTCAAATCCACCCAGAGTTACCTCAGATGAAAGACCTGGCAAGCTACTTACAAAAAATTAGCCATTGAAAATCCTACTCTAACACCAGGTTGGAAACGATTTGATAACTGTTTTTCAATTGTTTTTAATTTCTTGAGCATTGAGGTTGTGGTTTCTCTTTTCCTGGAGATTGGGGATGAGGGAAGAGTGACAGAGTATCTCTCTTTTCTTGAATTCACTTAACCAAACTTGGATAAGATAAATGCTTGTGTGATCCAACTCCTTCATATTTGCGCAAAATACTTTGACAGCCCCCCGGGAAGTAGGCGGGATTGACAGCTGTGTTTTTCATATGAAGACCTTGAGGCTAGAATAGGTTGCACGATGAATCGCTGGGACTTGAGCAGTGGCTCTGATTCTCAGAGTGAGCTCTCTTCACTGGCCCATATTATTCTTAGATCTGGCCTCAGATTTCTGGGAAAGACTTCTGCTCAGCTTGTAGCCTCAGGCTGGCCTCTTTCCCAACTCTAACTGAAGGTATGTTAGTTGGTTGGTGCAGTGGTTCTCGTTCGGGAGCAATTTTGCCTCTCAGGAGACACTTGCGTATTTCTAGAGATCTGTTTGATTGGGAGGTGCTACTGGTGTCTAATTTACCGAGGAGGCTGGGAAACACTGTATCGTGCCCAGGATAGTCCTCACCACAGCTATCCATTGCAGAATGCCAATAGTGCCTCTGTGACGAAGTCTGGTTTAGGGGAGTGAGTTCTGTGGGGTTAGTAAGGATATTTATTGAGTGCCTACTGTGAGAGAACAGTTCCTGAAAAAGGACTTCCTGCTTGATAAAGTGGACGGGCAGTGAAAAACAGATGGATTGACAAAGAGATAGAGGGCCACAGTGGCTGCATCCAGGAGCTGAAAAATAGGAGTTGTGAGGGTGATACAGGACCATCTGGCTCTGGTGTCCACAGGGTCTCTGAGTCTGAACCATCTCAGCAGCACTGCTTCCTCAGCTCCTCTCACGAGAAGGCTGTGCCTATCCTCATAGGACAAAGGAAGACAGGAAGGTTGAAGGTTGTCTCCAAGTGGATTTTCTGGGGATAGCCAGAACACCCACACTTGAAGAAGATAAATCTTAGCACTCACAAGGGGCTGGGACACTCCTCAGATTTGATCCAGAGTAGAGTCTTCCTCTCTCCCTAAATTTGCCATTGGAAATCTGTTGAGAATGAGATTTCTTCACCCAGGGCATCAACCTTCTGGCAGAATATCAGTCTTTCATGACCCCATAAGCAATGGATTGGCAGCACAAAGAAATGCTTTGTGTGGACTCTCTCTCACTGCCATCCCCACCACAAACGTATCATGAGTGAAGTGACATAATGGTTACACATGTGCTGCTAACTACAAGGCTGGCAGTTTGAAAGCACCAGCTTTTCATTAGAGAAAGTTGGGGTTTTCTACTCTCATAAAGATTTACACCTCAGAAAACCATGGGGACAGTTCTCTCCTGTCCTATTGGGCCCCTAAGAGTCAGCATCAACTCGATTGGCAGTGAGTGAGAAGAGAAGGAGATTTCTCATGCAGGTCTGAGTTTATAGTGTTGATGGGAGCATTCCTGCTCTTTGTGGCTGGTGCTAAGTAGCTGTGAACCCTTCCAGAAGGTAGGCGGTACTGCCACCCTTGATTGCTTTAACTTGGCCCACAACCCTCTTTCTTATCATCCTGCAATTAACTAGCTATAGAGGTTACTATTGGAGTCTGCCATGTCTGGAGTGCATCTTGGTCATTTCTCTCCTCACCCTGTTTCCCTCCCTGGTAGGTCCACCCTGAGTTTGTCTGTTCTATGACCTCAGTGTTATCCTCAAGCTTTTAAGGAAATTCTCAAAAATCATTGAGAAAGCTTCCCAATGGGAACCCAGTAAGAACAAATTCACCCTTTGTTCCTAACATCCCTACCCTTCTGCCTAGTCCTTAGGTTACAGGCACAAAAATCAATCCCTGCTTCATCACTGTTTCCCTCTGTAAGTGAATTTTGGTTTTCAAAGGTAACCACGATGTGGAGAGTCAGGCTGACGATGGGGTGGGGATGGTTGATAGGTTTTTGAACGAGTTTCCAATCGCACGAGGTAACAGCTTCATTACTTGGTGATGAGTGACCCATATTTCCTAACATGATTTCCCTGCTGTAACTCAAATTGAGTTCATGTTATTCTAATGATATCAGTTGACCTTGAGAATTAGACCAAGAAGCCTGGGGTTATTCTTCCAACTTCCACTGCAGATTCTTGTGATGTGTTTGGAAACACAATCTGTTCTTCGTGGCCCTGAAGTGGACAAGGGAAAACAGAGAACACAAAAATCTGAACCTGTTCTGATTTTCGAAATATGCATCTGGGCAATTTCAGGCCCTGGCAGGCTTCGTTTCTCGCAGTTCTTCTCTTACTGCCGTGGGTAGCAGCCTTCTTCTCTGCACCCATGCACCACAAATTAAAGATCCTGGGTCTCCTTTGTCCTTACAGCTTCCTGAGACTCCTGTTCTTTCCCACCAGGAAGAGAGCTTAAATAGATCTTGGGGCTTCCTTTCCCAGCATCTCCTCAAACAGCTACCCTGCCAGGATAACATCCCCAACCCAGAGCAGATCTCTTGTCACTTTTCATTTGCATATATTTTATAATAATATATCCTCATATTAAAAAGATAATTTAGTGGAAGGAACTTCTTTTTGATTCTTCTGTTAAACAAATAATTCTCATCTGATAACAAAAAGACAAGACAACAAAAATATTTTCCTTTCTTATAGGTGGACATTCAGTTTTCTTTTTTAAATTCTCCGTAGAGAAAGCAGATTAGCTATAAACAAAACAAATGTTAAGGTGGTTTGTTAAGCGGCTGGTCCACTGTACCATTTTCTGTTTTTCAGATGCAGGCTTTTCTTTGTCTGTTTCTTCTCTTGCTCTTTTCACTGGTCCAGCTGCACCACCATTTTCATCATATTTTGTTTTCTTGTGCTGAAGCTGTACTTTTCCTTAAGCTGACCTAGCCTGGGCAACTTTATTTCCCTTTCTTTTTCCTTTACATTTGTGACCTTTTGACTTCCATTTGTCCAGGGATTCTGATTGACGTTCCATGATTTTTTTCTCCACTGTTTTTTCCACCTCTTCTTTTTGTCCATCCCATATCACTTCTCTGTTTTTTTAATTGTAGGCTACTGTAACTTGCACCTTTGACTTTATCCAGTACTTTAGCTTTAAAAAAAAATTACTCCCTCTTTTCCTCCTCTGACAAAATCTATCCACCGGATTTCTTTATGACTTGCACAAGGATGCTCAAGCCTCCTCACAGGTCAGCCTTTTCTTCTAGAGATGTCATTTCAGCATCTTCTGCTAACTTCCATTTTTCTTCTTGCTCCTCGTTATCTCATTATTTAGTTTGTACTTTATTTTGCTTTCTTTCTTCATCCTTTTTTGAAAAGTATTAGCAGGTCTATGTCTTTAGATTTCTGAGGTCTTTCGGGACCTCAATGAACTTCTTAGCACCTTCAATTTTCTCAAACACAACAAGTATTGGTCCCCTACATGCTCAGTGCAATGTTCTTCTCATCTAAACATTTACCATTTCATTTTTGTTTTCTAACAATTCTTTTATGTCATCAATATTTGTATCAGCTGGGAAGCCTTTAATATACACAAATCTGTTTGTCACATCATTCTTATATTTATCAGTCACTTCAGGGAGGGATTGGCTTAGAGGGTGTGGCAGTCATGTACTTGATGTCAATTTCACGATTGGGGAGTATAGGGGTGGAATAAAGCCTGTCAATCTGGAGATAGACAATGAGGCCTCAATGAGGTCTCGGTGTGGGCATGGCTTTCTCCTGGGAATTCTGGGAACTACTGATGAGATGACAGCATGCTGATTGATCCTGATTTCTGGAGAATGGAGGAGCCAGAGAAGAGGCTACATGGGTTTGCCCTGATGAAGCCAAACTACTGGGTCTGGAGAAACCACATGAAGATTCCTACCAGTGGTAAGATGCTTGGGAGGCCATGGGGAGACCTCTGCAAGCACTGAGATGTTTATACTGCCGCAGGAACACAAGACTCTGCACTCACTCATCTGTGATTGTCCTGGTGTCATCGCACATGCTTCATAAGTTGGAAGGAGATTTTATAGAATGATATCAGACATATGGGCTAATATCAGACTTCTGACTTTGGACTGGACTATATTGGGATGCTTTCTCAATGTTCCCTTCCTCTTGTATATAAACCTTTCCCTTATATCCATATACATGTCTATGAATTTGTTTCTCTAGTCTACCTGGACTAACACAGAGGGCTTCTGATTTAGTTTTATCTTTACTTTTTCAAGAGCTCTACTTTGGAGTTGCTCAATGCTGTTTTATTTCATTAAAGTTGATTAGACAGTTTAACCTGTTGGATTTTCTCATTATCTCCAGTGGCACCCAGCCTTCATCTAGTTTGATCTGTTCCTTTAAGAATTTTTCCTAAGGCAAATTAAAGTCATCAAAATAATTCTCAATCTGATGACAGATTTTGGCTTCCAGCTCAGCCACTTTTTCACTGTCACTGTGTTGGGCAATTGTGACTCTGAAAAGTTTCCTTTAGAGAATCTTTAGGATTCTGGCCTCACAAAGGCACTCCGCAACAGTAATGACAAAAATATCCTAACTTCCAACACCACGGGCTGGTCTAACTCACTAAGAAAGATAAGGAAGATCATGTCACTTTTCTACTGAATTCACGAGCATCTTATAAACCCAAACAAATAGTTAGCCATTCAATGCCCATAATTCCATTCCAATTTGCATAACAAAAATACTAAAAGCAACATTTTCCAAAAATCTTAAAAAGATGTCACTTTTGATGATGATCAAGGTGCACTGACCCAAGCAATATCTTTTCAATCTCCAAGTAAAAGTTGGTCAACAAGAAGAAAAGATGAAAGGCGAATGAAACCATTTAAATATTGACTATACCATGGACTACGAGAAGAACCAACAAGTCTGTCTTGCAGAAAGTATAGTCAGAATACCTTCTAAAAGCTTAATTTGCCCTTGTCGTCAGGAAATACCAAACACTAGAAAGGAACATTGTATTTGGTAATATCGACAAGGACAAAGGAAACTGTCCATGAGATGAACTGATCCAGGGGTTCCAACAAGGGCTCACAGACCAAAGACCATGAGAAGGGCACAGGACCACGCAATAATGCTTTGTTCTGTTATACATAAAGTCACCACGAGTGGAAGCCAGTCAACAGCACCTAATCACAGCACGAATCATACTCCTTCCTCTAAGTGCACCATGTTGTATTTTCCACGAAAATTCTTCCATTCCACGTCTGCTCCCTCACCTAGTTGTTATCGATATTAGTGAGCTGGATCCGCCAACGCTTCCTGTGACACAGAATGATTCTCTTTCTGAGCACATGCCATAATTTCACCTCAGTGCTTTGGCTCACTCTTGCAATGCTCTTGAACTCTCTCTCATTATACACATGGAATCTCAAGTCCCACCTTCCTCTCACTGAGGCTTTTCCAAGATTTCTATAGTTCTGACTCTGTTCTTGGAGTTGGGAATCATACAGAGCAGGTCCATGTCCTCACAGAGTTTCCGTTGCAGGGGAGGAAGCAGGACAGTGGCCAGAACACAGACAAAGAAGAGCAACCGAGGCAGTGTGGGCTCATAGAGAATTTGGGGGAGGCACTCCTTTGGAGAGGGACTCAAGAAAGGGCTGTCTATGAGGACTTTTGAGCAGGGACTCCCGGGGGAAAAGAAAACACTTTGCAAAAAGGTGGGAAAGAAGAGACACCATCCCGAAGTCTTAGGAGAGAAAGGCCTTGGTTATTGTAAGGATCACCAACACAGTCAGCTTCTCTGTGGTCCTGAGGTGTGGGGACTTTCCACAGAGGGTGGCAGGGTGCAGTGGTTAAGAGCACAAACTCAGGCTAAGAGATTAGATAGAAATCTTTGCCGAGTGACTGTGTAATCTGGGAAGGTAAGTTAATTTCTTTGTGCCTCTAAAAGGAGTAAAACTTGTTATGAAGAGTGAGAGTTCACATTTGTAGGAGGCTTACAAAAGATTAACTGCTGAGTAAAATAAAGAACACTGATGGGGATGCTGGGAGTTACCGGTAGCACAAATGCTTGTCTTTAATCACTAACAGAAAGGTCACTAGTTTCAGTCTACCTCAGAGGTGTTTCAGATGAAAAGCCTGGTTATATACTTAAATAAAAACAAAAACAAAAACCAGTCATTGAAAGAAACACTGGTCTACTCTCACATATATAAAGTTGCCATGTGTCAGAGTCGATTCCCCTGCCACTGATTTGGGGTTTTTGTTTCTGGGCTTTTGAAGTGGACATCCAGAAATCACTCTCTGTTTGGAGAAGGGTGGTGTCTCTTCTCCCCCTTGGGCTGCCTGGCATTTCCCGACTCTCTTTATTGGGTGGGGGTGGGAGAGAGTGGGGTGGTCGTGAGGGAATGGAAGGAGCAGACTCCTGAAATACCTTCCCTTCTCAGGGGGAACACCAGGCCCCCAGTCTGGAAGGAGAGGAAGGAATTTCATGGGCTGTGGGAGAGTGTGATAAGGAGGATACAATGTGGCTGGAGTCTTTGCCCTTGTTGAGCAGGAATGTGAAATGAAGCATTCAGACCTGGAAACCCCATGTCCCCCGAGGAGTCTGCTCTTTTGGAAGACAGCACCTCTCCTAGCACAAAGCCCACCACTGACAGTTCTGAAAGAAAGGGATGAAGGAAGATAGGAGATAGTTAGAGGGAGAGATGAGAGAGAAAGATGCTAAAAGGAGTGAAGTCCATGAAAGAGAGAAAATGAGACAGGGAGAGGTAGGGACACACAGAGACAAAGAGACCAGGGCAGAGACAAGGAAACAGAGACCACAAGGGACAGAGCTGGAGCTAAAGACAGAAAGAAAGAAACGGCACATGAAAGACCTCAGACACAGAAAGAGATATGGGAGCTAGGCAAGGGTGGGGTGGGAGGGACAGGGAGAGATAGACAGGGGTGAAAAGTCCCAACTGCAACCCCTGGCTTTGTCCTAGTACTTGAACAAAACAAAACAAAATGGAGCAGGCAGCCTTCCAGGGTTGTGTTTGGGAAGCAGTTGCCCCCTTAGGCTATACCCCCGCGCACATACCTAGTACCCCCTCCAGTTTGTGCGTGCATATTCATTTATGTGTACAAAGACACACTTACCCTATCCAGGGCACATTTGTGTCCCCCAAATCCAGGATCATTATGTCCCTGGTTTATTGTCCTTTCCCCTCATCTGCACTCGAAGCTGCTTGATTGGTCTGGAGATCATGCTCAGTCTCCATAATAAGGCATTCTGCGCTTTCCTCTGACGGAGTCCAATGACTGCTCAGGCCCTGCCTTCTTTCAGTTTGCTTCCCTGCCTCCACTGAGACTGCCCTCTGTGGTAGGTGCCCGCAGGGGACTCGCAGAGTCAAAGAGACCAAGGCAGAGACACTTACCACCACTGCCAACATCTTCCTCTCATTTTCAGCTCCTGAAATAACTGCACTGGGCATGTGCTGAGCTGATTCCACAGAGAAACCAGAATATAGGTCTTGGTGTAGGAGGCAAGACATGATGCTGATGAGGCTTCTACCAGTGACAACAGGTGTGGTGTCAGCCCTTCCCAGCAGACTTTTTGAGATGAGGCTGGCTGGGTCCCTCTCTGACCCTTCACTTTCCGAAATGCCTGGAGATGCGGGTTGAGGATCACTCACAGTAGAGACTGCTAACAGCCATGAGTGCTGTTGGTGCTGTGGGCCATCGATTCTGACATAGAGTGACCCCAGGTAAAAGCGTAGCACTGCTCCTCAGGTTTTCCTTCAGCTGGACTCTTCATGGGAGTAGATTGCCAGTTCTGTCTTCCACAGAGCTGGGCTGGAATTCAGATGTTTCATGTACGTAGTTTCATTTGGTCCTCTGGAGGTGAGTGATAATAAAGATGCAGAAGTTGAGGTGTAGCAAAATCGAGCCATTTGCCGAGTCTAAAACCTGGATCCCTGTATAGTCTGTTACAGTGATCTGTGTCCATTGGACATTTCTTTCCTTTGCTACATTTTGGGAGCCTACTCACCAAAGAGATGGCACAGCTGTTAGACTATTTTAAAAAAGAGACCAAAACCAAAACCCAAACAACAAGCAAACCCTGTGCTTCTTCAAATACATGGGGCTGATGAAGTGTCTTGTATGGATGAATGATTTCAGTTGAGCAGCTATGGTATAGCTACATAATCTCCCATCAAGTTGAGGGTATTAAGGGTGAGGGGGTGGAGTCTAGACTATCAGTGGGGTTACCACCTGAGGATGCTTCTTTGTGGCAATGGCCTTTCCATGAGGGTTCTGGGAACTTCCTCTCTTTCTCCCTGGAGGTGGGCTACCTGCTCTTTCAGTTTCACCTTCCTGTGGACAAGCCATGTCAAGACTTGAGCAAACCATGTGGTAGAGACCTGCGTCAGTCCTGTGATACTGTAGCTGTGACTGGATTCACAAGACTTTTCACCCCCTGACCTGTGATGCTTATGCATTCTGCATCGTTGCATGTAGCTGTGTCTGAGAGATGTTTATGGACCAGTATCAGACTTATGAGTTGATATCAGAATTTGGCACTTGATCTGAACTGGGCTGGGAAGTTTTCTTGATACACAATTACTCTTTGATATAAAGTTCTCTTACATACTCATTAATGTCACTGGATTTGTTTCTCTAGTCAACCTGGACTAACACAAGCTGGTTACTGCCTTAGAGTTGACTCAGTCAACTCTATTCTAATCTAGTTTGTGAGTATGGCATCATCCACGTTGGCTGATGCTGGGCAGTCTCTTGTCTAATTTTGGAAGAGATTTGGTATTTTGGCATCCAGCCCAGGTTATGCCCATGATGCCAGAACACTCAGTCACTTCAGCTGAGAAAAAAAATCAAAATGGCCAACTTGTTTTCCAGTGTTGTGTCGACTGAATTGTGTTGGTAGAGCACTTGGTTGGTAGAGGATCGGCCAAAATGAGGAAATCCCTCCATGAGATGAATTGACATAGTAACCTCAACAATGAATTCAATATATCAACAATCATTAAGAGAGTAGAGGACTGGACAGTATTTGGTTCTGTTATTGGCAAGACCACCATGAGTTGAAGCTATTTCAGTGACAAGACAATTAACAACCGAGAACAATCAACAGCTTACAGCAACAGCCACAGATTGAAAAACCAGTTAATGTTCCCTCTTTTATGTTTCTACTGTTGGTGTTAGGTGTCATGTAGATAGCCCAAATTAGGTGGATGCATTGTGCCTTTTCTCCAGTAGAAATTGGAGCTGCTGTCTCTGATCTCTGACCTCCAGCAAGGGGTGGGAGATTAGGGAGGGTCCTAAGAGTTTCTCTAGGAATCCTCAGTCCCACTCACAACAATCTGGCCATTGACTAAGCTAAAATGATGACAGTTATTAAGTCTAATTACCTGAATGTTTATCAATAGATGAACTACTAAATTAAGTGTGGTACAATGGAATAACCTTTCACTCTAAAAAATAATAGATGTGGCTTTAAAAAAAAAAGAATGGAGTTTTAATCCATGTATGGCATGAACACAACTTGAAAACATTATCCTGAATGAAATACGTCACACAAAGCATTGTGTGATCTCATTTGTATCTCTGTATATGGGATCACACAATATTTGTCCTCTTGTGTTTGACTTATTTCATTCTGCATAATGTTTTCAAGGTGCATTCATGTCAAAACACAGAGAGACAAAGAAAAGCCCTGGCAGCATAATGGTTACATGTTGGGCTACTAACTCCAAGCTCAGCAGTTTGAAGCCACAGGTAAGCTCTGAAGGACAAAGATGGGACTTTCTACTTCTATAAAGAGTCATAGTCTCAGAAACCCGCTAGAGAAATCTACCCCGCCCTGTAGACTTACTATGAAGCAGGATCAATTTAATAGCAGTGCCGCAAGGATTAGCAGTCATGGTGTGGTGGGGGCTGGGGAGTTGCTCCTCACTGGGGACAGAGTTTCTTTTAGGGTGATGAAGAAATTCTGAAAACAAATAATGGCTGTGGTTTCACAGCATTGGGCGGTTCCTATCCCTGAAATGTGCAATCAAGATGATTAAAATGGCAAAATTTGTATTGTGTATATTTTACCAGAATTAAAATTTGGGAACTAGATGAAGGACAAAGGAGCATTATGCATTAATTTTTCAACACGTTGTTAAGTCTAAAATGACTTCAAAAAATAAACTGTAAAACCAATCAAAATAGCTGAAATCGTCACACTAGACCAGTAGGTAACGTCATGATAGATGGAGGAAAGGTTGAATTTGTCAAGGATGTCGCTTTGCTGGGATCTGCAATCAATGCTCACGGAAGCCGCGGTCAATAGATGACAAGCTGTGCTGCATTGGGTAGATCTTGTTCCAAGACATTTTTAGCAAGTTAAAAAGTAGGGAGGTTACACTGAGGACTAAGGTGATCCTGACATAAGCCATGATATTTTCAATTGTTTTGTGTGTATGTGAAAGCTGAACATTGAATAGGACAGACCAAAGAAGAATGGATACATTTGATTTACGGTGCTGGCAAAGAATGTTGAAAGTGCTATTAACATCCAAAAGAACAAACACATTTGTCTTGAAAGAAGTACAGTGAGAATTCTTCTTCTTCTTCTTCAAATCATTTTATTGGGGGCTCTTACAGCAATTCCCACAATCCATACACACATCTATTTTGACAAGCACACTTGTACATACATTTTCATGATCATTTTCAAAACATTTTCTTTCTACTTGAGCCCTTAGTATCAGCTCATTTTCCCTCCCTCCCCCATTCTTTCTCCGTCATAAACCCTTGATAATTTATAATTTTTTTCATGTCTTACACCAACCACAGTCTCCCATCATCCATCAAGGAATTCCAAGGAAAGAAATGCTAATTTCAGTGAATCTTCTGCTTCAATGTATTCTTTGAAACCAGACACATATATCACAAAACTGAACGCAAATTCTCCTTCATTCTCTGCTCATCTGACGTGCCTATAATGCTGCCCATCAAGGGAAGGCTTTCTTCCATCTCTTGAATCAGAACTTGCTCTGTGGCTCGCTTGCAACAGTGAGCTTATAGCAAATGTGCACGGGGTCCTGCCTTGTCTTTATTCTTGGAACATGAGATTGTCCTTGGACTGTCCTGGTCCGACCTGTGGTCCAGATGCTCCCTACCTGACTGCTCCTTGCCCTCGCCAATTGCTAGCCAAAGAGAAACAGAATCACCCAACTGTCCATCACAGACTCGAGAGTCCAACCAGGTCAGAAGCCCTCACCAGGTGACTCTTGACCATTTTGCTAACCCATGGAATCTTGAGCTATATAAATGGTTGTAATTTTAAGCACTGCATTTTGGGGGGTATGTTATGCATGAAATAATAGAAAAATCTGTAATTCAGGTGTTTAATGATGAGCAGGACAGCTGAAGCTTTGTGTTAGTGATTTGCCTACTTGGGAAAGTTTATGATGGTAATATCTTTGGAATAGGCAGCGTATTTTACTTATCTTGGTTTCTTCAGCCTTCTACATAGGGCTTGACATGTAGTGGGCACTTAGTACATTAAAAGAATGACAGAGTGAATTCCAATTATAGTATACCACTAGAACTTTCAGCTGAATTTTTGGAAGTTTGATCGTCTTGGCCTAAGATCCCTCAGTGTACATGGACAAAGATCAGACCAGACTCAAGTCTTTTTCCTTCTGTACACAGCCCTGGTCATCCGCAAACATCTCTACAATCATATTTAGCTTCTGTCCAGTCCTCCATGCAAAGGACCCAAAGTGGCATGCAGGTATGTTGAAGAGATGATGGACATATTCTCGCTAGTATCAAAACGCATCACTTTAAAAAATCAATTTCATCTGAGCACTCTGTTCGGGTTGCAGCATACTTTTACACATTTAGTCTATGATATGGTCTCCGGCCTGCCTTTATGAACAGCCTGACACGCAGGGACCCTTCAGAATAGGAACACTCTGATGACAAGAGGTGGTTTCAAACATCTCATTAAATTCAGCACTCTTACATTAAAGTAATTATTTCAGCCAGGGCAGCTGGAGTGGTAGCTCCCTAAATGTACCTACCTTTCAGCTCTCTTCTCAGAGATTAATTCCAGGACTGTCTTGGCAGAGTACATGCTAGGGTCTGTCAATGCAGAGAGCAGCAGCACTCATAACCAGAACAGCAATGGAAATTGCTGTGCTTCTCCAGTTAAATGTACTGGTTTTATTGGAAGGTCTTTGGGAATTGCTTGCTGATGAATTACACCAAATGCAAAGTTTCTCTTAATCTATTATCTTGGTACCGTAGAAAACTTCCCTATTGTAGGCTCGACACTTGTTTGTCAACACTTTCAGGAGGCTATGCTTGCAAATGGTGCATGTCCCAGCCCAGCCACTATTGGAGAGTGATGTGGTTTAGGGATGTCATACTCTTGGTCTAGTTTAGTTCTCATATTGCCTTATTCCCACTTCATCCTGGTCTAGGTCTAAATGTGGCAAGAGGTATGACAGCCTCTAGAATTGCTGAAACATTACTGTCAGATTTGCCGCTTGAAGGACAATAGAATGACGCACTGCAAAATTATTTAGAAACACAAATTCTGGCATCCTAGAGAAGCAGACAAATCCATTTGGAGGTGAAAGTATGGAAGGGTCAGTGGCTGGTTCTTTCCACTCCAGGTGCTTTGGGACCTTAACCTGAGTGGGAATTAAGGACCCTCCTCTGAGTGCAACACTGACCACAAGCATTGAGTGGAAGGAGCACTGATTAGGGACCCCTGACCTGGGCTTTGGACCCTGATTGGCCCTTACCTGATGTTGGCCTTACCTGTGCTGTTGGCCAAGCCACTTCTCAACTTCTGACTCAGTTTCTTTACTCATGTAAAAAGGTTAAAATGTCTTTCCTTATGGGATAATTTATAATGTTTTCTATTTCAAAAGGATAATGATATCTCTTAAGTGGACCATAGACATATATAAACCATAGCTATCTGAATAGATTTAAACTTACACTTAATTCTTTAAAAATAGATGATTAAAAATAGTTTTATTGATGTGCACTTCACACATCATCCATTTAAATAATTTGGTCATATTAAAGAGAGAAGTACTATCATCACTACAATCAATTCTAGAACAGTTTTCTTCTTTTCTATGCGTATTGTTATTGACTACTCATTTCTTTCTAATCTCCCTTTCCATAATCCAAAAGTCATTAATTCAGTTAGTGTCTCTATAAATTTACCTATCCTGCATTTCATGTACTGGAAAACATACCCCCCAAAAATCAGCAAAACAAGCAAACAAAAAACTCCAACAGCAATAACAAAATAAACCAGAGAAAAACTTCAATAAAGCAATAAGGAAATATTAAAATCCAGAACAAATTTAAAATTTTAAAAGGGAGATCAAATGATGAGGTGTTAGATTTTTAACTTAAACAATTCTGCAATGACCCACTAGCTGTCACACACTTCATAATAGCAAGGCTATTCACATCCCTGACCTATGGCCAGAGGAGATTCATTTGAGGATTAATCCATGTGAAGTCTTCTTTCTTTTTTTTTTTAAATAGGAAGCAACTTTAAAATGGGTCAACAGGGAAAGCAGATGAAAAGATATTACATTTTAACTGACCACATCAGCCATAATAACGTTTCCAGGGCTCTCTGTCCGATAGCAAGACTGTTTACAGCCCTCGACTATGGTCAGAGGGGATTCACCAGAGGATATTCGTCCTTGTAAGGATGTTGTAAATGGATTTTGGGCTTCCACTATCATTCTTAACCTGCAAATCAGGTATTCAACATCTAAGCCCTGCCTGATATCACTCCCTCTTTTGGACTTGGATTTTATTTTATTATTATTTTTTTTTTAGGGGGGCATCACTGCTCTCCGGTGGTGGGAGTAGGAGGCCCAGGCCCACTGCTGGAATTGAACCTCGTACCAGTGGGCCGCAGTCCCGTACACAACCACTACGCCACCGGGGCTCAGCCCTGGATTTTATTATTTATAATTCTTTAGTCACACAAGCTGGTGTGCTTTTCCCATGTGTACTTTTTTTTGATGCCTCACTTCTCTGGATGTCTGCTTGAAGACCAACCTTTAAGATCCCAGCTGCTATTCTTTCTGACAGTCAGCTGCCATGTGCTTTCTGCACCCCACATTGCTGTGGTACCCATATTCCCAATGATCTCTTGGTGAGAACAAGCATTTATCTTCCACTTAATTCTCCGTACAATCGTAAGAGCAATCAATCTGTATGAGATGGCCTTTGTGTTGGTCCAGGTGGAAAAACAAATCCAGAGATACTCCTGTATGTGTGTGAGAGAGAGAGTCTTATATCAAAGAGCAAGTGTATATTAAGAAACATCCCAGCCCAGATCAAATCCATATGTCCTACATTCACCCATATGTCTGATACCAGACCATAACTTCATTCTTAGAGTCACACAGCGCATGCAATGGTTCTGAATGCAGGAAGAGCACAAGGCGGTGAGTGGAAAGTTTTGTGGATGCAGTGCTGGTGGAAGCATCTCAGCACGTCCACAGGTTTCCATGTAGCTCCTCCAGCTCCAGGGCTCTGGGTGCCATCATGGTGGCTCCATGTAATTTGTCAATATATGGAGCAGAGAGGGTGTATGGGTCCTCTTCTAAGGATAAATGAGAGGAACCCTCATGAGAAAGCTACTTCTACAAAGAAGCATCATCAGGCTGTGACCTGAGTGACAGGCTACATTCCACCCCTTCGCTCTTAACACCCTTAAGTTGACATATGATTATATAGCTACCACATTCCCACTCGATACTTCCCTTAATGCTATCTTGTCTTCAAACAAGCAGAAATCCGAGTTTCAGCTGTCAACTGAGTTCACATGGAATAAGCACACCAGCCTGTGTAATCCAAGCATTATAAATAATACAAAACAAATTTAAAGAAGAAAATGGCTTCAGAGCTTAAACTGTGAACACTCAGTTTGCAGAAGGCTGTGTATGACAATACAAGCTCCCAACCTATTTTCAGGGTTCCTCCCCACATGGACTAAGTCTCCAGGAGTCCCTCGGACCATAGTCCGGGAATGTGAATAGCCCTGTTATAAATTCAGTTATGGCAGATCTAGTCAGGTTAAAATATAATGGCTGATAATTTTATCTCCCCTTTGACCCATTTTAAAGTTGTTTCAGTTTTTACTACTTCTTGCTTTTTAAAATGTAAGCTTTCTTATGTTTTATGTCATTGTTTTTATTTTTGTTTTTAAAATACTTTTTAGTTTTTTTGGAGAGTTGCTCTGTATGTCAGATCATTCCACAGTTCAATCTCATCAAACAGTATTGTACATTTGCTACCACAATCAGTTTCCACACATTCTCTTTCTTCTTTAATTCTTTGCTATCTGCTACCTTTCACCTCCACCCCAATCACCACCACTGTATACCCCTCTACTCCCCAGAAACCCTTATTCTACTTGCTGTGCCTATAAGTTCATCAATCCTGGGTTTCATGTAATGAAAAAAGAAAAACATATAACAAGAATTCAAGAGGGTATTCCTCACTGATGTAACACATCAGAGATAAACCCCAATATGAACAACAATGACAACAACAATAACAAAAAATGCCAGGCAGCAACTTGATTAAAAATGATCCAGAGGCATGGCAGGGGCAGTTGGTTGGAAACAGGGAGCTGACAATAAAGAGACTAGAAGATGCTTTGAAATTAACTGTGGTGATGATCGCACAGCTCTTCTTAATATGATTTAACAATTACATTGTATGATGTGTAATGACTGATATGTCATACATTGATAAAGCTATTAAAATGCTTTCCCCCTGTACCAGTTTGGTTTAAAAAAAGAGAGAAAGAAAAAGATTTCATCACTTTGCTAAAAGGATGTGGGTCAGCTGGCAGCACAGGAGGTCTCTGATAATTTTAACACCACAGAGATAGACGGGAAAGCCCAGAGTCAAGGGGAGGCAAGGGAGCCAACATAGGCTTAGTCAGAGGAAGGAGGACTGAGACCAAGAAGTGTCAGGAGCAGAAAGAGTGGGACCCACAGAACCCTTACTTCCTCAACTCCAGAATCCTGTCCCTTCTCCCTCTTCCTTTGAGAATCTCAATTTTCAGAGGTTTCATGCTAATTCCACAGGGGACTGCCAACTAGTGTAGCTGCTCCAAGTCCCTGCCAACTGCCTGAGGGCCAGTGTTCTTGAAGGTAGTTGCTTTCCAGTCTGTCCTTGAGTTATGACAACCTCAGCCACAACAGAACACAATGCTGCCCAAGCAAGTGCTGTCCTCATGATGCATTGCTGATGGGACCTTGGTAATCCACTGGGTTTCTAGTGGCTGATTTTCAGAGTAGATCTCCAGACCTTTCTGCCTAATGGATTTAGTCTGCAAACTACCCTACACTATCTTAAAAGCACATCACCTCCGACAGATGAGTGGTGACTTCACATGAAGGACATTATCTGAGGATGAGACCTAATTCCCTTTCATGGAAGGTGAGATTTCTACCAACGAAACACCATTGGCACAGGCAAGTGGCCAAACTTAAATTGGCCAAGCTTTTGATTTATCCTCTATTCCTCCAACTTTATGTTCTGTAGAACTCAGACAAGAGGAGAAGCCTACTGCTCCTGCCCTTAAAGTATCTAAACCAGTGGTTCTCAACCAGTGGACCCCCAACCCCTTTGGGGGTCAAATGACCCTTACACAGGGGTCACCTGCTTCATAACAACAGCAGAATTACAGTTATGATGTAGCAATGAAAATAATTTTATGGTTGGGTGGGTGGGGGTCACCACAACATGAGGAACTGTATTTAAAAGTCACAGAATCAGGAAGATTGAGAACCACTGTCCTAATGGGGTTGCCATGCCATCTTCTGCTTCCTTATTGGTGGCTTCCTGAAAGTTGATTAGATAGTGTTTGTATTGTGGGGCCTGGCTTTTGATTTATAGTGCCCTGCCGCCTGCTCTTCTTAGTCTGTTCCTTATACACATGCCCCTTAGAAGTAAGCATGAGGAGATGTGTTATGCTTATTTTGCATAGATTTTCAGGGGACAGTGATTCCTGGAGAAGGACATCATGCTTGCCAAGTGGAGTGTCAGCAGAACAAGGGGATGACCTTTACTGAGATGGATTGACATGATGGCTTCAATCATGGGTTCAAATCTACCTACTACAATAAGAATGGCATCCCAACCAGCAACCTACCCACTGTCACGGAGCTAATTCTAACTCATAGAGAGGGAGAGACTGTCCATATATGGTTTCTGAGCCTACATATCTCTACAGGAGCATACAGCAGATTCTACCTCCTCCTGAGGGGGTTAGTGGGTTTAAACTGCCAACCTTGCATTTAGCTCAGCTTAGTCTTGTGCAACACCTCACTCATAGGGCAATGCTTCCTCACCCTACCTAGTAAATTCAGGCATATGATTTTTGCCACTGAGCAGCCATGCTGTGCCCACATGTGAGAAGTTCAAGAGGCATCGTGTGCTTCCCCTGTGGCTGTGCTCTCTCTGCTTTGAGAATGGCGTGTCCTAAGGGGTGCTCCTTCAGCATAGATTAAAAAAGGAGCAAGACAGAAATCCTTGTTGTAAGCCAGGGAGATTTTTTGATGGTTTATTAGCTCAGCATTTTTTAGCGAAGTCTGACTAATATACATTGAGACCAAAATTGTTTGTTTTTGTTTTTATTTTTATTTATTTGTTTTTTTTTAGGCATCACTGCCCTCTGGTGGTGGGAGTAGGAGGCCCAGCCTTTGCTCCTGTGAGCTGGAATTGAACCTCCATCTCAGTGGGCCGCAGTCCCACGCTCAACCACTACGCCACCGGGGCTCAGCCCTGAGACCAGAATTGTTTAATGCAAATATATGTATCTTGAAAATGTGACATTGAACCTCCTACTCCCACCACCTGAGGGCAGTGATGCCTAAAAAAAAAAAAAGGAAAAAAAATGTGACATGGTAACAATGGCAAGTACTCCCAATGAAATGTCTCTGATGTCATGACATCACGTGCAGAGGAAGGCAGGAACAGAGTTAAGAAAACAGAAGGAAGAGTGGATAGACAAGTAGCCCATGTCCAGGTTTCAGCTGGGAGAGGCCAGGGTATATTTGAGGATCAGTTTATCTAGGGAGTTGGGACAGAGGAACGGATGCGTGAATGAGGCCTGAGGCAGGAGAAGAAGGTGGAGGTTTATGGGACCTATGAACATTTTTATCTTTATCTTAACAGCAAGGTCCTTAATGTTGTGGGCTGAGAAGAGCCTGGGCTAATGGGTCTAGGGAAGTCAGGAGCGAAACTGGGATGCTGTAGGATGTCCAAGGGAGAAGGATGGAGTTTGGGCTCTGTGGTCTGCCTTGGTCAGGGAAGTAGGGGGCGGGAGGGGTAGATCCTCAGGCATAGGAGACTGACAGCTTCACGAGGTAGCAGAACCCCAGGTGGATGTCCACGCACCTGTGAAGTTGCTTTCCATTGAGGAGGGAGCAGAAGGAGATGCTGCATGATACCATGACACTGCCGTGATACCATCCTGCGACTGACAAGGGGAGTGGCGGGCAAGCAGCACCCAGGTGCCCACCCTGCAGCATGCCATTATTGTACCTAGGACTACTTTTGATAATAATTTTATATGCATATAAAAGACATCAGCTATAAAGGAAGCCAGCTATATTGAAATAGTTATTAAAGCATTACAATATGCCACTTAGTAAAACATGTGCTTACTTGTTAATTCCATACATAGTTTCTGGTGGTGGATCTAGAAATTACTATCCATTGGAAGCCAGAGGTGGTGTAAGTACTGTTTGGTGCCATTGAAAAATATCTGGTTTCTTTTAGTAACACAGTCACAGGTCCTACTCATAGTGTGATCGCTTATTGACTAAATTTATATTTAAAGGAAATAGTAACTCTTAGATAATAATACATTAGGCGTCAATAAGATACCTATAAATCTACTTGTTATATTTATCTTATACCTTACAATGTGGCATTAGGATTGAAAGAAACTTTAACACCCTGTGATCTTCAGATGACACAACTTACTTACCGATGAAGATCAAAGACTACAGATTTCAGTATGGATTATACCATACTGCAAAGAAAATAAAAACCCTTTGTAACTGGATCAATAAATATCAACGTGATTGATGATGGGAGTTGTCAGGGATTTAATTTTGCTTGAATCCATAATAATGGAAGCAGTAGTAAAGAAATCACATGATGCATTACATTGGGCAAAGCTGCTGCAAAAACTCTCTTTGAAGTGTGATAGAGCATGTCATAAGGATGTCACTTTGAAGACTAAGATGTTCTTGACCCAAGGCGTGGTATTTTCAAAGGTCTCACATGTATATGAAAGCTGGACATTGAATAAGAAAGACTTAAGAAAAGGCAGCTGCAGACATTAATGCATTCCAAGAATATTGAAAGTACCATGGACTGACAAAAGAATGAGCAACTATGTTTTGGAGGAAGTATAACCGGAATGCTCCTTAGAAGTGAGGACAGAGGATGTCTGTCAAGAGATGCCTGTCTTTGAAATAGTGATTCTCAACGTGTGGGTCTCGACCCCTTTGGGGGTCAAATGAACGACTCCATTCGCAGGGGTCCTGTGATTCATAACAGTAGCAAAATGACAGTTATGAAGTCGCAACAAAAATAATCTTGTGTTTGGGGGTCACCGCAACATGAGGAAGTGTATGAAAGGGTCAGGGCATTAGGAAGGTGAAGAAGCCTTGCTTTTGAGAAAGACATAATGCTCAATAGCGTAGAGGATCACCGGGGAAGAACAAGATAGTCTCCAGAAATGGGAAAGCAAAGGTTAAACGAACCCAAACCTGTTGCCGTCCAGTTGATTCCAATCCAAAGCAACCGTGCAGGAAAGAGCAGAACCGCTTCCATGGGTCTCCAGAGTTGAGCTCCTTGTGGAACCAGAGTGCCATGTCTTCATCCTGTGGAGGACGGTGAGCTCCAACAGTCACCTGCGCCGTTAGCTAGTTGCCAAGTACTTCACCATTGTCCCACCAGAGCTTCTTCTTGGAAGTCCTATAACCTTTCCTGGTAGAATGGAGACTTGCCCCTAACCCCGAACTATCCATCGCTAACCCTCTGTCATCTGGGTGAAGTTAAAGGGGGATATTTACCTCTTGGGGATCAAATGTTTAAGGTCTGGCAAGGAAACGGCATGAAAGTGAGGACTTTCTGCCTCCAGAACCAAGGTTCACCCTTGGAAGCTTGAAGAAAATTACCCACGACAAAGCAAAGGAATTCCTTCCTGTCTGACTTCATGAATAATGCTATCCTAAAAGACAGTGACTTGAGCTGAATTCTTCGACTGGTGGGGAATTACACATCAGAAGATGGGGAATTACACATCAGGAGATGTCACTACCTGGTGATCTGGAAGGAGAAATAAGGCATGGTTAGGGGCTGTGTGGCATCCCAAGGGGAGCCCAAGAGAAGGAGTCTAACATCAGCTCCTAGTTCTGATTCTTAGACGCTTTTCATTGCCCTGGCCACAATGATTGTCTTGGAGAAGGCCTTCTTATCCAAGTCATACCACTCTTAAATGTTCAATCTCCTTCCTGCTGGCCTTGAAGTTGGAAGGGTAAATTTGGAGTGGTCATGAAGTGGTCCCTTTTAAGGGGAGAAATCATCATGGAACAAAATTCACAAAAGGAGAAAAAGTGGGATTATTCAACCGGGTCCTGATGATACCAGTAAGCTTCAAGCTGTATCTGGAATCAGACCTGTCATTGACTTGTCACTTAGTAAGAAGTAACGCATTACCCCTTTTCTTAACCCTTCGGGGCTGTGTTTTTTGCCACTTGCAACTAAAAGCGTCTTAATTGCTACAATGCATTGACCACACTTGGGATGATGAAAGCTACTGCAAATTTTTGAGCAAGCTCTGAAACACATTGCAGAAAATATCTAGAGAAATTACTGGTTTGAGTTCAAGAGAGCTCTAAATTTGGCACTTGATTTTCAGAAGACAACTTCCATTCATGCTGGCCTGGTGTTGCCTCCCTGTCTCTGTCTCCTCCATGTCCCATGGGGTTAATACTGAGCATCTCTGATCCCTGAGCCAGTTGCCTTCACAAGCATCTCCATGAGAGAGTGAGCCTCACATCAAAGCAGCACGGTGGCTTTCCTTCAACAAAACATCTCCTCCCTTCCTGGTGCCTTGAAAAAGCAAGAAACCACATTTAACCACCTACAAGCTTTCTTTCATGGTCCCATGCCATTAAGTGAATAGTTTGGTCGGGGCAGGGGGCATGCAGACAAAAGTAGGGGGGGTGCACTCCACCATTATAATTAACTAGTTAGAGACAAAGATGCCCAGCCAAGAACCCTGCTTGCTTGTGGGTATGGAGTACCAGTGATTGAAGCCAAGGTCCATGGTGCGGCACTTGCAGCATGAGCCATGCTGGTACTCTTGGGGAAGACCATCTGAATGGGGACCAGTTCTTCACCAACCCTGCAGCTCCCTTTGCTGTACTCAGAGCTTGGCACTTGGCATCAGACTGCATTGTGATGGAACCACTGTACCTTCCTGTAAAATAAGGTTAGTAAGGACTAAGTGTGAAAAAATGCAGCTAGGATGCTACTTGGAAGTGAGGAGACTTGGTCTCATGTATTTTGGACATATTACAAAGAGGGATCCATCCTTGGAAAAGGCCATCATGTTCAGTAAGATATAGGGTCAACAAAACAGAGATAGACATTTATCAAGATGGATTGACACAGCATTTGCAACAATTGACTTAAATTTGCTACGGATGGATGTCATAGGACAGGGCAGCATTTGTTTATCCCTTATACTCTGAAGCAAGACTGACTCAATGGCGGCCAGTCAGCAACAAGTGAAAATGTCCAGAAATGGGCAGCAGTCTGCCTCGTCCCTCCATGTTAGCCATCATCCCCATCACTGAGGACTGGGCATCCACAACAAGGAAGCCCACAAGGAATGGAAGGAGAATAATATGACTGTGTTGTCACTGCCTGGGGAAGCTGCTTATCTAGATGGGAGGGTCCTCAGGATGTGTGGGGTCCCTCCTTCTTGGGCTGTCCCCAATGTTGGGGAAGGGCAAAGCGAGATTGGCTGTCCCAACCCATAGTTCTGCCTCAGACCCTTTGAACCAAAGACTCATGGGAATCCTGAGAGAGACAGAGGTCACCAAGGTAACCATCCTCCCCAACCAGTGCCAACTCCTAAGATCACTCATACTTGTCTTGAACACACAGGATCAAGCTGCATAGAAAGCCTGTTCTTGTTCAGTCTGAAAAGTGGAGGGCTGGAAGGGGGTTGTAAGGGAGTCCCAATACACATTGCTCTGCTGCTAACAAAAAGCTGGCAGTTCTAACACTTACAGAGGTTCCCTGAAAAAGAGACTTGGAGATTGGGTCCTGTAAAGATCACAGCCTAGAAACCTGATGGGGCAGGTACGCTGTCACACTGGGCTCTTATTAGTCTGAACCAACTGCATAGCTCATAAGAGCAACAACAAGAGGTTCCTACCATCTTGTTTCTCAGGAATTTTTAAAAGTTCATTTTTTGGGGCTCTTACAGCTCTTATATCCATCTATCCATCCATCCATCCATCCATCCACTCATCTATCCACCCATCCATGCATCCACCCACACATTGTTTCAAGCACATTTGTACATATGTTGCCATCATCAGTCTCAAAACATTTTCTTTCTACTTGAGTCCTTAGTATCAGCTCATTCCCCCCTCCTTTCTGAGGCCTTGATAATTTATAATTTTTTATTATTTTTCATGTCTTATACCAACTGCTGTCTCCCTTTACCCATTTTTCATTGTCTGTCCCCCTGGCAGGGGGTTATATGTTGATCCTTGTAATTGATTTCCCCTTTCTCCCCCCATCTTCCTCTTCCCCTCCTGGTATTGCTACTTTCATTATTGTTCCTGAGGGATTTATTTGTCCTGGATTCCTTGTGTTTCCAACTTTTATTCTTATCCATGTTCATGCTCTGGTCTAGCTGAATTAGTTAGATAGAATTGGGGTCATGGTAGTGGTGAGGAGGAAGGATTAGAAAACTAGAAGAAAGTTGTATGTTTCCTTGGCGCTACACTATACCCTGACTGACTCTTCCTAGTGACCCTTCTGTAAGGGGACGTCCACTTGAGTACAGATGGACCTTGAATCTCCAATCTGTACTTCCCCTCATTCACATCAATGATTTTTTTTGTTCTGGGTCTTTGTTGCCTGATACCTGATCCCATTGGCAACTGGTGATCACACAGGCTGGTGATCTTCTCCCATGTGTGCTTCTCAGCTAGAAGGGCACTTATTTATCTTCAAGTCTTTCATATCCCAGGTGTTATATCTTTTGGTAACTGTGCACCACCAGCTTTCTTCATCACATCACATTTGCTTTTACACCCATTTTGCCTTCAGGAAAGACATGTTGGGAAGATGAGCATCACAGAATGCCAGATTATTATAACAAAGTATTCTTGCATCAATGGAGTACTTGAGTAGAGGTCCCATGTTTCTCTGCTACCTTAACACTTAAAATATAAATATATATGCATAGATATATTTCCCTATCATTATAAAAATATATTTACATATGTACATTCCTGTATTTAGACTTCAATAAATGTCCTTTGCCCCCTATTTGTTTCCTCAACTTCCTTTTACTTTCCTCTTGTGTCATTACCATGTTCAGCCTTCATTCGGCATTCAGTAATTCCTCTTGGCTATATTGCCCTTGATCAAGCCGCACCAGGCATTCTCAGGGAAAAAATGTCTAGGACTCCTCTTCTTCATTCTTCAGATTTATTCCCACAGGTACCTGGTGGGTAAGAAAAGACCTACAGATCCTTCTGTCTTTGACGCTTTCCTAGCTGTCCTGCAAGTTGACACTTTCCTAGCTTGCCATGCAAGCTGGTCATCAAGGGATAGATTTAGAGATAAGTGGGGTACATTTTGGAGATGATGGCCAGTTAACTAGTTCTTGCTCTCTGCTCTCTCACAGAAGGGTACTTTCCAGGGACCAAGGGGCAACAGACATGGAAAGACAGCTTCTGCCCATACTGTCTCTTTTCCCTCTGCCCCAAATTGCTCCACTCTTGCAAGAAACTCCAATGTGATCTGCCTGCTCCTGGTCTTATCTCTTTCTATATGGCAGCCCTGGTGGGATTTTGAAGATGCTGAATGGATCTGATCACTTCTCTGTTGGAGACTCTTCATGGGTTATTGTTGGTACTAGCTGTTGCTGAGTTACCGAACTCATGGAGACCCATGTTACCGAGTAGAACTCCTCCGTAGTATTGGTTTGGATATAAATCTTATGAAACAGGTTTACCAGACCTTTCTTCTGAAAAGCTGTTGGTGGGGTTTGAACTGCCAATCTTTGGGCTGACAGTCTACCACAAACTATTCGCCACCGACTCTCCATGTCTATATTTCAAAATCCCGCCATAGTTTAAGAGACCCTGCAGATGTAGATCCTGTAGGGGTCACCAACTCGTGTCCTACAGTTCTTTCTATGCTCAGGGCCTTTGCACATGCAATTCTAGGCACTTGGCCTTCCGGGAAGTCTCCAGATCTGGGTTACCTGTCTGAATTGGAGCCTCCATTGCTCACTCTCACAGGTATTTCTTTTGCAGCATAGAATTCTCTGGTTAACTCCTCTGTATCCCTCCTGCTCTTTGGACTGCACTCCCAAGGGCAGGGACAGGTCAGTTTTCCTCCTTCTGTGTCCCTGGTTTCTAGGCTAGAACCTGGTCTGGTAAGGCCCTCACTAGACTCCAGGCCTCTCCTTCCCTGCCAGGTAATGCAGCGAGAGCCCTGAGGGAAGGCCAGTATCTGGGTGAACTGGTCTAGGCATCCGAGCAGTGACCACACGAAGAGCCAAATCATTACCTCTCCAATTGTACCCACAATGCAGGCTTAATCTGGGCTCCTTGGTAATGAGGCTGATCACAGGTCTTTCATTCCAGTCCCAGACCCAGCTCTGCTCCCAGCTGAGAGTCTTGCCTGTGAATCAGAGCTCACCCTCCTGTTCACAGGCTCAGCCCACTTCTCCCCCCCACCCCCCCACCCCTTGGCCAGGACCCACCCTCAGGCCTTCGAGCACTAGGCTGTGTCTGTGACCTCAGGTAAGTCCCAGAGGGAGTGTCCTTTTCTCCTGCCTCCAGCACAGGCCTGAACCCAGAGTGCAGAAGCATCTCTGAGGCTGGGCCAAGCCCGGGAAGCCACTGAAAATGAGCCTTGCTGAGCAGAAGGCCTCCCTCATTATGGAGATGAACCAATTGGCTCATCCCATGAAAGCCTTCAGGGTCCCGAACGTTAAGACTTAATTGCCTTATGGACATTGAAAGAATGGAGGTTCTTCTCCAGGGAGCTGCTTCTCTCCTTGCTCATGCTCTCCTCCCCTCCCCCCTCCCCACCTGGATAATGACAGAACTTGTGACTGATTAAAGGGGGGAAGACAAACGCCCCTCTTGGGGACAAATGACAGGTTCCACCTACATTTTAAACACCCCCCCCTCCCCTTTCCTCTCCTCTTCTCACTGACTTTTCTGAGGTGAGTTTTAATTGCATTTTCCCTGGTGAAGAGAAAGAGTTGAAAGGAGGGGGCTGGGCTAGGGAACTTTTCTCTGCAGCCAGCCTGAGCTGTATCCGCCAGTGTCAGTATCACTTCCCTCGAACTTGACTTCTCAGTTTGAAGTCGGCATAGATAGGCACTCTTCACCCTGACCTTCAGATCCTCCTTGCCTGTTCCTGTCTCTTGTCCACCCTCAGCTGCTCCTTAATTCTGCTCCATCCTCCCTGGTGGCCTTCCCACCTTCCCACTTTTCTGCAAATTCACAAGTTCATGCTTATAGCAGGACCTGTGCTCCACCCCCCTCCGCGTTGCCACCTCTGGAAAACCAGATCCTAGATCATTGAATGTTTTTACTCTTTCTTGTCGTTTAGGTCACTTGACTGCTAATCTGCAAGTTGGCAGTATTAACCCACCTAGTTACATGGCAAGAAAAAGAAATGGAAATTTGCTTCGGCAAAGATTACAACCAAGAAAGCTCAGAGAGTCCTTTCTATTCTGAAGCACACGGAATAGCCAAGAACTGGAATTGAACGAAAGGCAAAAACCAAACAAAAACCCCAAAGACTTGTCTAGCCCATCGACCACTTCCCTCTCAGGGTCTCAAACTATTTTTCTAACCACAGATGATGTCTTCTTGAAATGCAAGCTCCTTGAGAGCAGTGTGGTTTGTACACTGGGGATCCAGGGCTTAAGATAGAGGCCCAACACATGGACAATGACGGAACGTCTTCTCACTGACCTATAAATGCCACTTGGCTTTGTGAGTCTGTCAGAAAGTCTCTCCTTGCCCCAAACAGGTTTCTCCTCCGGCTTTGCACTGGATAATGGAGGCTTCTTCGAGTCACCTCTGTTTCCGTGCTGGCCCAGTGGGGCCAGGATAACGAAGCTGCTTTAACATAAATAATTTGCTTCTGAGGTGTAAGAAGTGGAGAATATTTTTAGAAGGCCTGCCCTCCTAGGGGAAGTAAATGACTTATGAAAACGGGAATTTTCAAAGTGGCCTTCAAGAGAAAAGGGAACTGTGCGTGTGATGGCCAAAATGGAATTCTATGAATTCGTGCGACTCATTATTCTGACCATCCGCACACAGACACACACACACACACACACACACACTCTCTCTCTCTCTCTCTCTCCCCGTTTCGCATCCTCACCCTTCCTCCTGCCTTCCATTTCATGGTCTTAGCTCGAATCTGGAATAAAACCATTGCAGCCCTCCTCCCCTGGCCCTCAGCGGCGGCCTGTCTGATTGGATGCCTCCCACAGCCCTGAAGACCAGAGCTTCAAGGAGGAAGCAGCCGGGGACACGCTGAGTCCTCGCTTCTTAAAGTGTGCGGCGTAAGTTACCTTGAAATGTTATTTTAAAAAAAAAAAGTATTTTAGGTTCAACAGACACTTGGGTTCCTGTTAACAACTCATTTAAGGAGAAAGTGGGGGGAAGCCATTCAGATCAAGGCTGCTTTGACAACATGAACCTCCTTACTTTGAATCCTTACAATGTCGATGGGATGAAAGATTTTGTAGACACGCAGATGGGTAAATTCGCAGGTGAGAAAGGACAGATGTGAGCTACAACAGAGACCCAGGGATCTTGGGATGGGCTTTGTCTGGCCAATAATGGAGACTAGATGTTGGAGGGACCTGGGGGGGGGGGGGGAGACCCAGAAAGCCAAGACACAAAAACCAGTTCTGTGGCCATTGTGTTTCCCCTGGAGTCTTGATTTAGCGAGCACATGCTATTTGGGGAACTGATAAAGCAACCTGTTCCTTCGATGAAGCGTGTTCTGAAAACCAGCCATCATCCTTTCCTTGCTGGCTCCCTGGGGTCTTTCTCCCCCGGTATATATAATTTTCGCCTCAGAAAACCAGTTCGAGTTCCTTGTCTTAAAGGTTCATTCATCGTGGCTTCGCATGGCTCATAAGCTCATCCATGCTAGCACCATAGGCCCACCAAGAGCCGGCTTCCTTTCCATTCTTTCCCTAGCCCCCATGCATAACTAAGGGCTCTGCCCCCACTAGACTGATCTACCTTGTCCTACTTTATTCTTCCCTTCCTCATGGATGTTCTCCTTGTCCAAGGTCTATGCATCTTGGCAGACTAAAATCCAGTCCCACCTTCCATAAGTGCCTTCTGAGAAATGCTCATCTTAATGGAGCCCTATTTTTTGGGGGGGTGGCATCACTGCCCTCTGGTGGTTGTGGCAGCTACCCAGCCTTGCTCCTGGAGAGCTGCTGCTGGATTTGCACCGCCAAGCCAATGGGTCGCAGTCCCCACTCAACCACTTCGCCACCGGGGCTCAACCTGGAGCCCTATTTATGAGTCCCCAAATACGAATCTTATCTGCATTGGACTGATCTCACTGTCTGCCTTCTGCAAAAAACTGTCCGTCCCTAGGAAGCAAGGAAGCTGTCTTGTAGGAGATGGTTTGTGGCCCAGGATCAATGGAGTGCACACTTTCCATTTCTGAACACCAAGAAATGGTTAGCCATGTATTGAAGAGTGCAGAGCTGTGGAAGTTACAGAATCTCCTGTCAACTTGAGCAAAGGGGGAGAGTCCATCAGGTCAGAGCAAATGTTGTCTCCGTGTGGGCCTGGCCTTCTCCTGAGGATCTGGGAATTCCGGCTGTCCCCCTGGAGGTGGGACACACCCTCTCTCCGCGTTGTCTTCCTGCTGATGAGTCACAGGGACCCATGCTGACGAGAGCCAAGGCCTTGGAGAGCGTCCCCTGCCACGGGATCCACAGGAATGTTCATCTACTGGACTCTGATCTTGCTGCATTCAGCATCATTGCATGTGTTGTGTGAGTCTGAAGAGAAATTTATAGACTAGTATAAGACCTATAGGCTAATATCAGACTAGGTACTTAATGTGGACTGGGCTGGGATGTTTTCTTAACATACAATTACTCTTGGATATAAAACTCTCTCTTAAACACAAGTGAGCATCTCTGGGTTTGTTTTCTCTAGTCAACCCAGACTAATACAAGATCATAGAACTTTCTCCTTCTCCTAGGGATTTTCCATTCCTCAAGCTAGAAGCAGGAGTCAAGAATCATTGACCATCATTTTGCTGTCACTCTCTGTCAAGTGCTTTAAAATCAGGAGGGTCTGTGGTTCCTGGGGCAAGCCTAGATTTTCTCCCTTCTTGACATTGTCCCAACTTCTTCAATTCTTTTTGTTTGTTTGTTTTGAGGGGCATCACTGCCTCTGGTGGGAGTAAGAGACCCAGCCAGCCTCCTGGATAGTTGCTGCTGGATTTGAACTGCCAACCCAGTGGGCTGCAGTCCCGTACACAACCACTACACAACTGGGGCTTAGTCCCTCCTTCAATTGTGTAATAATTCATTCATTCAACTAATAATTTTTGAGTGCCCCAGCATGTGTCAGAGGATCTGGAACCAAACCTGACCTCCTGCATTTGGGTGTTTGGATTTAAGAACTGGTATTTTCTTAGAGCGGTTGTTCTGTGCTGCCTGACTCATGGAGATCGCAGGCACACTGGAACAAAACATTGCTTGGTCCTGCGGAATCTTCATCATTGCACTATTCTCAGTCTCTATCCTTTTGGAACTTATAAAGAATAAATCAAAAGCCACAGAAATAATCGACTGTAATTGTGATAAGTGCATCTAAAGTTATGTGAAGACAGCTATAAGAATACTTAGTTAGTCCTAATTTTTTCCCCTTTTAAGTTAAATACTTTATTGGGGTCTCTTACATCTCTTCTTATCTCAATCCACACAATCATTCAGTGTGTTGAGCACATTTGCACATATGCTGCCACTGTCATTTTCAAGCATTCTCTCTCCGTTGGAAACCCTATCAGATGCCCATTTAACCCCCATTCTTCCCTCGCCTTCCCTCCCTCATGAACCCTTGATATGTTACAGATTATTATTTTCATATCTCACATTGTCTTCCATTCGTCCCCCTGGGAGGGGGTTCTAGATCAATCTATTCCTCTTTTTTCCCCCTAACCCTCCCCAAATATTCCTGGTATCTCTACTCTCATTGTTGGCTTTGAGGGGTTTATCTATCCTGTATTCCCTGTATCCTGTGTTGCAGGCGCTTATCTGTAGCAGTGTGCATGCTCTGGTCTAATCTGCTTTGTAAGGTAGAATTGAGGTCATGATAGTGAAGAGAAGGAAGGAACAAAGAACGAGAGGAAAGTTGTGTGTTTCATCGGTGCTGTACTGTACCTTGACTGGTACATCTTTTCCTTGTGACCCTTCTGTGAGAGGATGTACAATTGTCTACAGACGTCTCCACTCCCTGTGTTCCCCCCACCCCCAACCTTGGGTATGATTTTCTTTCAGGTCTTAGACTCCTGATACTTGATCCCATTGACACCTTTGATCACACAGGCTGGTGTGCTTCTTGCATGTGGGCTTTGTTGCATCTGAGCTAGATGGTCACTTGTTTATCTTCAAGTCTTTAAGACCCCAGACACTATATCTTCTGATAGTCGGGCACCATCAGTTTTCTTCGCCAAATTTGCTTATGCACCCATTATGTCTTCAGTGATCCTGTCAGGTAAGTGAGCATCGCAGAATCCTGGGTTATTAGAACAAAGTGTTCTTGTGTTGATGGAGTACTTGAGTCGAGGTCTGTTGTCCATCTGTCACCTTAATTTTTTAACATATAGGTATGAATGCATAGTTCTCTTCCCCTCTCACTATATATACATACATACACATATATTTACATATGTGCATGCCTGTATTCAGACCTCTATAACTAGCCTTTGCCTCCTGGTTCTTTATTCTATGCTCTTTTACTTTCCTTTTGTCCCACCATCATGTTCAGCCTTTGGGTTTAGTAACTCCTCACTGCTACATTGCCCTTGATTAAGCACCACTAGACATCCTACAGTCTTCTTTCCATTGATTTTAGCTCACTTGTTGTTTCCTTGTACCTGAGTTGGTTTCTCCCCCCGACCCCCTTTCTTTTCTCCCACCCCTCCTTCTCCTGTATCCTCCGGGAACCATTGGTCCAGTTCTTTTCATTTCTGAATTAATTGTCCCACCTATCTTATCTAGACAGATATGCAGATACATTAATAGGCACAAAACCCAGGCACAGTCAAATAAAACAACAAAGGAAGGCAAGACCAACAAAACAATAACAATACAACAAAAGGAGAGTCACTGACAAAAATGGAGAAGCTATAGATAGTTCAAGGTCTGCTTGTTGGCCTTTGGAAGTGTTTTCTAATCGGGTCTGAAGGGGTGCCACACTATGTCTCCAAAATCTGTTTTCAGTATTCCCCTGGGATTTCTCTCACATGGATGCTTTTCTTTCTGGTGCTGTTGGAGTGAGCTGCCTTGGGGAGGCACTCCAAAGATGCTGAGCAGTCCTCTAGGTGGCTCTCGGCGAGGCTGGAGCTGCAGCACAGTTAGGGAAGTGTCTCCAGGTCAGGACAGCACCTGAGCTTGGCATGAGACAGCAGAGCAGCAACCTGTGGACCCTCCACGTCAAGCCATAGCCAGAGACGCTCGACATCCTCTGATACTAAGGGGCTCCCCCTTTTTAACCTGAGGGGTTTGTTCCCAAGCTCTGGGTCAGGGATCCTTCAAGGCTTCAATAAATCATGCCACGAGGCATCGATCTCCCCCATCTGCGTTCTATTTTACTTCTTTGACTTTTCTTCTAAAGCAGCAGGTGTGGCACCTTTATCATGAATTTTTTCCCAGCAAATGTTCATCAGGTCTACCTCATGATGAATTCCTGGAGATCAAGAACTATTGCTCGTTTGTCTTTGAGTAGCACGGATCTCAGTAAACCCAGTGTCTGGCTCTCATACCAGGCATTCTTAATTGATCCCAGCACTCATTGCTGCTGCCCTTGGAGATGTTTTCAAAGTGCCTTCTCGGGAAAGTCTGTCTGGTTGTCTCTGAAGTAGGGCTTCCCTCCCTCAACTGTTCTCCATAATTGAAATGATTCTTTCATTCACCATGCTCCTGATACTTTTAAATAATGTCTCTTACAAAACTTATTTAAGGCCTGTTCCCTGAACTACTCTGTAAGCTCCACAAAGCAGGGTCAGGTTTGCTGTTGCTTATCACAGAATCCCTACAGGGGAGCACAGTGCCTGTCACACAGCAGGAGCTCAATACATAGTCTCACCAAATTGACCAAATGAATGACCTAGAAGGAGAGTCCAGATTCTTGTGTCAAGGTCCTGGTTGAAAGCCTGGCGCTGAAACTTTTGAACTCTAGGTATTTGGACAAATGTCTCCCCTTCTCGGGGTCTCAGTCTCCCCGTTGGTAAAGTGAGGATGACATGTCTCACAATTTAAAGTGAAAGAGTTGGTGACTGGGTTATGGATTCTAGTGTTGGTGTGCTTTTATTCCCGTTGTCTTCTCCTGCCCATGCTGGGGTCTTTCACAACAGCTCTCACAATTTGACCTTTGGAGATTTCAGAGCATCTGGAACCAAACCAGGTCTCCTTGTACTTGGTGGCTGTAGGGACTTTTGTTTGGATTTAAGAATTGGTTTGTTCTAGACCTCTTGTTCTGTGCTGCCCAAGTCAGAGATCCAAGACACAAAGTTAAAAAATAAGCTTGCTTTTGCACCATCCCCGTGATTAATTTAGGATGGGTCTCATACAATTCGTAGTATTTTTTTTTATAAATCATTTTATGGGGGGCTCATGCAACTCCCATCATGATCAATACAGACATCAGTTGTATACAGACCATGTCTGCACATTTGTTGCCATCATCATGCTTGAAACATCCTCATTCTACCTAGGCCCAGGTACCAGCTCCTCATATTTCCCCTCCTTCCCCCCTCCCTCTTCCCCATGAACACTTAATAATGTACACATTGTCATTTTGTCATCATGCACTGTCCAATGTATCCCTTCACCCACTTCCCCATTGCCAGAGAGGAGGTTATACATACATCCCTACATAGGTTCCCAACAATAGGTTCCCCCTTTCTACTCCACCTTCCCTCCACCCTTCTGGCATCACCACTCTCACTCCCAGTCCTGAAAGGATCATCTGTCCTGAATTACCCACGTTTCCTGCTCCAGTGTACATCCCCTGGTCTAGTTGGATTTGGGATCATGCTAGTGGGTGGGAGGAACCATTTAAGAACTAGAGCAAAGTTGCATATTTCATTGTTGCTACACTGTACCCTGTCGTCTCCCTTCCCCACAACCCCTCTGTAAGGGGCTGTTGCTTTACCTCTTGATGGACTTTGGGTCCCCCATCTGTACTTCCCCTCATTTATAATGATAAAACTCATTGTCTGATATCCGTAAGTAGATCGCCAGGCTTTTCTCTTTAGTTCAGTTTAGTCTGAGAGTGCTACAGAATGAAACCTATTATCGACCTCCACCGAGACATAAAGGATGGTTGTGCCCGAGGTGCATTGACTAGGAATCAAACCCTGATCTCTCCCATGGAAGGGGGGAACTCTACCTCTGAGCCACTGTGTCACCTACCTTGGAGCAAATGACCTGCTATCCCTATGGGTGCAGAAGAAGCAGACTCAGGGGGGCAACGCTGCAGGTCTTCCCCCCTCTCTGCGTCCTGGGGGACGGGCTGTGCTGGGGATGTGCGGGCATGACTCTGCTCTTGCCTATTCAGGAAGCAATAAACAGCATCACTGCCCACATCGTAATTTTCTCGTCCTGTTCCCCTCCTACCTACCCTTCCATGAAAGGGTCCAAGAGAGAAGGGTGCTGTGTGCCCTTTTGTTTGTTTGTTTTTTCTATTCTGGGGCCAGACAGCCCCTTCCCTCTGGGGAGTCACGTCCCCCAGAGCCACTTTCACTCTGACTAGTGAAGCATAGCTAATGCTTCCTGGGGGAAGTCTGCGCCTTTGGCGAAGCAGCCGGCACTGGCCCTGCTGCATCTAAGGTCCCAGCAGGCCTGGAGTAGGGATGTGTGTGTGCTTGTGTTTAGAGGGTGTTAGCTTCATGATGGCCATGTGAGAGGACAAGTCCTGGCTGGCTGTCCCCAAACTAAGAAGGGGACAGGGGAGGGTGTGTTTGGGTGGGGGTCTGTGCCTCTGGGTAGACTCAGAGTCCTTCCCTGGGAGCGTAGCTGCGCCAGAGGACAGGGCCCAGCCTGCCTCTGGCCTTTATACTGAATGGGCAGGGTCCATGACTGGTCTTCCCAGCGGACAGATTGCTTGGAGGAAGGGGGCTATTCTAGTAGAGAAACAAAACCCATTCTCCAGTGGCAGTCAAAGACCCCCAGCTCTGGGGACAGGTCGCAAAGGAGGGATTCGGGGACATTTTCCCACCTATCAGCAAAGGTCAGACATTTTCAAAGGTTTCTTGGCCTCCTTCTCATCTTCTATAGTCCAAAGGGTACTGCGCAGAACCAGGATTCTACCCACTTACCACTTCCTTGCTTTGCCTGGGGAGTTCTTTCCTCCCATCTCTGCCCGATGGACTTGTATTTACCCTCCAGATCCCACCTGAATGCCACTGTGAGACCCATCCTATGCCTCCTGCAGGCAAATCCAGCTGCTGCCACCTTTCTCTGTTGTGATAGGCATCAGCCGCCAAGCCATTCCTGATTGGCCATGCTATTCTGCTCGTCCGCCTTGACGGTAAGCACTAGGATCATTCCACTGAGTTGGACATCCGCCACCTCTTTGTCCTCTTCTTCCTGTCATGACACCTGTGATCGCCAGCCTCCAAGATGACCTCAGGAAGTCCTTGAAAGCTGGTGGGAGCACCTTTGTGCTGTTCCTCCTCACACGGAGTCCAGCGGCCCGGGGTGAGTGATAGGACAGGCAGGAATTCTGAGGTGAGAACAGGAAGGACCTCGGATCTCTGCACGTGTTTCCTTCTGGATGGCTGGCTAGAAGGAAGCCAGCCACCACATCAAGAGGACGCTCCATCAGTCCTGTGGAAAGACCCATCTGGGAAGCCATCAAGGGCTCCAGTCAACAGCCAGCACCAACTGGCCAACCTGGAAGTGGATTCTCCAGCCTCACCCGAACCTTCAGACAGTTGCACCCCTCCCTGGCAGATATTTGGACAGCATTCTCCTGAGAAACTTCAATCCAGAATCACTCAGAGGAGTCATCTTGACTTTGTGACACACCGAAATCGAGGGAGGTGCTAAGTAGTTGTTATTAGGGGGAGTAATTTACTTTCTCAGGGTTGCCGTCATAGAAAGATCCCAAGTGAGTGGATGGAATGGATGGAGATTTTTTTTCCCCTTCACAATTTAGAGGCCAGAAGTCTGAAATCAAGACACCGCCTGCAGAGGAAGAATTTCTCTCCTGCTCAATTCTGGGGAAAAGTGCTTGTCCCTTTTGAGTCCTTTCTCTGAAGATGGGTGGCACCCGTCCTCCCTCGTTCATCCCTGATTGCTTCTGGGTTAATTGGCACTTTAAATGGACACATCCTTACACCAATCCCATGTCATGAACATATTAAAGTAAATCCTACTACCAAGTGGATTTACACACACAAGAATACAGGTTAGAAGTTACAGCTCATATTTACAGGGGAAGAGGAATCTATTAAGTCCATGGCATTCAGAATTAGATAACTGATAAGCACTTTCTTCTTAGGAAACTATCATTTTGGCCATTTTACACAACCTTGAGGGACTGCCCCTTTAGGTACCCTGTCTTCTGTTGGCTCAGGAACTGGAGTCTTGACCCAGGAGTGGATAATCAGATCCTCTCCTCAAGGTTTCTATCTTACTACGCAGCATACTTAGCCACTGAGTTGAGTCAGGAAGTGACTTGACTATATACACACTCACACACCCACAACTTGCTGGTTTGCCATACTGGGGTGGTTTGTGTGGAAGCTGTGTCACTGGTGTTTCAAAAGCCAGCAGGGTCACTCGAAATAGACAGGCTACATCGGAGCTTCCAGACTAAGAGCAGACAATGAAGAAGGACCTTCCTCCCCACTTTGGAGGAAGAAGCCATTGGAAACCTGTGTGGGGAGCAAATCATCAGAGAAGCTGGGTCATACAAAGAGAATGCAGTATCTGGAGTGGAGGAAGTCTAATTAACCACCTGTCATATACAGTTGGCACAACCTGGCTTGCTGAAATTAAGGAGGGCTTGAAGCACATGCTGATGGAGATCAAGCATTGCAGCCTTCAGTGTGGATTATGACTCGATGTAAAGAAGACCCAGATCCTCAGAACTGCACCAATATATAACGTAATAATACATCGAGGAAAGGTTAAATTGTCAAGGATTTCATCTCGCTTGCATCCACAATTAATGCTCATGGAAAGAGAAACCAAGAGATCGAAGACTTGTGGCTTTTGTTAAATCTGCTGCATAAGATCTCTTTAAAGTATTGAAGAGCCTAGGCTGAGCCCTGGTGGCCTAGGGGCTGTGTGCAGGACTGCGGCCCACAGGGTTGATAGTTCAAATCCAGCAACAGCTCTCCAGAAGCAAGGCTGAGTTTCCTATTTCCACTAGGACAGTGATGCCACACACACACACACAAACACACAAAGGTATTGAAGAGCAAGGTTATTATTTTGAGGAGTAAGATGTGTCTGGTATTTTCAATTGCCTCATCTGCATGTGAACATTGAACATTGAATAAGACTGAAAAAAATCAATGCATCCAAATCACGGCACTGGAGAAGAATATTGAAAGTGTTGTCATCTGCTAAAAGGATAACATCTCTCTTGGGAGAAGCACAGCCAGAGGACTCCTTGGAGATAAGGATGGTGAGACTTGGTTTTAACATACTTTGACAGGAGGTCAGGAGAAACCAGTCCTTGGAGAAGGACATGACGGTAGGTAAAGTGTCAGGGCAGTGAAAAAGAGGAAGACTCTCAAAGTGACAGGTTGATATAGCGACTGCACCAATGGGCTCAGACATAGAAACAATTGTGTGGAGGCACTGGACTGTGTAGTGTTTGTCCTTCTGTTGTGCACTCAATGGCACTTAATGACAATAACTTAACCACCATGACACACACGTGTTTGCACTCTTAGAAGAAGAGTTGGGGGCTGAGCCCCGGTGGCGTAGTTGTTGAGTTAGGGACTGCGGCCCACTGGGTTGGCAGATCAAATCCAGCAGCAGCTCTTCAAGAGCAAGGCTGGGTCTCACACTCCCACCAGAGGTAGTGATGCCCCCCCCCCCCACAAAAAAACACACAAACAGATGAACAAACAAAAACAAAAAAGGAAGAAGAGTTGCAGTGCTGAATTTGTGATGTGGGGTTTATGAATCTCTCTCTCACCAGCCTTCCTGGAGGAGAGCAGCTTCACACTCCCCGACCACTGGAAGGGGCTCTGTGTCCAGGCTGTGGCCTTGGATCAGAAGTGTACGCTCTTGGAGGCAAGTATTGGAGCTAGGCTGTCTCAGAAGCTACAAGAACAAGGGGTGCCAACAGGGCTGGGCAAATATTAAGTCTCTGCTGTTGGCAGTGGCAGGAATAACCCCTGTCCACCACCCAGCAGTGACCTCTATGCTCAGGCCCCCATCTTGATAGGAGAAAGTATAGTTAAGAGGACTTCTAAGAGAAAAATTGAGGCAGCTGGGTGAAAACTCAGCAGAACTTCTCATCGTCGCGGAATGTGTTAGTATGCGTGGACTGTGGCCACCAGCAGCTCAGCAGTGACCAGGGTCGAGTCCTGTATAGCCAATACCCTGCTCTTGGAATGATCCATAACTGTGAGTGGAAGCCCCAGTATTAATGAGGATAAATAAACTTGTCACCATTTCAATGTAATAGGGATATTATAGTGATTTACAGTGGCTTTGTTGTTGTTAAGAAATAGAAGCAAAACTTATTATTGTGAATTAAGTGAAAGTTTACAGGCCGGATGATCAGTTTTGCATTCAATAATTCATATACATTTTCTTTCAACTACTCCATTGTAATCCCTTCAATGAGCCACCACTTATTTCATCTACCCCCTCTCCGGATTTCCTGTTTCTTTGCCTCCTTTCTTAAGCCTGAACTTTGTCCTTGGGTAAATACTACCTTTTAATCATAAATAGTGGATTATTCTAACTCGGGAGTAAGTTCATTTACAGACTGAAGGGTGATTAAGAACCACAGTCTTGAGAGCTCCACCATTCTCTATCTGACCAGTAAGCTCAGTCTCTTTAATGAGGTTGGCTTTTGTTTCAAATTTTCCTCCCAGGCTGTCCAGGACTTCTAATGCTTTTCAGAGGATTTGGTCATGGTAACTGGGTTCCATCTGATTCTTCTAGTGTCAGGGTGATATTTGCATTGCCCATTAGTCCCCTAGATTAAATGATTTCATATGTATTTTTATTTTTTCACTCTTATTTCCTCTGCATGGGGATAAACTAACATTTGTAACTTGGATCAGGAGCTTTCAAGAACATAGTCACTTCTTACTAAAGTTGGATGTAGGGCATTCTTTTTGTGAACGTTGTTATGCCAATTGATCTTGGTGTTCTGCTGAGACGATGGCCCCGATTCTCTGTGGACTAAAGACACATTCCCTTAAAGTGTTTTGTTATGAGTAAGTGTTCATAAGTTTACCCCAATTCATGCTACACAGGTAAATACACAATAAATATTCTATGTTAAATCTATCTATCATCGATCTATCTATCTATGTATCATCTTCATAAGTATACTCCCTCTCTCCTTCCCATGTTTATTCAGCTTCTGTCTATCCAATCATTTGTTTATAGATCACCACTACTGCAGGACTGTGTATATAACAATATTTGGTTCTGTTGCTTTTAATGCTTGCAAGTCCTCTAATGTCTTACCTTGCCTTACCTTACTTTTTTTTTTTCTTTGCCAACCACGCTCTTGTTGCCTTCCCCTTCACTTAAATGACCCCTTGTCTATCCTCCAGCCAATTGTACTCAAGTTTGTGAGGTAAGATTCAAAGCTTCTGTGAGCTCTGCAGTGGCCGGAGTTTTCCTTTTGTTTATTATTCCATTACAAAGCTTATTACAGTGGCAAACACAGTGTTCACCCAGCAAATATTCATCAACAAAGTCACGAGGTCCCTGCGTGTTGCCAATGGTTACTATCGTTGGTAGATAACCAGAAGGTTGGATATGCCAGGCCCCCTAGGGGTGCCTCAGAAGAAAGGTCTGGCAATCTGCTTAAGATAAGGTCATCATTGAGAACCTCATGGAGCTCGGTTCTACTCTGGAACACATGGGTTACCGTGAATCAAAATTGATTTAACAGGGACTGGCTAATAGGGGAAAGGCGGAAAGTCTTAGTGAGTGCCGTCTAAGTGCTGGAAATGATGGAAACATCCTTCAGATTCCGTCATATCACTTTGAATATCATCTTCTCATCCACATTTATTTTCTCCTTTTCCTCTTCTTTCTACGTGTACCTTCTCTCCCTCAGCCCCTCCTTATTCTAATGTGTTATGTTCTTGTGAGTGAGGCATTGTTTGCATGTGCCTATTTGACTTTGTATAGGTGATTGATTTTGACATCTCCTTCTGTTTCTCATCTTTTTCACCCGCTACAATTGATAGTTACCATCCCAGGCACAGTGGGTCCCCAGTACCCAACTGCCCTTGTCAGCACTTCAGTGAGCATCCCCAAATATGCCTCCTGTTTCTCTCTCTCTCTCTCTCTCTCTCTCTCACACACACACACACACTGCAGACCAGTCCCTGTGATGCCTGTGTGTTCCTAACCCAGAATCCTTCAATCATGTACACCCCCATAGTAAGATGCCAAGCTTCCTTCCTTTCTGTATCTCAACCAATATCTGCATTTCCCAGATTTCTCATGTTTTCCTGTCACATAGGTATAAAGGGATACTTTTCAGTTGTTTAAGGTTGCATATCTTGACCCCCATTGTTTTGAAAGAGCTAGAACCTCCAGGAAGAGATGTGGGTGAGTGGCCTTATGCCTGTCTTCTCTGGGCTCAGGTTAGCTGCCCATTACAGGCTGACGTTCTACCAGCAGCTGGATCAGATTGTGCGGGCCGCAGGTGAACCATCTTCTGCTGTGATGTAGCGCCACCTGGTGACCGCATGACGGAATTGACTCGGAGGAAGGAAGGGAAGGGAAGGGAAGCAAGATCCGTCTCAAGATCAGAACTAGGCGGGGAGGGGCCCACCATGTGGCCTCCTGGGTATACCGAGGCTCTGAGCTGAACTCTGAGGATTTACATGGACCTGGACACACATGAGCCCCAGCCCAAGGGACTAATCCGGAGTCACTGCGTTCTCAGAGGGAGAGAGAACGTGAATGAGCACGTCAGAAGCTCCCACAGGTGGTTCTGTTTGTTTTTAAAACAAATGAAACCAGACCTTTGTTATACAACTTTCGTGTATCCTTTTCAAATGTAGTCTTAATGAAAGTATGCTGTAACTACAGAAAAGAGCATAACTCATATAAATGAGGCGGTCCCTCACCCCAACGGAAAAAAACTCCACGGGATGAGCTCCCCTCCCCGCCACCCCCTGCTCATACTCCCCACTGCGGTGCAGCAACAAGGAACTCACTCTGCGTTAGTTCATCTGGAGACATCAACTGGGAAGGTTCTCGTTGGTCACAGTGAATTTTTTTTCCTGCATGCAGTTTCACTCGAACCTTGGTTTGTGTGTGTGTGTGTGTGTGTGTGTGTGTGTGATGGCCAATTTAAGAGTATATTGTGAGGTTTTGAAATTTTGTTTCCTGCTTCTGACAAATGCCGCAGAAACTGTTGTGATGCTGCACACACCTAACAAGAACAGCACGATGGGAAAAAACTCAAGTGTGCAATTGTTTTCTCATTTCCAAAAAGGTGAAATGTCGGTTGATGGAGGATGTCTGGCAACTTCCCTAATGGATGAAAATGTCAACGATATTCGTGCACATATGCTTGAAGACGAATAAGGGACTATGGGAGAGATGGGGAAGTTATCTGGATTATCTTGAAGCTTGTTTCAGGGAATTTTGATGGAAGATTTGGGAATGAGAAGGGTCCCTGCAAAATTTGTGCCTTGGCTTCTGACTGACCAGGAGTGTGTCGAGTGGAAACCTGTTGTTTTGAAAGAACAGCTCTGAAGTGATCCAGATTTTTTTTTACAAGGTCATTACTGGTGACAAGACATGGTGCTAAACTTATGACCCTGAAAACAGACATCAATCAAGCCAGTGGAAGATACCATGGTCATGTTGCTCAAAAAAAGTTCGTCAAGTGTAATCAAAGAGCAAGACAATGCTTATATGTATATATAGATAAACACTATACACACACACACATATATATAGTGCATTTGGAGTTCATTCTATGTGTAACTGTATGTGTTATCAAAAAATTTGTGGCAGACGGGATTGGTTTTGCCACCACAGCAATGCACTTGCTTATGCGGCCATCTCAGTGTGCCCGTTTGGGGCAAAACCCAGCATGCCTCTCTTTCCCCATACACCTTACTCACCTGACCTCACTCTGTGAAATGTCTTTTTGTTTCTGAGAATAAAGAGGGGCATGAAAGGACAGCCAGTTGATGAAGTAGACGAGGTGAAGAAAAAAAACGAGCGAGGTGCTGTCATTGAAAGAGATGAGTTTGAAAAATGTCTGCAAGAATGAAATTGGAGATTTGACAAATGCATTAAGTGTGGTGTGGTGGAGTGCACTTTCAAGCATTAAATACATAGCTTTGAGAATAACATTTGTGGGGCAGGGGGGTACCTATTTGTATACAACTCAGTGAATTTCCTCTTGAGCTCCTTCCTGCACTACACTGCCCTCTTGCCATGGGCGACCATGGTTTTACCTGTATTTGCCTTGGTTCAACATTTTGCAAATGTATGTAGATGATTTTTAATTCATTGCTGCTTTGCACCATTCCTTGAGGTAATTTTTTATTTCTTATGTGTACATGCACATATACAAGAGGGCTTTAAAAGGTTCACAAGAGAATGGAATAAAAATATTGGAAGTTTCTCATGAAGGTTTGATGGCTCTTCATATACTAGTGATAATTTTGTTAGCTGCTAACTCACAGTGCCCTGATGTACAACAGAACCAAGCACTGTGACAGACATCCTGCACCACCTTCACAATCACCACTCCTCTGTTTGAGCTCATCCTTGGAGCCACTGTGTCAATCCATTGCAAAGGAGTGGAATCCAGGGAGGAATGAAGAATTAAAAATCATTAAAAAATTTAAAAGATCATTAAAAATTTTTAAAATCTATGGCAAGACTTCAAAAGAGAGACATTGAAAGCTTAAAATGGGTGCTCCCAGAGGAGGCAGATCACTGAATCCATCCATCTCACTGAGCAATGTATTCATATGCATTTTGTTTGGGATACACTTTAGCCTGTGCAAACTAGAACGTAAGTAGCAATTTTTTTAACATATCATCATATATGTATCTTATTCATTCTGTTTTTCTATAGAGAGCCACTAAGGTGCAGTTCTTTCTCTCATCCCACACTTCCAATCACATAACTAATTCTGTGGGATATAGAATATAGAACCTCACTGATTTTCTTCCATGAGGATCACTTATTTTAAGCCTCTAATTTTTCTCTTTTGAACTCTGAAATAGTTTCTTGTGGTAGATTGATTGTTTTTCAATGACTTTATTGGGGGCTCTTACAACTCTGATAACATTCAATACATCATTTGTATCAAGTAAATTTTACACATTGCCATATTCATTTCCAAATATGTTCCACTTGAGCCCTTGGTATAAGCTTCTCTTTTTTAATGAATCATTTTATTTGGGGCTCATACAACTCCCATCATGATCCACACATACATCAGTTGTATGCAGGCCATATTTGCACACTTGTTGCCATCCTCACTCTCAAAACATCCTTCCTCCACTTAGACCCCCCAGTACCAGGTCCCATATTTCTCTTCCCTCCCCCCATGAACCCTTAATAATTTACAAATTGTTATTACTTTTTCATATCATACATGGTGCAGTGTGTCCCTTCACTCACTTCCCTGTTGTCTGTGCCCCAGAGAGGAGGTTATATGTGGATCCCTGAAATTGGTTCCTCCTTTCATGTTGCAAAGGAATGGAATCCAGCGAAGAATGAAGAGTTATGGATGCTTTAAAAAAATCAATCTACCCTAGGTCCAAGCTCCCTACAGTTCACATGTTCATCCTGATTCTGAGCTAACTTTGGGTTCACAGTGGGAGTCTGGCAGTTCTGATTCTGGGCCTCAACAGGCTTCTGCTTATAGTTGAAACTCCACCCAGCCACGAGCAGAAGTCTGAGCTAGCCGATTGGAGCTAGTTTGCCTATTGCAGCCAGCCTGCCCCCAAACACACATGAGCCTAACCTAGCTCAGATCAGCCTAAGTGTCCACTGGATCTCTGGGCTCATGAGAAATAGTGCTTTAAACTATATTTTGAGATAATTTGTTGTGCAGCCACATCTAAAAGTCCTGTGCTCCCTCTTCTTGTTTCACAGTATTTTGTTCTCTCTGAATCGAGTGTGTTCTCTACTTCATTTCATTCCGTCACCCCCTAACATCCCTTCCCTCCTTCGCCTTCTAACAGGTTCCTGTTACAAATGGGATACACTGCAGGCCGCGGAGCCCCGAGTCTCTTCTTTCCTCCGTTAACTTCAGCCACAGAGACCGGCTTTCAGTGCCAGCAGCCCAGCTGGGATCGGGATGTTCCCTCCTTCGGGATGTGGTTTGCATCTAGCTGAGGCCTCCTCATCCTTCAGTCCTTAGCTGACTAGTTCCTCAGCGAGGTCTTCATGGTCCGCTTGGTTACAACTGCCCCGTCTCCTACCCTCCCTACCACCCCGTCATTTTGCTGGGGTGTGTATTAGCTGTCTCTCCCACTAGAATTGGAAGCTCCAGGAGAGAAAGAATTGTGTCTTAAAAAAGCAGTGTTATTGTTCAATATAATATCCCTAGCAGTTATAGCCATTTCTGGCAAATAGAAGATCCTCAGACAGACAGGGGATTAAAACAGTTCATGGAAAAACAGAATTCATAAATTATGCAATTTCTCCATGAGCCTGTGTGATTTTAAGGACTAAGGCATGCATGGCTGTGACAGTTATATTATCTCCTGTCAACCTGTGAAGGGCTGGAGTCTGTCCTGTCAATCAGGCCATAGCCAATGAGATCGCCTTGTGGGTATGGCCTTCTTCGGAGGATTCTGGGAACTCCTGTTTTCCTCCCTGAGGGTGGGAGACTCTTTCAGCTTGGGCTTCCTGCTGACGAGGAGCCACATGGAGACTCACGCCAGCACGGAGATGCTCCACCACCACTGGATTCGTAAGACTCTCCACCCACTGGCCTGTGACCATCCTGCATTCAGCATCCTTGCATGGCTGGATGAGTCTAAAGAGGATTTTCTGGACTAATATTGACATATGGGGTAATATTGGACTTATGGACTGGAATGTTTTCTTAATGCACTTTGATATAAAGTTCTCTCTTACCCATATGAGTGTCTCCAGATTTGTTTCACTAATATACCCAGACTAACACAATGGCTCAAGCCATGATGTTTTCTCTTTTAAGTGTCTTATTGGCATATGCCTCACATATCATTCGGTCATAATAATATTTGTGCAATCATCACCACAATCAGTTTCAAAATATTTTCTTCTCATACTTATTGTTGCTAACTTTCCGTCTTATACAATCCTTCCCTAGGCAATGATCGATCCAGTTACTATCTATATAGATCTTCTATCTTGGAGATTTCTTATGCAGAAAATCATACAAAACACAAATAGGAAGCAAACAAAATAACAACAATAACTAAACAAAATGTAGAAAAATCTCAATCTCGAAGAGCAGAAAATAATTCTAAAAACCTTAAAATGTGTCAAAAGGGAGATCAAAAGATTGTGCATGTTTAACAGAATTACATCTGCCATAACTGACTTTACAATGCTCCTTGCCTAATAACAAGACTTTTAACATCCTTTGAATATGGTCAGAGAAGATTCATCAGAGACTTAATGTGTGTGCGGACTCTGCAAATGGATTTTGGGCTTCCAATGTCACCCACAGTTTCTGAAACTGGTTTCACAATTTAATCTCTGATACCATTCCCTCCTTTATACTTGTATTTTATTATTTACAATCTTTAGATCACACAGGCTGGTGTGTTTCTTCCATGTGGACTTAGTTGATACCTCAACTAAGGTGTTTATTTGAAGATGAGCTTTTAAGACACTATTTCTTTTCTTTTCTTTTTCTTTTTTTTTTGGGGGGGGGCCATCACTGCCTCTGATGGTCATGGACGCTATCCAGTGCTGCTCCTGAGAGCCGCCGCTGGATTTGAACTGCCAAGCCCGCAGGCCACAGTCCCACACTCAACCACTTACGCCACTGGGGCTCAGCCCCTATGACACTATTCTTACTGATAGCTGGGTACCAACTGTTTTTTTTTTTTCATATTTTGCTATATCACACATATTTCAGTGACTAAGTAGGGTCATGTCATAAGAATGAATTGTTTTTAGGTTGGAGCTAGAATTACATGTGATCCTAAAATCCATTTATCTAACTATGGGATATATGTATATATATGCATATATATATAATATTTTTCACCTTGTAGACATCCTTATCACTTTTTGAAATAGAATATTATAAGATATGCCCCTGGTGCATCAGATAACTGTATTGATAATGTCATTAATTTAACTAATGGTATAGAATTAAAACACTGATGAGAAAAGAAAATTATGCAAGTAGAGTCTAATGTCAGATTATAATGCATGCATTGTTGATTCATACAAATTGAATGCTGAGCTAACTGGACACATTTTACACAATCAATGGAGGTTAGTGATGAGGTAAAATTTTCACTAATACTCATTTCTTGCATAAGAACCATGCTTACCAGGTGAATACGTGTCATATGAAAGCAAGTGGGGCATTAAAATGGCAAATATATGATAGTCTTAGGTCACTTTTCTTTGGGCACCCTCAGATGAAGAGATCTGAACCAAAATCCAATGGCTGCCAATTCCATAACTTTGGGATAACTATCATCTGCTTCCTCTCCTGCTGAGGTGTTTCAGCCTTCAGTCCAAGGGAGTATGTCAGCTCCTTCAATTTGCTACAGGTGAGTTTGAGGTAAATGCTTGGCTTACTTAGTGGGGTTTCCACATCACATCCTTCCGGTGTGACCTATGAAGTGTGTTGTGCACGTTGGAAGGACAGGGTCTAGAGGCCAAGCATTCTGTAGCACACTGTCTAGGTCACCAAGGACTAGATAAAACCTCAGTCAAAAGGGCCCAATTCAGGGTCCATAAACTTTTTGCAGCCCCTCTGGATTTTGAATGAGCAGCAACCCAAAGGGGAAAAACACTTTGGGGGCACAGCGTACCCCATGCTGTGTCCCCTATCTTTTGTCACTCACTGCCTCATCTGCTGATTTCCTGCTCTAGTCAGACCAGACATGGTCCCAATGTGTCATTGTATAGCTGGCCTCTCACACTTTTCACACACTGATCCCTCTCCCTGCCTTTCTCTGTCCTACAATATCCCTGATGACTTAAAAGTTTTATTCTAGAAGTTACTTTAAGAATCTCATCTCTCCCCTACACCCCCATTTGTAGCAGGGGCAAGATTTCCCAGTGCTCTCATGGCATGTGATTCTCAGTCACAGCTAATTTCCTGATTTGCAACATTCATTTCCATTAATGGGACACTTTGTCTTTGGAACTTTATGTCCAATGCATGCATGGCCAGTGCTTTTTCTCTAAGGCATCGCCCACTTGGCACGTGGTGGAAGCTCAGCAGACATATGATGGATGAGTAAACAGATAAAAGAGGGATCAGACCAAGTGGACTAGATAATCTGAATTTCTGATATTCTAGACTACCCATGATGGAAGCCCATGAAGCATCTGGGAAAATGTGGGTGTTTGGAGGACTTAAAGGAACTGAGTTGGTGGTTGGAGTCCATCCAACCACTTCAAAAGAAAGGCCTAGTGATGTTTCCAGAAAAAAAATCAGTTATTAAAAAACACAGTTCTGCTCTGATATCCACGAGGTGGAGGTGAGTCTGAGTGAATTCATCAGCACCTGCTTTGGGTTAAAACAGACTTGCGTTGGGTACCAGCAGCCTCCATCTGGGTTTGTTTCGCTTTGACATCAATAGACCCACTTTTGAGGAACCTTTCGGGGAAAGTGGGACTGGGAAGTCTGTTCCTTATTTACTCCAGTGAACTGTGGAAACTGCTCATATATTTTCCCATTAAGCTCTATATGTTAACAACTGCGTCGTGTGCAAACCCTAATTTCATTGCATAACATCCCTGCAAGCAGGTATTATTAGCTCTCCTTTACAGATGAGGAAATTCAGAGGTAAATTACCTTGCCTGGAGTCACAGAGAAAGGCAGTGGGGATAAGACATACAAGGCCCTCAGTTGTATATTCACCTGGCAGCTACTCCAGGAGGGGAAAGGACAGTGTGCCTCTATACATTCTTTCCAAACGTCCCAGCATCTCCATCATGTGAGAAGGCAGTGAGAGGCAATGGTGGGGACACTGTTCTTATTCTAAAGGCCCAAACCCAAGTTCACAATGACTGCATGCATTAGAGACTAGAACTGCTCCATAGGGTTTTCTGGGTAGTACTTTTCCTAGAACCGGATCACCAGGCTTGTTTTCTGCAGGGCCATTGGATAGGTTGAACCTGCCAACCTTGAGGTTCCTGGTTCAATGTAAGCCATTGGTGTCACGCAGGGACCTGTTCTCATCCTCATCATTCTATATCTTGTCCATGTGATGCTCATTGGGTCGCTCTTCTCCCTGGCTTCCTTCCTGCAAGGGAATAATAAGGTCCTGAACCTAATGACACTGAGGCAACTACCAGCTCTGAGAGGCTTCAGCTGCCCCTGAGGGTCCTGTTATTGCCAGCATTCAAAAGTCTCATTTCATGTAGATATGTTGAAAATTTCTCCTTTCCCTAATATTTGCTATCACCTCCACAGCCTATGTAGAAGAGGGATAGCTCCACACAAAGCAAAGGTCTGCACAGAGGCATGTAAGGCTACAGTGTATCTTCTTCAGCTTGTTTACCTTTTTTTCTTCATGTAGGACCACCAGCTTTCATTTCTCAATCATTCTTAGGCTTCCTTTCTTGGAAGCATAGCCATTACTGTCTTTTCTTTTTTTTTTGGTTTGGATGAGAAGAAAAATAAATGAATCTTAAATTGGTTCTAACTTGAGTGACAATGACGAACTAATGACCACAAACTCAATAATCCATGCAGTTTAGGGTTGCTTTCTAATTGCTATGGTCTCAAAAATGCATGAACCCAGTCTAAAAAGCCAAGAGTAAGTAGCATGCCACAGAATGGGATCTGTGGGCTGGCGGAGCCTGAAGGCCCCAGTGGAAATGGCTACTTAGAGGGCAGTGCTGGGGACTTGGCTAAACACCATTTTAGCATTTATATCTCCTTCAATCATGTGGGGGTGGATGTCCACGTTCATCCCCGCATCTTTGCACAGCTTGAGCAAGGTCTTGATGTTGTTCTTGGACAGCCTCAGGTATCTGTACAAGAGAAGGTCAGGAAGGTCAGCTGAAGTAGAAGTCACCACAGCCTCTAAATTTATTGAAATACCTTAAATTTTAGTGGCAGAATGTATGGGTACTCTTGAAGGCACAGGCTTCTTATGCATTTCTGGAACTGACAAAGACCCCATTGGAAATCAGTTTTACCAAGGACCTCCATCTCTACCCTCCACTTCCCCAAGATTCACTGCCTTTGACTTGATGAAAATACTCAGTTTTCAGCTTTTCCCAAAGAAAGAAGTTAATCAGGAAATGTGTAGATTGGAGGTGTGCATTCTGGGGTTGTCAAAACAGGCACTTTGGAAAATGCCATCAGCAAATGAACAGGAAGCAAAGGACTATTTCATTTAAGGACTCTTCCACCTTACCTAAAATGATGTTAGGTGAAATATGGTTGTGCCATTGTGCCAAATGAAGAGGGAAAAACAAGAATGTCATTTGTGTCGCTGATCAATGCAGGTGTGTATGATTTGAATGAATCTAAAGGCTGGCGGGAACACAAACAAACCTGGAAAGTGGAAAAATGGTTGTAGAAATTGAAGGATCAGAAGTGAATGTTTCCTTTTTGTAACATACAAACCATCAACAATTAGGTTGTTGATTAAAAATAGGAAGCCCCAGAATACTGACTTCGGTGTGATTGGATTTGAACCCCCTGTGCTGTACTATGCAGAGAGCATTGCTGCTCCCTATCTAGAAAGCTCCTCTCCCACTCTCAACCCTGGTCCTAATCCCAGCTTTATTACACCTTGCACTCATGCTATCTACTAGTTGGTTACTTTTATACACATGGTGATGGAGCAAAGACATGACATGACCCCTTATTTTCTACACATCAGATGTGATCTCTGTTCTCCTCCAGGATCTGCAGAGAGCTTCCCTATTTTCATCAATACCCACATCCTGACCACATTCTCTCACAGTTCCAACCACGGCCCACACCTTCTTTCCTGAGCAGCACAGCCTTGGATCATCTCACATGTGTGTTCATATGGGGTGCTCATTAACATCCCACTCTGGACAATGCCATTTTCTTTTAAAATTGGTTTCCAAGTTTCCCCATATACTCTTTTGTCTTCTGGAGCACTAGGGACCCTGACTAAATCTCTTTTTTTTTCCAACTATGAAAAGAATTTCTTCTGGCCATAGAGGCCAGGCAGATATTCAGTGCTTCCCTGACAACCTAGCAGCCATAGCCAAAGTAGCCACTTTGAACTCCTGAAGTCCACCCATTCATCTTTAAGCAAGTCAGTCACTCACCTCACCCACTCATGCACATCCTCCCAACCAGAAAGCTTAGTTAGTCTTAGGATGGTATTATTGAGATGTCAGGCATGTGAGACCATCTGACTTAGAGAGGTGTTTAATGCTGTGAATGCCACAAGGACAACTACAACTTTCTGTTGCCCAGTTTCTCTTTCATTCAAGTTTCTGAAGTTTGTCAATTACATCTTGAAAGTCAAAGATAATACTGGGCTTGAGAGAGGGTAAGCATTCTTGTGCAGTTTAAATGGCTAACTATACTGGATTTGAACTCCCTGTGCTGTAGTACACAGAGAGCATTGCTGCTCCCTCTCTGGAAAGTTCCTCTCCCACTATCAACCTTGGTCTGAATACCAGCTTTAGGAAAGGGGCAGACCCTAGACTCATGCTATCTACTGGTTGGCTACTTTGATACACATGGTAATGGCACTACTAATACACATGGTGAAACGGCTACTCATGGAAGGGTGGAGTGTTCAAATCCATTCAGAGGCATCTCAGAAGAGAGACCTGGTGATTTACTTCTGAAACCATCCAATGAAAACACTTTGGGTGTAGTTCTAGTTTAACACATATGAAGTCACTGTAGATTGGAATTGACATGATGGCAAAAGGTCTTTCTTCTTCTTCTTTTTTTAAGGGAGACAGAGTCTTGGGATTGTTTGGGCAAAGCAAGCTGGCTTTGGGATGTTACTGAAAACCAGTGGTTCATGACAAATAAAACAGAAGGCAAGTGAAAACTGTAAATTCCAAATGGTTTCATACTTTGCTCATTGCTACTTTGAGAGCCGGATGCCCCAGACATATAGCAGGGAGCCTCTGGGAATGGTTCAACACCATAGCCAACATGTCCCTTAGGGGAATTCCCGGTTAAAAGAAGGCCACAAGCCACTTGTTCTTTCCTTCTTCAGTAGGAACCTGGTATGCACTGTGAAATAAATTGAAGCAGTGAACAGCTGAAATAGCAGTACTTACCCACTCAAGAGGAGGTCTATGAGTAGGGAGAAGGCTTAGAAACCCCAATGACTCCAGCCCAGGGGTCCTCCTCTCCAGACTCAAGGGCAGATCTCAGCCATCCTTCCAGTCCTGCAGGGTCCAGCCCAAGATCTAGCACCAGAAGCAGCCCACGTGAAAGTTATCTCTTCCCCAGCCCTGTGGGTCCTCTCACCTGCAGCTGAGCACCTCCTCTGGCTTCAACATTTTGGCAGTTTCTATTTTGATCTCAGTGCCCTTTTCCATGAGCGATTTCAGCTTGCGCTCGTAAGAGGTGTCAGGTGTCTTTGTGGCCCATTCTCTCATGATAGTACTCTTCCTTGAGAAGATGGTGTCCTGGAATATGGGATCTAAACTGCTTTGTCGACGATTTGTGCCTCCCCGAGAAGAGGACTCCATGATTAATGAATCCTTGATTTCTATATCTGAAATTGAACAGATGCTAAAGATGAGAGGTAGGAAGAGGATAAAAGTGGAATAGATGCACATTTTGCTTTTAAAACTGTACCTGGTTTGAGAAAGGAGGTCGTTTCGAGACTTCAGCAGGATATGCTTTTTTAGCATTTGCTTAAGCTTTACTCATTTTTTCCTCCCTCCTTTCTCTGTCTTTCCAACTCCCACCTCCTCTTTCTCCCTTCACTTAATCTTTTCCCTTCTTCCCCAGGAGGATTTCACCTATAGGGTTTTAGTCTAGGGTTTGGGGAAGGATCGGAAGACATGACTTGGATCTGGATTTAAAGATAGTTTTCAAAAGGAAAAAGGATGCTTCCTCCCAATTGGGATGCATGCTCCCAATTCTACCAAAAAAATCCAGCTAGAACAGGGGATGCACTCTGGAGTTGGAAACATGGGGAATTTAGAATAGATGATCCCTCAGGCTAGTGGTGGGACTGGTGATACTGGGAAGGTGGAGGGATGGTGGAATAGAAAGGGGGAACCAAGTTCGGAGATCTACATATAACCTCCTCTCTGGTGCACAGACAACAGGGAAGTGAGTGAAGGCACACACATTGAACAATGCACGATATGAAAAAGTAATAACAATTTGTAAATTATTAAGCATTCATAGAGGTGGGGGTAGGGAGGGAAGGGAAATAAGGGGAGCTTGTACTGGGGGCCCAAGTGGAACGAGGATGTTTGGAGAGTGAGGATGGCAACAAGTGTGCAAATGCGGCCTGCATACAATTGATGTATGTGTGGATCATGATGGGAGTTGTATGAGTCCTCAATAAAATGGTTCATAAAAAAAGGGAGGGGGAAAGAGGAGCCTATACCAAGGGCTCAAGTAGAAAGTATTTGGAAATGAATATGGCAACATGTGCATAAACACGCTTGATACAAATGATGTATTGAATATTATAAGAGCTGTAAGAGCTCTCAATAAAATCATTTAAAAAAAAAAGAAAAAGGAGGAGAGTATTACAAGCAGAAGGAGTGCCATATGCAAAGGTATAAATGTATGAAGAAGCATGAGGCATCAGAATAAGAAGAACAATCTTTACCACTAGTATCAACTGTCACTGTCCAAGAAGAGTTGTTGCTTAAGGGGCATTGGGTTTATGTTAATGGTGATAGAATAATTTGGAAAAGGATATCAATAATGGTTTTACAACATGAAGAGTATTATCAATGGCACAGAATTGTACATATAGAAATCAGGGAGTTGAAGAATTCTTTGTTGTGTATATTTTGTGACAATTAGAAAAAATAAATGATAAACCATGAGTACAAGGAAAAAGAAAATGTTCTAGAATTGAATGTGGTGATAATTGTACAACTTTTCTTGATAGGATGGAATTATTAAATTGTATGACCTGTGGATGAAACTGTTAATATAAAACTGTTAAATAAGCAATATAACAATATAATAAATAAAATACAAATGTTAAGATAATCACTATCTATGGAAGCAGCAGTCAAGAAATTAAAGGATATGTTGTATTGGGCAAATTGGTTGCAAAAGACCTCTATAAAGATTTAAAAAGCAAAGCTCCCATTTTGATGACTATGGAATTCCTGATCTAAGCTATGATCTTTTCTATCCCCTCATATGCATTGGAAGTTTTTCCTAGCTCTTAGGTTCCAAAACTTATTTGGTCTACCTTCTCAGTGATCCCTTTAAGTTAAAAAAATTATATTACATCCCATAATCCAGGATAAAGTATAGGTACCTGTGTTTATCATCACCTTCCTTCACCCTCCACCCCCCCACCCATCACTGCAGTGACCCCAAGGGGAAAAGCACTTAAGTTGACAATGAAGACATAAGAGAGAAACCTTGATGTATCATATCTGTGGTGTTGGTGAAGAAAACAGAGTATACCACAGACATCCAGAATAACGAGCAAATCTGCCTTAGAAGTCTAGCAAGCTGATTGCTCCTTAGGAGTAAGGAGGGCTAGATTTCGCTTAAGATCCATTCAGCAAAAATAAGGGAAACTGTCAATGACATGGATTGATGTCATCATGGAAACGATGCAGCTGAGCCTTCCACTAATAAGCCCGGGGGCACAGGGTCAGACAAGGTTCACATAAGGTCATCAGGAGGAGGAGGAGCTGCCACGGTTACCCCAAACACCTGAATCCAGAACACGGATTCTAGAGCACTGAGGCTTGATTTTAGAGGCCTTAGTTTTCTTCTCTAGTTAGGTTTATTCCTAAAATTCTCATAGATTTTTTTTCTTACGGACTAGAACAGAGATATTTCCCATCTCTTTCCATTTCTAATCAGTTATAATGGATGTTTAAGGAGGGACCATTGGGTTTATTCCAAATGCTAGTGACCCAGTGGACAGCCAAATAAAGTGATGGGCATTTCTATCCTCACTCACGTCAATTCTGATTCCTAGCAAGGGTACAGCACAGAACAGAACTTTCCCTTACGATTCCAAGGCTATCAATCTTTGCAGGATCAGACAGTCTCATCTTTTACCTGTGTAACAGTTCATGATTTCTCACCATTTACCTTGTGGTTAGCAAATCAGCACATAAGTAATATAGAGGAAAATATATTGCATAACTTATACACATATATTTGCTCAAATCAACTTAATTCTCAGAGCAATCTAAGAACAGTTCTTTTGACATAGCCCTATTTGATGTCCACCCTTATGACGAGATCACTCCTGTAACAAAGTGTGATGAAGAAACTAGATAGTGCCCCACTATGAGAAAGAATAGTGTTTGGGGTCGTAAAGCCTTTTAATCAAACAAGGAGTCATCTAAGAAAGGCATCAACTATGAGCACATGGAAGAAGTATACTTCCTGTGTATCCAAGGATTTGAAATAATAAAATCCAATATGAAAGGAGAGATGGTATCAGAACCCCTGGCATGCAGAAGGCTATGGATGACATTGGCAGCCCCAAATCCATGTGCAGTCTCCACCCCTCTGACTATAGTCGAGGGATGTGAATAACTATATTACATGGATCACTGTAAAGTCGATTATGGCAGAAGAAGTTAGCTTACACTGAAATATCATTTGTTCTCCCTTTTGACCAATTCTAAAGTTGTTTCAGTTTAAAAAAAGAAAAGGAAAAGGAAATAAACATGGATGAATCCCTTGAATCCCTTCTAAGCAGGGATGTGAATAACCTTGCTATCATGCAGCGTGCATTGGAAAGTGGGCTATTGCAGGTGCAGTTAGGTTGAAATGTAACACCCTATCATTTGATCTCCCTTTTGACCCATTTTGAGATTTAAATATTTTTACTTTGTTATTGTTAGTTTTGAAAATGTTTTTCAGTATATAAAATCTAGGATAAGTAAATCTATAGAGACAGTAACTGGATTAGTGATTCCTTGGTGGTGTGGCAGGGGAAGTTGGGGGGAAATTCTAGCACATAGCAATGAGAACAAGGAGGAGGAAAAGATTCTAATAATTAGGCAACTCTTCTCTTTAAAGAAATAGAATTGTTTGGGAGTGGATTCATATATCATTCCGCACTTTAATTACACCAAGTATTATTATACAGTTGCTACCACAATCAGTGCCAGAACATTCTTTTATTCCTTGCACTCCTTGACATCATCTCCCTTTTGCATCTCCCCCCCACCACTGTACTTCCTTCCGCCCTCTGAAACCCTTATTTTACTTGCTGTCCTTATAGCTTCATGAGTCCTGGGTCTCAAATACTGAAACAGAGGAAAACATATAACAAAATTTCCAGTGATATACCACCTCTGAGATACACCCTAATATGAACAAAAAACAAAAAATACAGAGAATGTTGAAAACCAGATCAGGTCTAGCATGCATCAGAGGGGGCATCCACTGACAGCATCTTTGCCTTCGACAGTCAATATTGATCTCTCCAATACATTCTGTTTAGTAACCACTTTCCTCCCGTTCTTCAAATGTGAATAAGAGAGTTCGTTGGAGGTTTATTTCCTATGTCATTCCTACAAATGAATCTAGGACTCTCACTGTCATCCATAGCCATCTGCAAGTTGGATTCTTATAATTTAGGCTCTGATACTAATCCCTCTTTTGACTTTGGATGATACTATTTATAATCCCTGAGTCACTGATGATTGCATGTTTCTTCTCTGTAGACTTAATTGACATTTCACTTAGATGTTTGCTTATTTGGAGATGCTATTTTATCTGATAGATGAGGACCATCTAATTTCTTCACCACATTTTGCGATAGCCCCTGAATCTTCTATGCTTCTTTCCTAAGGGTCAGTATCGAGCAGGGTCATATATAAGAATTAATTTTTCTTAAGTTGGAACTAGGATTTAGTGTGAGCCCCCAACCCATTCTTGGATATATATATATATATATATATATATATATATATATATTAATTAGGAATTAATATTTATATTCCATAGTTCAGACACATCAAGCAGAATTGTACATTAGATTTTGCAATCAGTTTCCAAACATACTTTTTTCTTCCTGAGCTCCTTGACATCATCTCCCTTTTATGTAGGCCGCCACACCAACCCTATTACCACCCCCACTCCCACCCCCCCAAAAAAAACCCTGTTCTATTTGCTGACCCTATGGGTTCATCATTTCTTGTGTTCATTTACTGAAAAACAGAAAAACGTATAACACAACTTCATTGGGTGACTCCCAAAGACCTCTGAGATACAAGTGGGAATCATCCCAAAATGGAAAAAAGCTTCACTGGGGTGGAGCATTCATAGCTTGCATGTTTCCTCTAAGCCAGCATTGAGCAATTCACTCTGAGTTAGTGCACTTAGTGACATTGCCTGGGAAAGTTCTCTCTGGTCACAGTGAAAGCCTTATTTTTTTGTGATGACCAGTTTAATTGTTTGGTGGTAAAATTGTGTTTCCTGCTCAGAAAAATTGCTGCAGAAACCATTGTGATGTTGAACATATCTTATAGGAACAATATTATGGGGAAAACTCAAGTGTACAAGTGGTTTTCTAATTTCTCAAAAGGTGAAATGTCAATTGATGGAGGATATCTATCAATGTACCAAACAGTCAAAATTCTCAACTCATAGTGCATTTGGAATTCATTACATGATATCAGACTGTTAATCAAGCTACCTATTCAGAGATTCTGAAAAGATGTGTACAGCGTGTAACACAAAAGAACTGATTTATGGCAGACAGAGGATTGGTTTTGCCACCATGACTATACACCCACTCATGAAGCCATCTCTGGACACTAATCTTGGGCTAAAACCAGTCTGCTTCTTTTGCCCTGCACACCTTCATCACCTAACCTCATTTTATGAGACTTCTATTTGTTTTTGAGGATGAAGAGGAACATAAGGACAGCGACTTGATGATGTATAAAAGATGAAGAAAAAAAGGAAGGAGGTGCTGTCAGCCACCCCAACAAATGAGTTTGAAAATGTTTCCAAGAATGGAATACCAGATTTGACAAATGTATTAAGTGTAATGGAGAGTACTTTGGGGGTAATAAGGTTGTTTTATTAAAAAAATTAAATACATAGCTTTGAAAAAAATTCCAATTTTAGGTACTCTCTTGTACATCCTAATATGAACACTATATAACAGAACATATAGCGAGACAACTTTGGTATAGCTTCAGCTTCCTCAAACACTTTTCCAATTTACGTTCTCAGGTTACATGTGTGTCTTAGGTAGCATCCAGTTCATCCAGTGAAATGTCTGCCTGAGATTTCATTGATGTAGTGTGTGGAGCATGCTGTGTACTTTGAAGATCCAGGATTCAGTGTCCTAATGTTCCACGGCACCTGGCCTGAGTCCCCAGGATGGACCCAGAAGCCCAGGTCATTGTGGCCTATTTGGTGCATACTGTCAAAGACATCCCAACCCCTCAGGTCCCCCAAAGCATTTTCAGTCATTTTTCCTCTCAAGTGGAAGTTGACCGTCCCTCTTTTCCTACCAACTTACCTACCCAAATATGTTTTCTTTCTTTTTCCTCTCCTGTGCTACTTTCCCCATCAGTATCCTTCATCTTTCTGATAGGACTGTGTGCCTATTGGGGTGGGGGACAGGGGGCTCATCATAGATTTATGTGACAGCCACTCAGTAGACAACATCTCCTTCCCCTTCTTTGACCCCAGTTGACATGAGGTGCACTTAAGCCAAGGAATCTTCAAAATACTTACCTAGCGCAGATAGTGTATGAACCATTAATACCAGTAGTGTATGAACCATTAATACCATTAATACCAGTAGGGCTTTCTACCAATCTGTCTGTCTCCCCATGATAGAACTACTGAATTGTATGATTGGTGAATTATATGCTAAAAAAGCTTAGAATATATGTATATACATACTTGTCTAGAATATCAATGATTTTACATTAGAACTATATGAGCTTTGCAGATATGTAAATATTCCATCATGAATAAGATCTTCCTTCTAATATTCATTAATATGACATATGTATATTATACATAATTCTAGGGAAAGTAGAAGTTGTCAAAATGAAATGGAATGCAGAAGAATCAATATCCTACACATTAATGAGTTGAAATGAATGAACTTTGGCCATTTTAAATTAGAAAATGATAAGATTTACTATGCTAAGAATAAAGCAAGAGGAATGGTGTGGCATTCATTGTCAAAGGGACATTTCATAATAAACCATGAGATACAGGTTATCTGTGAAAGATTATAGTTATCTTTCTTAAAGAAAATCCAAACAATACAGCTATTATTCATAGTTATGCAGTAACCACTAAAGCTAAGAATGAGGAAATTGAAGAATTCTACCAATGACTGTAGTCTAAAATCGATCAAACATACAATCAAATGCACTAATAATTTTTGGTGATTAGAATGAAAAATTAGGTTACAAAGAAGAAGGAACAGTAGTCTGAGATAGAAACAAAGCTGGAGATCACATGATAGAATTTTGCAAGAAAAATTACTTGCTCAAAGCAAATATCTTTATTCAACCAAACAAAAGGCAAATATACACATGGAATTCTCCAGAAGGAACAAATTAAATTGACAACATTTATGAGAAGACACCATGGAGAAGCTCAATATCAGTAGCTAAAATCAGATCAGAGGTTAACTGTGGAAGAGACCATCAATTTCTCACAAGTAAGTTCAGGATAAAGTTGAAGAAATTTGAAACAAGCCCACTAGAGCCAAAATACTACCTTGAGTCTATCCCAGCTGAATTTTGAAAACACCTGAAAAACAGGTTCAACACATTGAAAACTAATGACAGAAGGCCTCATAAGTTATAGGGAGATACCAAGGACATCATTCATAAAGAAAGCATGAAGTCATTGAGAAAAAAGACAGAAGAAAAAAAGATCAAAGTGAATGTTAGAGGAGACTCTGGAAATTTTTCTTAATCATCGAGTACCAAAAGCAAATGGATGAAGATGAAGTCAGCCTTGTCAAAGAAAAGTTCAAGAAGACAAAGCCAAATATTATGAGGAAATGTGATAAAATCCAATTAAAACCCAAAAGGGATGAATATGCTTAACACATTTTATACTGAAAGAACTGAAGGAAAAAAAAAACTTTAGGCTGAGCCCCAGTGGCATCGTGGTTGTGTGCGGGACTGTAGCCCACTGGGTTGGCGGTTCAAATCCAGCAGCAGCTCTCCAGGAGCAAGGCTGGGCCTCCTACTCCCACTAGAGGGCAGTGATGCCTCCCAAAACAACAACAGCAGCAGCAGCAACAACAAAAAGAGTGAGTCTCAAAAGAACTGAAGAAAAAAGTTAAGCTTTGAGTTGTAATAGTGAAAGATTTGTGGGCAAAATATTGAGTGATGCAGGAACATCAAAGATGATGGAAAGAATACACAGTAATTGTACCAAAAGAACTAGCCAGAATCCCACTATGTCAGCAAGATCTCCTGGTACTTGAAGGAAGAAGTCCAAGTGGCCCTGAAAGCATTGATCAAAAGAAAGACTTCTGGAATTAATGGAATGCCCATTGAAATGTTTCAATATAGTTACTTGGTTAATTGACTGGAAGAGATTCATATTTGTGTCCATCCCAAAGAAAGGTGACTCAGGAGAATGGCCAAACTATAGAGCAATATCATTGATATCACATGCAAGAACAATTTTGCTGAAGATCATCCAACAATGGTCACGGCAGTATATTGACTGAGATCTGTTGGAGGTTCAGAAGAGTATGTGAAACAAAGGATATCATTGCTGATGTCAGATGAATTTTAGTTAAAATGAGGAAATACCAGAAATATACTTACTTGTGCTTTATTGATTATGTCAAGTCATTTGGCTAAGTGGACCATACCTATGGATAATCTTAAGAATAATAGGAATTCCATAACACTTCTTTGTGTTCATGTGGAACTTGTACAAATAGAACAAGGGCATACTGCATGGTTTAAAATCAGGAAATGTGTGCAAAAGGGTTGTACCATCTCACCACACTTACTCAATCTGTATGCTGAGCAGGTCATCAGAGAAGCTGGAGACAGGCAATGGGAGGTGGCCAACATCTGACAACTCCTTCCAGCCCCTGTAGGCTCCGAGGTGGTGAGGAAGGTGTAATGGGGGTGCTAGTTGTGCTACACCTGTCCTGAAGTGCATGCAGGGCATCTAACATGGTGGATGATGGAGAAGAAGAGCACATCAGTGCTACGCCCACAAAGATTAACTTTTACATGATGATCTGAACTTTGGATAGATAAGTGAGGAGTGGGTAAACATTGAATACAGGACACACCCCCAAGGAAACCTCTCTGTCAACTCATCAGCTATCTACATTGGACTCACAAAACAGAAACTGAGCTTGAGGAGAAAACAATGGGACCAGCAGTCCTGGAGAGACTGGGGGAAGAAGGAGGTGAGGAAGGGAGTGGTGAGCAAACAATGGCATAGACAGAAAACAACTATGAAATTAAAATAAACAACAACAAGGATGTGGAGATCCTGAGGGTGTTGGAGCAACCACAATTTAGCTGAAAAGAATTACTCAGAGACATTAGTGGGACGTGCATGATGGTAGGGCAAGAGGAAGGTGAAAAGAAACAGAAAATTTATCAAGGAAGCAAAGATATGCATAGAGGTATAAGCATAGGTGTATGCATATGATAATATTAATTCATACTGATAGAGATACTGGCCCATTTACATATATTTACCAGTTTATGGCAATACATTGAGGTTGTGAATGGGTTTTAGACTTCTGCTTATGGCTTCCCTCAATGCTGGAACACGTTATTCTAACAACCTGGCATTCTGTGATGCTCACCATCCCTGCACAATCATTGAAGGCAAAATGGGTGTATAAGCAAATGTGGTGAAGAAGGCAGATGGTACCCTGCTATCAAAAGGTATAACATCTGGGATATCAAAGACTTGAGGTTAAACAAGCAACCATCTAGCAGAGAAGCAACAAGCCCACCAACCCGTGAAATCATGAGGTGTTGCCAGGATCTGGGAAGCAGCCTTCAGAAGACCCCCCAAACATACAGAAAAACAAACAAAACATTATTGAGAACAAAGGCAATCAGAGCAGAGACCCAAAGCCCATTTCTAGACAATGGGATATCCCCTCAAAGAGGGGTCACCAGGGAAGGGATAAGTAAAGCAGGGTGCAGTAAAACACAGATGAAACACAAAATACTCCTGTGGCTCCTGGATTCTTCCTCCCACCCAATATTATTACTCTAGATCTACCTTTTACTGTGGGCTAGACCGGAGAATGTACACAGGTATGGACAAGATCTAAGAGCTCGTGACAAACAGAATACAGGAACAGGAATGGGAATTGCGATACCAGAAGGGCAGAGGGAAGGAAGTATGTTCTCTATTCAGAGGATGTAAAGTTGTGGAATTCGAACCGCCATCCTAAATTCATCTAAGTACATCTTGGTATTATTTATTTGGTTTTTCTCTGGTTCTTAAAGAGAAATATTAGAATCAACCACTATAACTGTGGCTTTTAAAATCATATTCTCCTTGAATTTCTAGATGTTTATGCTTTTATTATTTAGCTACTGTATTTTTGTACATATACGTTTATTGTTATATTTTCTTCTTTTTTTCAGGAACTTTGGTGGTGCATTGGGAGCAAGGTCAGGAGTTCAAAATTGCCAGGTGTTCTGAGAGAGAAATATGAGGTTTTCTATGCCTGAGTTGCAGTTTTGGAAATCTACAGGGGTAATTCTACCCTGTCTTATAGGGTTGCCATGACTCAAAGCACTGAGATTATTGTTATTATTTAAAATTTCAAAGCATCCTTCTATGTCTTGTGTGTTTCTTTTTTTGGGGGGGCATCACTGCCCTCTGGTGGTGGGAGGAGGAGGCCCAGCCCTTGCTCTTGTGGAGCTGCTGCTGGAATTGAACCTCCATCCCAGAGGGCTGCAGTCCCGCGCACAACTACCGCGCCACCTAGGCTCAGCCTGTCTTATGTGTTTCTTTCAGTCTTCATCCCACCGCATCAGATATAAATAATGTCAAGAGAGCTCTAATTTCAATTCCATTTTCATAGTATCTCTTTGCCTATGTCTTTATTTTCATTTTTTTTGTATTTTCAACCTTTATATATAACTTAGTTTTAAATGTATATCTAGATTTTGCCTTTGAAGCCGACTATTTCCTTACTTGGTGTCTTTATAAAATCTTGCATCAATATCACATTCAACAACAATTGAGCAGCACATTGACAGGGAACTGCCAGAGGTTTGGGCCAGAGTCAGTTGACTGTCCCTCAGACTGTTGGAGGGCCAGATTATCGTTTAAACCGCACCCCCCCCCCAAAAAAAAAGATGAACAAATTGACTGTGGGCCAGGGATGAGTCGATTGCTAAGCAGAGTGGGCTGGATAAATGTCCTCGGAGGGCCACATGTGGCCCGCAGCCCATAGTTTGAGGACCCCTGCTTTGATGACCACTGTTTTAGAGTCTAGGGTTATCTTATTTTGTTACAGAGTGACCAAGGCAGTACTTAAACCTAAGAAGCTTTAGAAACTTGGGATTTGGCATAACCTAAGTGTGTTCTTTCCTATATATGAGCAATCTTTGGCCAACTTCAGTCCAATAGGCCCAATTACCTTCTGTAATTGATTTAGTTGCAGATCAAATGAATCAGAATAATTCAGATTATTCAGAATGCTATTGGAATGGTTTCAGGAACTGGAACAACTCACTTTAGCCCCGGGTGCTGGTTAACTCTTGGCATGTACTTGCTTCCTAAGCACACCCCTCATCATCTCCTGGTGTGAGTTCTAAAAAGCCACCCACCACAAGTGGGAATTTCATTCCAGTGCCCACGACTGAGTGGTGTGGTGCTGTTTCCAAAAGAGCTAGTGTTGTTCCAATAGGAAGGCTGCTCTAGAGAGTGATTCTGGTGTCAGAGGGCCTAGGCATTTCCCTTACCAGATTTCTTGGGGGTGTTCTTGACGTAGTTGCCTGGAACCATACTGAGGCGTTTCCCTTTTTGCTCCATTCCATAGAGTCTTCGGTACATGACAGGATCTCCATCTTTCCTGAGGCTTTTTGGTGAGACCTTGGAGGGGAACAGAGAGAAGTGATGACCTGCAGAGGTAGAAGTGGTTTGATTTCTCCCACCCTTACGCAACTCGTTGCCATGGAGATGACTCCGACTCAGAGTAGAACTGTGCTTCATAGGATTTTCAAAGGTTGAATTTTTAAAAGCAAATCACCAGGCCTTTCTTCCGAAGAATCTCTGGGGATCTTTGAACCTATAGCCTTTAGGTGAGCAGATGAATGGGTTAACTGCACCACCCTGGAGCTCCTCCACAATTGCTGGACTGAGTGATTTCAAAGGTTTGTGGAAGGGGCAGGCAAAGGAGATATTACCACCAGAAGTGGGCAGCATCCACACTTCGGTGTTTGCTCTTCACTTTGATCTCCCTTCATGTCTCAGGAAGAGTGCACATAAGCACTCATGGGAACCCCCACCCTCAGAGTCAGCTTCAGAGTTACCCCTGTTAGCTGTGTGACTAGGAAGCAGCCCATGGGGGTGGTTTCCTTGTCTGCTAAATGGCATTCCTGAGTGTTTTGCTGGAAGAGAAGTGAGAAGATAAGACATAGAACGTGTGAAGAACAAAACTCCCCCAGGGATGCAGTTCTCACTGGGCTAGGGAAGTTTTCTGGGTGCTAGAATGATGTGATTCATTTGAGGGATAGTGTGAGACAGAAGTAGATTTGAGATTTTTAAATTAAAAAGAAGAAAATAAAGAAAATAACTGTACCACACAGAGTGAATCCTAATGTTAACTAAGGGCTTTAGTTAATAATTATAGAGTATCAAAATGGGTGCATCAATGGTAAAACTGGACAAAAGAAATGTAACATGTTAATCATAGAAAGTATGTGCATGGGGATCGGAGGTACTCTATATTTTCTATATAACTATTCTGTAAAATTGCTCTTAAATAGTCTATGATTCAGGGAAGAAAAGAAGTAGCAATTAAATGCTATTTCTTGACCATAAACAAGAAAGGTGTTTAGAGTTAGGCTGTTGTTATGATACACAGAAATTGGGATGAGAGAAAATTATCATAGATATAGATCATGTATGATTGTCAAGCAAACAACTCTCATAATCTTATTGCTACTATTGTCCCAGAACAACTAAAGAAAATAATTTCGCTTTGATATTTATCAAGGCTTTTGTACAACTATTTTTAAAAAGTGGACTATGTGCGTGAACCTCGAGAAAATTATACTGAATGAAATAAGTCAATTATAAATAGTCACTTACAATTATCTCTACTATTGTCCCAGAACAACTAAAGAAAATAATCTCGCTTTGATATTTATCAAGGCTTTTGTACAACTATTTTTAAAAAAGTAGACTATGTGGATGAACTTTGAAAAATTTTACTGAGTGAAATAAGTCAGTTACAAATAGTCACATACAATTATCTCATACATATAAAATTGTAGAATAGACAAATGCATAGACATCCATTTATTAACAGGTTCTAGGGAAGTAAGAGTGTGAATATGGTTGTAACCATTCAGATTTTAAGTCAGTCATGTTCAAGGATAACCAGTTTTGCTCAGTTCTTTGTATAGTTTGCCAATGTTCTTCAAGTGCATGCTTCAGCTATTTCCTGAGAAGTCTATCTCGCGTCTACAGTTGTTTGGCGCTGTTGAGGGACTCTTGGGAGCCTTCTCTATACATTCGCTACGTGCCATGTCTGCTTCTGCACCATCGTCATAGTCATTGCCATGCGTAAGCCCACCAATGCAGCCAGTGTGAATGCCTATCTTGGTGACGATCTTCCTTTCTTTTCTGTGACCCTCTAACTTAACTAAGCATGCTGTCTTTTCCCAAAGACTGGTCTCTTTTGAAAACATGCTCAAAGTATGTGAGATGCAGTCTTACTATCTTTGCTTTATAAAGAGATTTCTGGTCGTACTTCTCCCAAGACAGGTTTATTTATTCTTCTGGTAATCTACAGTATTTTCATTATGCTTCACCAACACCATCCTTGAAATATATCACTTCTGCCATGCTGTTCCTTTTCCAACACTCACCTACCTCTGAGGTCATTGAAAAAATCCCATGATTTGTTTCAGGACCATTTGTGACCTCAACATGATATTACTGCTCTTCAACATTTAAAAAAGATCTTGTGCAGCATATTTGTTAAACTTCCTGACCGCTGCTTCCATGAGCACTGACTATAGATCTAAGGAAAATGGAATTAGTGACAACCTGATCTTTTCTCCACTCATTATAATTTCCCCAACACTTGCATGTCAGATTCTCATCACGTGGAGACTTTTGTGTTACTGTGATGCTGGAAGCAAACAAATTAAAACAAGTCCAAACAAGCACCGAAACACAACCTTGAGTACAAATACTACCTGACGTTTGAGAGCATGTCAAGAACTAGTGTACTGCACGGCACAGTAATGACAGGAGAGCTGAGGAGCTGGGGCACGGTCTCAAGAACATCATTCATGAAAAAGCAACAGGTCATTAAAATAGTCAAGAAAGAATGGAAAGATCAAAGTGGATGTCAACAGAGACTCCGAAACTTACTCTTCATCTTAGCAATGGAAGAAATGATTAAAGCAAAGAGCTGAGCAAAAAATTACAAAGGCCAATCAGGAAGACAAAGTAAAATATTATAATGTGATGTGCAAATATCTAGAGTTGGAAAAGCAAAAAAACATGCTCAGCATCTTTTATAACCAAAAAATTAAAGGAAAATTCAAGCCTCAAATGGAAAGATTCTATAGGCAAAATATTGAATGATTCATTGTGATTCAAAAGATGCAAATAATCCACAGAGCTACTATACTGAAAAGAAACAGTCGGTATTGCACCACTTTAGGAGATGGCACATAAGAACCAATGGTGTTCAAGAAAGAAATTTAAGCTGAACTGAAAAGATTAGTCCCAGTCAAGACTCCAGGAATTTATGGAAACCTATGGAAATGTTTCAAGCTCTACAAACACTCACTCATCTATGTCAGGAAATTTGGAAGACAGCGACTTGGCCAACTGACTGGACGGGATCTATATTTGTGCCCATTCAAAGAAAGGTGACTCGGCGCAATAATCAATCATTGATATCACATGCAAGTAAAATTCTGCTTCAGATCGTCCAACAATAGCTGCAGCAGTACCTTGACTAGGAGCTGTCAGAGGTTTAGGCTAGATTTAAAACAAGGTCTATCACTGCTGATAGGAGATGAAACTTGACTTAAAGCAGAGAATACCAGAAAGATATTTATTATGTTTTATTGACTATTCCAAGGCATTTGACTATGTGTCATGTAACAAACTATGAATAGCCTTGAGAAGAATGGGAATTCCAAAACACTTCATTGTGCTCGTGAGGAACTTTTCAGTTCCAGAGGCAGCTATGCAAATACAGCAAGTGAACGCTGCCTAGATTAAAGTCAAGACATGTGGGCATCAGGGTTATGTTTTCTTACCACACTCATTCAATCGGTGTAATGAGCAAAATATTAGAAAAACTGGCGTATGTTAAGAAGAATGTGACATCAGGATTGGAGGAATGCTTGTTCACAAACTATAATATGCAGATGACATGATCTCGTTTACTGAAAGTGAGGATGAGTTGAAGCAATTTTTGATGAAGGTCAAGGAATGCAGCCTTCAGTATGGACTCAATGTAAAGACCAATATTCTCACAACTGGATGACACTAAACAGAGAAAAGTTTGAAGTTGTGAAGAATTTCATTTTGCTTGGAAATGCTCTAATCAATGCTCTCATCCTCAAGCAGCAGTCAGAAGATGAAAAGATGTGCTGTATTGGTAAATTTGCTGCACAAGACCTCTTTAGTGGTCAGAAAAGCTGGGGAATTACTTTGGGGACCAATGTGCACCTGGTCCAAGTCATGGTATTTTCAATTGCCTCTTATGTATGTAAAAGCTGGATGGAATAAAGAAGACTGAAGAATTATTGATGCATTTGAATTGTGGTACTGGTGAAGACTATTGACTGTGCTAAGAACTGCCAAAAGGACAAACAAATCCATCTTGGAACAAGCACAACACAACCAGAGTGCTCTTGTAGCCAAGGATGGCGAGAATCCATCTTACGTACTTTAGGCATGTTGTTAGGAGAGACCCGTCTTTCAACAAGGATATCACTCTTGATGACGTATCGGGACAACAAAAAAGAGGAAGCCCTCGAGGAGGCAGGCTGATAGAATGGCTGCATCCATGTCCTCATGCACAGGAGCACTGGCGAGGATGGAGTAGGCAAAATGGGCAGTGCTTCGTTCTGTTGTGCATAGGGTCACGATGGGTCAGAACTGACTGCATGACGTCATGATCTCTATCTAGCTGTGAGGATTTTTGTTTTCTTTACAGTGAGTTGCAGTCCATACTGAAGTCTTTCATTTTCATCGGCAAGTATTTTAAGTCTGCTTGACTTTCAGCAAGATTGTGTCATCTGCATATTGCAGGTTATTAAGTCTTCCTCCATGTCTAGTGCTATGTTCTACTCTAAATAGTTCAGCTTCTTAGATTATTTGCTCAAAATAAAGATTGGATAAGTATGCTAAAATGATGCAACCTTGACACACACTTTTCCAAATTTAAACCATGTAGTATTCCCTTGTTTTATTCATGTTACTGTCTCTTGGTCAGTGTGCAGGTTCTGTGTGACACAATAAAGTGTTCTGAAATTCCCATTCTTTTTATCCATAATTTGTTAGAATCCACACAGTTGAATGCTTTGCATAGTCAATGAAACAAAAATTAAGGTCTTTCTGGTATCCCTTGCTTTCACAAAGATCCATCTGACATCAAAAACACCACATTCTCTTCTGAATCTAGCCGGAACTTCTGGCAGCTCATTTTTATAGACTGCTGCAAGTATACTTTTTGGTCACATTTCCTTGGAATGAGTACAAATATGGATGGGTATCTTCCACTTAGTTGGCTAGGCAGCTGTCTTCCAAATATATTGGCACAGAGAAGTGAGTGCTTACAGAGCTGCATTAACACATTGAAACATTTTAATTGGTAGTCCATCAATTCCTGGAGACCTGATTTTCATTAAAAATCTTCTGGGCCGTTTGGACTTCTTCCTTCAGTACATTGGTTTTTGAAAAGGAATTTAGATATTGTTTGAGGTAAACTTGACCTCCCTATTTTCCTAGTTTTCTTATAAAGTCTTAAAAGAAGTAGCTATTGCTATAGTAGACATAAGGATTATTAATTATATAATTATATTTAAGATGAAGAATTTTATAATTATGTGAATCGTATCCTATGACATTTTTGCGGTCTGTCATGGACCTCAAATCTAGAGACCACCTACATGTAGTATATGACTGATACCATTAGAAAAATAGTATAAGCATTCCTTGTAAACGGAAATAAGTTAAGCATTCACTGAACAGACTTTGTGGCTGATGCAAGCTTTGTTAGGCTGTTTTTCTAGTAGACAGCTTTTTTTTTTTGTATTCCACTTAGAGTGGTTATTAATTGAACTCAATTGCTCCAGGGCACGACCCTCATATGTGTGGTAAAAGGAGTGAGGGGGAGATGGAGACATATACCTTAGGGACACAAAACTTCTGTGAAGCGTGACGGGAAAATTCAGGAACAGTTAATTGTGATGATGGAACAACTTTTTAAAAAATCCACTGCCACCGAGTTGATTCCAACTCATAGGAGAACTTCCCTATAGGATTTCCAAGGCTGTAATTTTTGCAGATGTAGCCTGCCATGTCTTTTTCCTCCAGTGGAGTAGCTGATGAGTTTGAATTATCAACCTTTCAGCTAGCAGCCAAGTCCTTAGGCACTTGATCCAACCAAGTTTCCTCTTGAACAATACTGTACATACATGTGAAGATTATTAAAAAAGCAAGGATTCTGTTACAGATGTACTTATCAAACATACACACATCAAACATACATACCCAGACACCGTGAAGAGTAGTACATTTTATAAATATGGAAAGCTTAAATGAGAGTTGGAGGGAGGGTCTGCTCCATAACTAATAACAAGTGGGTGAAAAGCGGGCATGGGTAACGCACCTGAAAGTTCTTTCCTTGAGGCTTCGCGATGCCTTTTGATTTCTTTCTCTGTTTCCCAGGGGGTTTAGAAGGGACTAACTCAGACGGCTTGCTTTTCTGAAAAGACAAAGGAAGAGAGCTTTGTAGACACCTTGGTAGGCAGAGACCCCACAAGGACAGTGTGAACGCCACTTGAGGGAAAGACTTCCTAGTAAATGGGCGGCCCCTCTCCCTTACCTGCTGTATCCACACTCTGGTTCATGGCCTCTCAAAAGTCTCCTGCCTCCAATTTTAAGTGGAACACCATTGACCGGGGGGGGGGGGGGTTCTTGATGAAAATTTTGGTCTATATGGAATAACAACAATTTTCATAGAACACAAAAATAGTATTGTAATATATTTATTTTAATTTTAAAACACTGCAGGATGTTGTTAAATTGTTAAAAAGTGGGACATCTGGTCACTCTATCCAGTCAGCCTCTGGTGTCCAGCGTGATCTTTTAAACCTCAGATATCCTGTGTCTTTTTCTGTATAAGAATCCATCATTAGTACTCTGCCACCTTCCATGTAAGGGTCCCACTTTCCAGCCTGGCAGGAATTCTTTCTAAATCATTGCCAAGTGGCCTGTGGTCTTCAGGTTGAGAAGGGAAGTCACCTCCAAGGATTAGCATTTTCCCACCTTTCTATGTACAATAGTCAGCCTTTCCTTGGAGTCACTTAACTAGATTTCCCCCACTTGAAGAGAAACTAAGGTATACAACCTCTCACCTGAAGCAAAAATCAAAAAATCTTCAAGCAAACAAATTAAATTGGTAACCTTGTGACCAAGGGAACCTTAGGGATTTCTCAGCTGCCAAATGGATCACAAAGGCCCAAGCCTGGATAGTCCTTAAATTGTGCTGGATTTCTAGATTTGAATTTAGGAAAAGGAAGACAAAATATGGCGGGTAGCCTGGGAGATGCAGAGAATTCTATTCCCCCAATCATCTCCATAAAGGATCCACATGTAACCTTGTTATTGTCTGAGACTTGCCACAGAAGCATCATCCTCTTAGGGATGTCTTCATTTAAGAAAAATGTTTTTAAGTGATAAAGTATGTGACAAATTATTTTCCCATTTAGCAATTTACACACAAATTATTCTGTGATATTGGTCACCATCCCAGTAATGTGGTAGCACTTACTGTTCCACCCCCCGCCCCATTTCAAACAATCCAGTTTTTGTGCCCCTCTTTGCCAACTCATCTTTGCTTCTGTGTTTATTATTTAGTCTTGCATAGTTGATTGTTTAAATGAGCACAGAGTTCACAGGCATTTTTGCTTATTTTATCAACCAACTTATTATCTGCCTGGAAGTTAACTTCTAGAAGTGGCTTCAGTTCCAGGTTAAAAGGGTATCTGGAAACTAGAGGAACTCTAAGGACTGTCTCCTTAAGATGATCCTTTAATCTGATAGGATTAAAAGTTCCTATAGCCTCTATTTCTTTTATAAATTTGAGTTTTGTTCTACATTTTCCTCCCATTCTTTCTTGGACCTTCTGCTATATCCCTAGTCAGAGTGGCACTAAGTGGTCGGTGAGCACCATTTTGTTCTTCTGGTCTCAGGCTAGAAAGGTCTTGTGTTTGGGTTTTCTTCACGTTCCTTTGCTCGAAATGAAAAGAAATCCATATTTGTATCTTTGATGGTCCCTTCAAAACTGTTAAGACCCAAGATACTACTCACCAAAGTAGGATTCAAAACATTATCTCTATGAATGAAGTTGTGCCAATTAAAGTAGTTGTCTTATGATTCTTAGCTTTTGAACTCAGTAAGTCAATGCCATGAGGTATTTAGACATGTGTAGGTAGTATTCATAACTGTGTGTTCTCTGTGCTTTATTATGCATATTATGCATTACATACCAACATGAATATATATCATCACAAATATACATATATGCATGTGCATGCACTCCCATAAGCATACATATCTATCTATGTAACCACTCACTCTCTTGCTTATTATTATTATTATTGCTATAAAGTCATATATTACAGCATTTATTGTGTGTGTTGCTGTTGAGTTGGTTCTGATTCATCAGAACCCTATGTACAGCATGATGAAACACTGCCTAGCGCTGCGACATCTTCGAAATTTTTATGTTTGATCCCATTGTATCAGCCACTATTAATTCATCACATTGTAGGCGTCCTCTTTTTTGCTGATAATCTACTTTAACAAGCATGATGTCCTTCTCTAGGACTTTCTTTTCTTTCATTTTTTCCCAATAATTTTATTGGGGGCTCATATAAATCTTATCACCATCCATCCATCCATTCCATCAAGCACATTTGTACATTTGTTGCCATCATCATTCTCAAAACATTTGGTTTCCACTTGAGCCTGTGATATCAACTCCTCATTCTCCCCTCTCTACCCACTTTCCCCTCCCTCATGAACCCTTGATAATTTATAAATTATTTTTATTTTGTCAATCTTATACACTCTGAAATTTCCCTTCACCCACTTTTCTGTTGTCCATCCCTCCAGGGATGAGGTTATATATAGATTCTTATAATCAGGTCCCCCTTTCTACCCCATGTACCCTCTACCCTCCAGGTATGGTCACTCTTGCCACTGGTCCTGAAGGGATCATCTGTAGTGGATTCCCTGTGTTTCCAGTTTCTGTCTGTACCAGTGTACATCCTCTGTTCTAGCAAGATTTGTAAGGTAGAATACGGATTATGGGGGGGGGGTAGCAGTCATGTATTTGTGTGTCAATTTCATGATTGGAAATGTAGGGGCGGAGTCTAGCCTGGAGATAGCTAATAAGACCTCTGTGTGGGCATGGCTTTCTCTGAGGATTCTGGGAAGTCTCGCATTTTTTCCCTCATGGAGATGAGAGACCATTACCTCAGTCTCTTGAAGCCGGTCTACCGACAAGACAAGATGGTAGCATGCTGATAGATCCTGAGTCCTGCAACCTGGAGGAGCCGGAGGAGAAGCTGCATGGACTTGCCCTGGTGGAACCAGACCGCTGGGGTTGGAGAAGCTATAGAGAGACCCCTGCCAGTTCTGAGATGCTTCTACCACCAATGGATACTGCTAATGGACCCTGAGTCCTGGAGATGAGGAACCATTGGGTGACCCCTGACAGCGCTAGGGTGCTTCTACTGCACGTGCTTCATGAGTCAGAAGGAAACTTTATAGACTGGTATTGGACTTGTGGGGTAATATTGGACTTATGATCTTGGACTGGACTGTGTTGGGATGCTTTCTCAATGTTCCATTCCTCTTGTATATAAACCTTTCCCTTATATCCACATGCGTGTTTATTAATTTGTTTCTATAGTCTACCCAGACTAACACTGGGAGGAAGCATTAAAGAACTAGAGGAAAACTATATGCTTCATCATTGCTACCCTGCACTCTCCCTGACTCGTCTCCTCCCTGTGAACCTTTTAGGACTTTCTTCATAACATATCCATAGTACATGAGCTGAAATCTTGATATCTTTGCTTCTAAAGAGAATCCTGGTTGTATTTCCTTTAAGCCATATTTGTTTGATCTTCTGGAAGGCCATGGGGTATTCTATACTTTGCCAGGACCATACTTCAAATACATTAGCTTTTTTGTGATCTAACTATCCATTCCGCAGCTTTTGCATGCACGTGAGATTAAAATTACAATGAATTATCAAAAGATGTAGCATCTGGGATCTTAAAGGCTTGAAAGCAAACAAGTGGCCATCTAGTTGAGAAGCAACAAAGTCCACATGCAAGAAGTACACCAGCCTGTGTGACCACAAGGTGTCGAAGGGATCAGGCATCAAATAACTAAAAATTACACCATTATAAATGAGGGGGAGTACAAATTGGGGTTCCAAAGCCCATCTGTAGGTGAGGGGACATCCCCTTACACAAGGGTCATGGGTAGGAGAAGAGCCAGTGAGGGTACAATATAGCAACAATGAAATATGCAACTTTCCTCTAGTTCTTAAATGCTTCCTCCCCCCACTATCATGATCCCAATTTTACGTTATAAGTCCGGCTAGACCAGAGATGTATACTGGTACAAATAAAACCAGAAGCATGGGGTATCCAGGACAGATGATTCCTTCAGGACCAGTGGTGAGAATGGTGATACTGGGAGGGTAGAGGGAAGGTGAAGTATAAAGGGGGAACCAATGACAAGGATCTACACATAAGCTCCTCCCTGGGGTATGGAATACAGAGAAGTAGGTGAAGGGAGACATTGGATAGTGTATGATATGACAAAATAACAATAATTTATAAATTATGAAGGGTTCATAAAGGAGGGGGAAATGGGGAGGGAAGGGAACTATGAGGAGGTACTACCAAGGGCTTAAGTTGAAAGAAAATATTTTGAGAATGATGATGGCAAATGTGCTTGATGGAATGGATGGATGGATGGATTGTGATAAGACTTATATGAACCCCCAATAAAATGATTAAAAATAAAATAAAATTACCATGGTTTTTGTCTGGTGCACCTTTGTGCTCAAAGTAACATATTTGCTTTTTTTAATGTCTTTTATAGCAGGTTTGTTCAATGCAATTTGTTGTTTGATTTATTGACTTCTGCTTCCATGGATGCTGATCGTGGTCCCAGGTAAAATAAAATCCTTGACAACTTTATTCTTTTCCCTGTTTAAAATGATGTCGAGTCTTGGTCCAGTTGTGAAGATTTTTGTTTTCTTCATGCTGAAGTGTAATTCATCCCAGTGCTTGTGGTCTTTGATCTTCCTCAGCTTCAAGTCTACAACATTTCAGCAAACAAGGCTCTATTTCAGGTTGTTAGGGAGTCTTCCTTCAGTACTGATGCCATATTCTACATAGAGTCCAATTTCTCAGATTTTTTTGCTAAGCATATAGATTGAATAAGTGCAGTGAAGGAATATAGCATATTTTCTGTTTTTAACCCACACAATAGTCCTTTTTTTTTCTCTATCAAATGACTGACTATTGGTCTATTTACAGATTCTGGATGAGTACAGTGAAATGTTCTGTAAGTTCCATTCTTCACAACATCATCCATACATTTTTGTAACCCACACAGTTTTTGTTTAATCAGTAAACCAAGGTAAACTGCTTTCAGTCAGGATCCATCTCACCATCCCATTACCAGAGATAGTCCTCATTCCACAGCTTATGAATGTAAGATTTCAGTTACATTTCAGTTTAGATTTTCTAGGTGTTCTCTGTTGATATACTGCTATCAAGCTTCTATAATTGTCTTTATAAAGTTTTACTTGATAGTCTGATAGTTTCCATATTTTGTTCTATCACCATTCTTTGGAAAATACATCAATATGGTTATCTTTCAGGGAACTAGCCAGGTAACTAAATGTCTTCCAAAAATCTTTCATAGATGAGTAACTCCGTGCTGCATCCATTTGTTGAAACATTTCAATTAGTAAATATTTCATCAATTCTGGGAGTCCTGTTTCTCTCCAATGCCTTTAGTGTGGTTTTGGTTTTCTTCCTTCAATAGCATTCATTTGTGAGCATAAGCTACATCTGGAAATGTTGGATTTCAACCAATTCTTTTGTTTGTTTTTTTGGGGGGCATCACTGCCCTCTGGTGGTCGTGGGAGCTACCAAGCCTTGCTCCTGGAGAGCTGTCCCTGGATTTGAACCGCCAAGTCAGTGGGCTGTAGTCCTGCACTCAACCACTATGCCACCGGGGTTCAGCCCAATTCTTTTAAGTACAAGTAACTCTTACATATTCTTTCTGTCATCCTTTGATGCTTCCTGTGTAAGTCAATATTTAAATCTGAGACTTGGGTGTTTTGTCCTCCTGTTCTTTCAGTTGGAGTAATGTGGAGAATTTTCTTCCCTTTTGGTTTTGTAAATCCACACTGGCACACTTAATTATAGTACTTTTCTTTGTTTTCTTGACTCACTCTTTGTAATCTGTTCAGTTTTACTTTCATCAAATCCTCCTTTTGGCTTAGCTATTCTTTTTCAAGAGGAAGTTACAGAGTCTCTTCTGATAATCATTTTTGTGTCTTTTTCCTTTTCTGTCTTTGTAATGACCTTTAAATTCTTCATGTATTATATCCTTAATATTACATAAGACTCATTTGCTCTTTAATCACTATTTTTGAGATGGCCTCTAGATTTATGTATTTTGCCTTTTGTGGACTTGTTTTAATTCTCTTAAGTGTTAGCCCCTGGCCTTGGTCTGACTATGTCTTCATTATATTTTTTTCACCGTTATAGTCAATTTGATTCTTGTGCATCCCACCATGTTACACTGTTGAAAAATAGTATTTTCAATGAAGAAATTGTTGGTTTTGAAAAATTTTATCAAGTGATCTTTAGCAAAGTTTCTGTCACTGAAGCCATATTTTCCAGCTGCAGATTCTGTTTCCAACTTTTGCATTCTAATCACCAATAATTATCAATGACATCTTGATTACATGTTTGACTAAATTTAGACTGCAGAAGATGGCAAAAATGCTTTTTGAATAATAGTCATATTAACTGGTCTTTCAGACATATGAATAATATTGTATCAGTTACATCATTGCCCTTTGGGATAGATCTTGAAAAATTTTTTTTGAGGATGAGTGGGAAGCATTTCTTCTATTTATCATTCCTGGAACAGTAGACCATATATGATTCAATATGGCCAATGCATTCAAATCATTGGTCTTTTATTTTTAGCTTTTTAAATTAAATACTTTTATTGGGGGCTTTTATCACAATACACAAAATCCATTGTGTCAAATATATATATATATATATATTTACATGTTGCCATCATTATTTCAAAGCATTTTCTTTCTACTTGAACCCTTACTATCAGCTCCTCATTACCCACCACCCCTTATGAGTCCTTGATAAGTTATAGATGATTGTTTTCATATCTTATATTGTCCTTTGTCATGCTTAACCTACTTTTCTGTCATTCATACTTGTGATCAATTCCCTCTTTCTCCCCTACCTTCCCTTTATCTCCCTGGTATCTCTATTCTCATTGTTGGCCTTGAGGAATTTATCTCTCCTTGATTCCCTGTTTTGTAGGCTCTTATTTGTAGCAGTGTGCATTCTCTGGTCAAATCTGATTTGTAAGGTAAAATTTATAAGGCAAAGTAAGGCAAAGTTAAGATTATGATAGTTGGAGGGTTGGTGAGGAAGCATTAAAGAACTAAAGGCAAGCTGTGTGTTTCATCGGTGTTATAACGCACTCTGACGGACACATCTCTTCCTTGTTATCCTCTGTGAGGGGATGTGCAATTGTCTACAGATGGTTTCCACTCCATGTGTTCCCCCTCCACCCCCCAAGTCACATTGGTGTAATTTCATTCTGGGTCTTAGTTGCCTGGTACCTCATCTCATTGACACCTCACGATCACACAGTCTCGTGTACTTCTTCCACGTGGGCTTTGTGGCTTCTGAGCTAGATGGCTGCTTGTTTATCTTCAAACCTTTAATACCCTCGACACTATATCTTTGGTGAGCTGGACACCATTAACTTTCTTCACCACATTAGCTTATGTACCCATTTTGTCTTTAGCGATTGTGTCCCAGGAAGTTGAGCATCACAGAATAAAAGTGCTCTTGTGTTGATGAAGTATTTGAATCAAAGTCCAATGTCCATTTGCAAACTTAATTCTTAACATATAAAATTAAGTACTTATGAGTTCACAGTTCTATTCCCCTCTCATTATATATATATATAATTTACATATGTATATGCCTGCATTTAGACCTCTATAAGTGTCCTTTGGTTCCTGGCTATTTCCTCTATGTCCTTTTACTTTCTTCTAGTTCCATATCTCCATATATATTTTGATTTTTTATTGTAAATTAAACGAGGGTTTATATTTTATTTTTAAAGTTTTACTGGCATATGAATCACATAGCATACAATTCAGAGTTCAATCATATCAAGAAGCTGTATGACAATCGCCACAATCTTAGAACCTTTTCTTCTTTTTTGTATACATTGTTATTAGATCTGTATTCTTCCCCCTCCCAGTTCCCCTCTGATAACCCAAGGAAAACAAGAACAATAACAAATAAAAACAGACAAATCTCAATTTCTCCACATCCCAGGGGAAAGAGGAGACTTTCCGCTCCCACAAAGATCTGAACTCTGGGAAACCCACAGAGGCAGTTCTCTTCCATCCTACAGGTTACTATGTGTCGGATTCAACTTGATGGCAGTGAGCCTGGGTTTTGTCTCTATGTTTTTGTCCAGGAAAGTTTTATTTTTAGCATTTAGATACTTCATCAATTTTTAGTTAATTTTAGTTTATGATGTGAGGTCAAGACCTGTTTCATTTTTCTGCAAATGAATATCCAGTTTTGCCAGTACCATCTGTTAAAGAGATTATTCCTCCATTGAATGGACTTCAATTATTATTGATCAGTTATCCACGGGTGAATAATTTACTTATGAGTTTTCAATTTTGCTTCATATTTATTGTTCTATATATCTTTTATTGTGACAGCAGCACCTGGCTTTTTGATAACTGTCACCGCTTAGTATATTATTAGAATAGATAGTGTGAGGCCTCTTACTTCATTCTTATTCAATACTGCTTTACCTATTAAGGGCCGCTTTCTTTGCCAGATAAAATTGTAGATTACTAGAAGAGTTCAAAAGTCCAAATGAGTCTATAAGGGTAATGGTGCTTGAAGATTTCATTGTATTTTCAATTTAGATTTGTTTCCTCCTTGGTTCCAAAATTGTTTACAATAAATGATATACATAAAGCAATGTTGTTAAAAGATTATTAGACTATTATCATAGTGAAAGCAGATGGGGCTAACTTATGAACCATAGGAGTGAATACATAATTATGGTTGACTATTAAGGTTACCCTGGGCAGTCTAATAGTCCAACCTCCATTCTCATCATCACCCTCAATATAAGTTGAAGGGGACAGACTATAAGTAAATTATCATTCCCTTAGTGTATACTATGTTAATCGTATGTATTTTGCTTGTCATCTATAATGGAGGTAGCACTCAATTTGTTTGTGCCTATCGATGATAAAATGTTTCCATCAAGTTTACTTTGACCTATGACAACCCTATGTGGATCAAATCACTTTAAAGAAGTCATGTACAGCAAATTTACCGAATGTGATGTGCTATTTGACCTCCTGACTGCTGCTTCTATAACATTATGGATTCATGCAACTTGGCAAATTCTTAACAGCTTTAATCTTTTCTGTTTATCAGGATGTTACCTATTGATCCATTTGTGAGGATTTCTGTTTTCTTTATACATTGTGTTATAATCCATACTGAGGGCTGTAGTCCTTTATCTTTATCAAATGATGCATTGCATTTGGTAAATCTGTGGTAAATCTTTAAAGTATTGAAAATCAATACATGATATGTTAGTCCTGGTAGACTAGAGAAACAAGTTCACAAACACACATATGTACATAAGAAAGAGATTTATATACAAGAGGAGTGAAACATTGAGAAAGCATCCCACCCAGTCCAGTCCAAGTCCACAAGTCCAATATTAGCCCCTATGTTTGATACCAATCCACAAAGTCCTCCTCAAAGTCACAAAGCACATGCAATGACACCAGGACAAGTACAGGCCAGTGGGGTGCAAAGCCTGTGTATCCAGTTGCAATAGAAGCATCTCAGTGCTGGCAGGTGTCTCCCCATAGCTTCCTAAGAATATCATCACTGGTAGGAATCTCCACATGGCTTCTCCAGCCCAGAGGTCTGGAGGGTAAGGTGATGTGGCTTCTCCAGTTTCCAGGATTTAGGGTCTATCAGCATGCTGTCATTTTGTTTTGTCAGTAGTGTGTCTTCCTCAGACCGAGTCTATAGTCTTTCACTCACATGGAGGAAGTATCATGAGATTTCCCAGAATTCTCAGAGAAATCCATGTCCATACAGAGATCTCATTGACTATCTCCAGATTGACAGGCTAGATTCTAACCCTACACTTCAATCATGAAATTGACATCAAAGTACATGACTGCCACACATGAGGACTAAGCACCTGACCCAAGACGTTGTATTTTCAAATTGCTTCATATTATGTGAAAAATGGGCATTGAACAAGGGAGACCAAACAAAGATCCATGCATTTGATTTAGGGTACTGATTAAGAATTTTGAAAGCATCACCGACTGCCAAAAGAACAAACAGATCTCTCTTGGAAGAAATACAGTCAAAATGTTCCTTAGAAGTAAGAATGGCAGCAAGAATTTGTCTCACAAAGATCAGACATGTTATCAGGAGAGATGTCCCTGGAAGTGGACATCATGCCTAGTAGAGTCAGTAAAAAAGAGGAAGACCAGTGACATGATACATTTTTCACTGTGACTGTAGCAATGAGCTCAAACATAGAAACCATTATGAGGAGAGCGAGGGACCGAGTCGTGTTTCAGTCTGTCATGCATGGGGTTGCGGTGAGGTGGAACCAACTGGACAGCCCCTAACAGTAACACCTGCGGGTCACAGTAGAACTGTGTTCTATCGAAAGGTTAGCGGCTCATTTCTGTGAAAGCAGATCATCAACTCTTTCTTCCGAGACACTTTTGAACTTGAATCTCTAAAATTTTGATCAGCAGTCCAGTGCATTAACTGTTTACACCACCCAGGTAATTTATAAACAATAAACACATGAATCTAACGAGGACTTTCCTGAAAGTTGGGGCTGCTAAACTAGGTAAGGCAGAGAAGATAGAATTAATGTGTGATCTAACAAACCCCATAGCAGATAAATCTGAGTATGTAACCTCACTTCATTACTTTTCTTTATCTGTTGACAGTAGCAGCCTACTTTGTAGGCTGATTAGGCACAGTTGATGAGATAACCCTGTATGAAGTTAAGTCCAGAAGTATTGCCGCCAGGGTTTCAGTCCCTACACCCATGGGTTTATTCCAAACAAAGCATGCCTTGGTGGTCAGTAGGTGGCTGAAGACAAGTTCTCTCAGTAATATACTGCCTGGGTCTCAAAACAAAAGTAACATCAAAACTATTTTCTCAGGAAATCTGTTGTGATGGTTAAATTTAAGACAGGAAGTTAGTTGAGAAGGTTAAGACCACTGGTTTGGGTTTTCTTTTTTTGTGGGGGAAGGAGATTTCAAGAGGATTATCTTGATAGATTTAAAGGGCAAAGGATGATCACAGAAGCTTAGTAGGAAATTTTAAGAAAATGGAAAACACATTGGCGCAAAAAAGTTTAGGAAAGTTGTAAACAGATTTTTTTCCCAATCACAATATTATATCTGCTCATTCTTCAAGAATAGTAAGGACTGTCCTCTGTGAATTTCATTGAAAAGCTTTAATCCATTCACCCTACAACCCCCCTTAATCCATACACTCTACAACCCTCATCTTCCTCCTTCAGATTTAGTTTTGCTACCCCCACCACAAAACTCAAAAAATATTGAGAAGGAACACAGCTTGAATCCCTCAAGGAAACCAAAACTACTGTTTTGATGTGATGTAAACCAAAGGATGTAGAATTCTTCAGGGAAGGTTTCAAAAGATAGAAACATTGCCTTTGGAAGTACATCTAACAAGACATCAGATAGGTTGAAAAAATAAAAGGCTTCACATTTTGATATTTTTATTTAATAAAGGTACCGAATTTTTTTTGGCATCAGTACCCTCTGGTGGGAGTGGGAGGCCAAACCTTGCTCCTGGAGAGCTGCTGCTGGATTTGAACTGCCAAGCCAGTGGGCCGAAGTCCCGCACTCAACCACTATGCCACCCGGGTTCAGCCCTGGCACCTAATATTTTATAGCAATACTTTCTGATTTAACTTCATAACGTGTCAGGTAGAAGGCCTAGCACACAGGATAAACTTTATGAGTCATATGATGAGTTATCACCAAAAGTAAGGCTCTTCTATTTTCACCTACTCTGCTGCAAGTTTGGCAGTTTGAAAGCACCATGGGAGAAATATTGAAGGCTTCTGATCCCAAAGTCATAGTCTTGGAAACCCACCAAACCACTTCTCCCATGCCATATAGGATTGCTATTTGGTTTGACTCGGAGGGTTGGGTCATTTAAGGCCACATCGTATACTCTTTCTGCAGGGGAAACTGTTGTGAAACTGACTCCCTTCATTGCTGGAGGAGAAAAGAGTACGTCGCTTTGATGGAGACTACAAGGAGATTATGTCAGTGGGTCTTGTTATCAGTGGAGGACCTCATCCTCACACTAAAACCCTGAAGCTGCCACCCTTCTTGAAGGCTCACCTGGAGAGCTTGCTTCTTCTTGCCCTGCCTTCGTTCCATCCACTCTAGTACCCGTGTGAGATCAGACATGCGCCTCTCTTCAGCCGTCTTCCACATGGACTTGCGCTCAGTGGGCATCAAGTCCTTCAGGTCCTCTGCATTCTCCAACATGATGAAGTTCTGATATGACCTTGGGAGCGAGGGTGGTACTCTTTCACTTTCTGATTCCTCTCTATTCACTGACTTGGGTGATGTAGAATGTAAGTTATGGTCTTCAGATGTGAGCGTAAACGGCAGTGCTAAACAACATAGCTGGCATATTGACTTAAAGGGTGGAGAGTTTAGGGGGTGTGGCAGGGAGTAGTGATTGTGAGGTCACTGGCAGGCTTGGTGATTGACTTATAGGTCAGAGTGGAGGTGGGACATTGGTCATTGCTCACCTTTCCTCATGTGGCCGAGGGTCTTCTTTAGGCATCACCTCTTACTTGGACTATTACAACCTCTCACACTTTATTACCTGCACTTCCGCACGAGTCTCATTAAAAACAAATGTCAGCCCACCTATCTCCCTTTCAAAAAAACATTTCAAAGGCTCCTTGTTACCTATGAAATTTCTTTTGTGGCACCTGCAATGAGTTCTCATTAGAATGAGGTTTTCATAGGCCACTATTTCTCCTATTCATTCACTTATTCATATTAGTAATTATTAGATACCTACAATGTGAGAAACACTATACTGGTGATAAAACATAGAATATAAACATAGTCTTAGCCCTATTAAGCATAGGGACTGGTGGGAAAGATAAGGTTAAGACTATGAGCTAACAATGACATGCTAAGAGGAGTGCCCTTAGGACAAGTGCTCAAAAACTCATACAATGTATCCAGCCTTGGACAGGATGGAGATTGATCTCACTTGAGAAATTAAGCTTCAATGGAGCTTTGAAGCAAAAGGACAAACATCTATGAGGACCCTGTGGCAGAATTGAAGCATGGCACATTGAGAAACAGCAGAATGTCAACGTGGCTTCAAGCAGTAAAATGATGCTGGAGAGGTGGGTAGAGGCCAAACCTTTTATGACTTTGGAAGCTAACGAAGAGACTGTACAAATGGAATATCATGAAGGAAATCAAATAGGAGAAGGGAGAGTGACATGATCAGGATTTTTCTCTTGTTCACATAAAGTTTCATTGAAAAAAATTATATATACAGAAACATGTCAAAATCACAAGGAAAAGTCTGTTGCCTACCGGGCTGGCAGTTCAAATCCAGCAGCAACTCTCCAGGAGCAAGGCTGGGCCTCCTACTCCCACCAGAGGGCAGTGATGCACCCCCAAATAATGAAAAATAAAAAAAAATATCACAAGGAAATGTATCCATATAATAGAACTCCAGGATTTTTCTTGAGGTTTCCTTCCCCTTGCCAGTCACTGTTCCATAGGTAATGAGTACTAATCATTTTAGTTTTGTTTTCCTACTTTTGAATTCTCTATAAATGGAATCATATACTGTTTTTGATCTGGTGTCTTTCTCATTACAACATATTTGTAAGATTCACCCACTACCTTATGGTTTGAAAACATCAGCCAAAACTTAAGCTTTAGCCTGCCTGTTTTGCTACATTCTTCACATTCTATGGGTTTCTTTGTGATTTCAAAATTTACCTGTGCTCTTAAGTTTAAAAGTACTTTCCTGAATTCTCTACCTCTAAATGTTTTGCTCTCTCCTCCCTACCCAAGATAAGTTTTCTCTGAGAATCTTTTTCTGGCTTCAGTCTAAGCAGATTTCTTTTTCCTCTCCCACTGTGTCCCTCCAATATTTTGCTCAGCAAGGTCAAAAGTTAATGGTGAGAACTTTGACTTCCAGTCTCCTGAACACTGTTCCATGAAGTGCCAGGCCCACTAGACTTTCGTCTCCATGAACACAAAAACCGTGTCAATAGCTACATGAAATAAGTGAAGGCTTATTGTGCCAATCTGGCTGATAAACACACATGGAATTAATTGAATGGTGGAGAGATAAATGAGTCAGTGAGCCTTGCCACTCTAGTTCTTGGGTCTCTTGCTTTCTGATGGAGCAACTGCTTTAGCCAGTTCCCTGCTTCAGCTTGCAAGGCTCACTTCCTAAAAGACATCCCTGAGGAGAAACCACTGGGCCTACTCTGATGCAGCCCTGGGTGCTGGAGCAGCCTTTTGGAGGCCCCTCCCAGAGCTGAGGTGCTTACATGCTCACTGACTCAACTTTCCTCCTGCATTTGGTATCATTGTGTGTGTTTTGTGAGATTGAGGTGGACGGGCGATCGGAGTTGGACATTTGGACTAATGTTGGTCTTATGGGCTTGGACATGACTGAGTTTGGGTGCGTTCTTAATGTTCACTTACCCTTAATATAAAACACTTTCTTATACATATGAGTTTCTGTGGATTTGTTTCGCTAATGTTTCCAGACTAACATACTGCATTTCTCCCCAGCCCAGTCAACAAATGGATCCACTCAACAAATGGATCACCTAGCAAGCATTTCAGCCTGTCCACAGGTTCCCTTTGATGTTCAATCCTAGAAAGGAGAGTTTCTTCATGGTCCATATTTTTCCAGCTTAAAGTACAAACCACTAGTTTGGAATTCAAAAATCCAAAGAGTTCATTTTTCCCCCTTCAATCTGTCAACAACCCCCATAGGCAAGTACCTTCAACTTTGAATGTCCTTAGCACTCAAGACACTGGGTGGAGGTTAACCTTTAAGAGCTGCCTTTTCAGTTCCAATTTTAATGGCTGAAGATAAGTGGGTTTACAAGCTCTTTTTTTTCATACTTCCCAATAATCATTTCTATCAATCATCATATCAACAGTAATAAGCAGAAGAAATAAGTATGAACAAAGTAGAATCAGATCCTAAACTCAATTTTAAAAACAAGTTCAATCTCTATCTTATTTTAATCTTTATTTAAACAATTCTATTGATACAAAATATAGGATTATGTCTCAGATTGCATCAAACCTGGGCCAGACTTTCTGTCAGCCATTTTGTCTTTCTGTCAGCTGTTTTCAATAAGCAGCATGGTCTCTGAGAAATAAAAGGGGCAATTTCTACCCCTGAACTCAAAGTATACATTAACAAAATTCACTTTTGCCATTTCAAGAAAGAATAACCAAAGACAATGGCCAAACAAAATAATCCAAACTTTAACTTTCCATACTCTTTCCAGAAAACAACTCAGTAAACTGCATGGGTATATCTGACTTGTGACTAGCTGACGATGAAAAACTACCACAAGACAGAGGTCAAATAAGCATCTTGTCTCCATCTTCATGATTTGATTCTTTAGCATGCCACTCCCAAGGTACCATAATGTGTTATTCTGGGTTGACTAAAGAAACAAATTCATAGACACTTATATGTGTGTAAGAGAGAATTTTATATCAAAGAGCAATTTTACATTAAGAAACAGCCCAACCCAGACCAGATCAAGTCCATATGTATGATATTATCCCATATATATGATAAAAATCTATGAATTTTTCTTCAGACTCTTGCAACACATGCAATGAAGCCAAATGCAGAAAGAGCCCAGACCAGTGGGAGGAAAGTCTTCTGGATCCAGTGACAGAGGAAGCATCTCAGTATTGAAAGGGGTCTCCAGGTGGCTCCTTTAGCAGCAAGGCTCTTAGTGTAGACTCATGTGTTTTGTCAACAGGAATGACTTGCGGGAGTGTGTCTGTGTCCAGCCTCCAGCAAGCTATTTATCTTCTTATAACCTCCAAATGAGGTCATTCAGCTGTGACCCGATTGGCAGGCTAACCTCCACCCCTTCACTCTTACTGGTCTTGTGTGAATCCAGGTAGACTAGAGGAACAAATTTCAGAGACACGCATATAGGTATAAGGAAAGGGTTTATATACAAAAGAAATGTGACCCTAAGAAGAGATCCCAATCCAGTCCAGTGCAAAGTCATAAGTCCAATAATAACCCATATGCCCGAAATCAGTCTCTAAAGTCTGCTTCCAACTCAGGAAGTCACAGGTCAGTGGGTACAGAATTCTGGCGCTGGCAGGGGTCTCCCCATGGCTCCTTGCTTCCAGGGCTCAGGTCCATCAACAGCATGTCACTCCAGCTTCAGAGGCTTGTCTTCATCAGGGCTAAGCCATGTGGTCTCTACACCGGCTACTCCAGCCTCCCAGCAGCCGCCATTCTGTGTTGCCTGTGGTTAATCATCTCTCTAACTAACTCCCAACAACTGGGGGAGATAGCTTCTCATCTTCACGAGGGAAATCACGAGATTTCCCTGGAGTCTCAGGTGAAAGCCATGCCCACACAGAGGCCTCATCGGCTACTCAATGGCAGATTAACAGGCCAGACTCCACCCCTACATTTCAATTATAAAATTAACATAAACACATGACTGCCACAGGTCTCAAGTTGACAGCAGATTATATAACTGACACATTATGTTAAGTATTAAGGTTGCAGAGAGACATACTCAAATACTTTTTCAATGCAAGAACACTTTGTTCTAATAACTTGGCCTTCAGTGATGCTCACCTTTCCAACATGATTGCTGAAGGCAAAATGGATACATAAGCAAACGTGCTGAAGAGAGAGAATGGTGCCCAACTATCGAAAGATATAGCACCTGGGGTCTTAAAGACTTGAAGATAAACAAATGGCCAGCTAGCTCAGAAGCAACAAAGCCCACATGGAAGAAGGACGCCATTCCTGTGTGATCATGAGCTGTCGAAAAGATCAGGTATAAGAAATCAAAGACCCAGGACAAAAAAATCATATTATTGTGAATGAGAAGTTGGGCAGTGTGGAAACCCAAAGCCCATTGCAGACCATTGAGCATCTCCTCACAGAAAGGTCACAAGGAGGCGGTGAGCCAGTCAGGTGCAGTGACGGAACATGCAACTTTCCTCTAGTTCTTTAGTATTTCCTCCACCACACGATCATGATACCAATTCTCCCTTACAAATCTGGCTAGACTAGAGCATGTACACTGATATGGATAAGAGCTTGCAACACAGGGAATCCAGGACAGATGAACCTCTCAGAACCAATAATGTGAGTAGCAACACCAAGAGGGTAGGTAGGGGCAGAAAGGAGGAACCAATCACAAGGATTGACATATAATATTTCCCAGGGGGATGAACAACAGAAAAGTGGATGAAGGGAGACATTGGTCTGTGTAAGACGTGAAAAAAAATTATTAAGTGCTCATGAGAGAGGGATGGTGGGGAAGGTGGCAGTGATGTGCTGATACCAAGGGCTCAAGTAGAAAGGAAATGTTTTGAAAGTGATGATGGCAATATATGTACAAATGTGCTTGGCACAATGGATGGATGGATGGATTGTAATAAGAGCTATAAGAGGCCCCAATAAAATTGTTTTAAAAAAATTAAAATAAAAAAATAAGCAGAAGGAACCTAAGAAACAGGGCCCAGAACTGACAAAGATACTGATGCCCCTGATAAGTCTCAGGATGCTTTTCACTGTTTTAGCCAAATACAGAGACCATGTTGATTTGGGAAGTTGTAAGTTTATTTCTGCAAGCTCTCAGCAGAAGGAAACAACAGGGTTCAGTGAACGGCAACTATGTGGCAAGATGAAGGAATGGTTAACAGGATTGTTGCAGTGAACACTGCTAAAGAAATGAGGACATGGTTCACAGACACAGGAGGCATTCTGTCCAGGTCTTAAGCTCCATTTCTTATATAAAAGGCTTTCCCTGCCCAGATGGTATTGTTCATCCAAATTTGCTGAAATAGAACAATCTTAAGTTTGAAAGGAATTTTACTGTAACGAAGGAGGTGGCTGTTATGTATATATTTTCCTGCAAACCAAGTCTTAAACAGTCCAGATCTCAAACTAGGTCACATTTCTAGCACTGATCAACAGCTGTCTAATTGTTTTCCCCATAACAATACTAGAATTAGCAAAAACATTTAATATAGTTATTATAACTTTACCTCTCATGTTTAAAAGTTAGAGAAAATACTGAGCATGGTTAGTAAAGAAATGCAAGACAGGAAAATGACCCAAATAAGATTTTTAAAAGGAAAGCAACGATGCCTGAACAAGCGTATCAATAAATAAACTTGAACACATATCAAAATAAATGAATTAAGATAAAACTGCATAAAAGATTAATAGTCTTTATTTTGTCTCAAGCTCATTTCAAAACTTGTGCTTTTTCTAGTCATTTTTTTCATTTTCTTTATAATTATTGTTTTGTTGGCATACTAGTTTCTTGCACATTAATTTCTGCTGTTCTATATAGGGTTGCTATGCCTTGGAGTTGGTGATGGTGGTAGTGAGATTTCCTCTTTCTGTCCTAATTTTGATAACATCCATCTTCTTGCTCTTGTTCTCCTCTTGATTAGTCTAACAAAAATCTTGATTATTTTGATCTTTTGCAAAAATTTTGCTTCATTAAATTTCACTATTCTTATTCTTTTCCAGTTTCTGCTCTATTTTTTCATGTTTAATCATCATTTTCTTTTTTGGGGGGGTTTTGTGGGCATGTTTAATCATTTTATTGGGGGCTCATACACCGTTTTTCATATTACATAAATAATATATTGTGCCACGTTTCTTCACATGTCTGCAGCTGTCATCGCTCTCTGAACCTCCACCTTTCCATCTGAGCCTCAGACCTCAGCCTCCCATCCCTTCCCCTCCATCCTTGCTCCCCACTCCCCCACCAACTCTCAATACTCCATAAATTATTGTTTTGTCATAACTTACACTGTTTGATGTCGCCCCTTGCTCTCTCCCCCAGTGTCTGTCCCCCCGGTAGGGGGTTATAGGTAGATCCCTAAAGTTGGCTCCCATTCTCCCCCCACCTTCCCTCCACCCATTCCAGCAGCTTCATTCCCAATACTCGTCCCACGGGGTTCATACATCTTGGGTTCCCCGCATTTCCATTTCTCATCTCTACAGTAATGTATAACTGGGACCGTGACAGTTGGAGGGAGGAAGCCTTCAGGAGCTGGAGGAAAGTTGTAAGCTTCATTGTCACCTCACTGAGCCTCACTAGCCTGTCTCCTCCCCAAGACTCCCCTGTGCAAGAGTGTCCAATTACCCACAGGTGGGCCTTGGGTCCCCACTCCGCGCTCCCCCATTCGTAGTTCTGTGGTTCTTGTTCTTTGGTGTTTGATATCTGCTCCCTTCAGTCCCCCGTGATCACACATGCTAGTGTTTTTCTTCCTTGTGCACTTTGCTGCTTCTGGGCTAGATGTCCATCCATTCGCCCTCAAGCCTTCGCGATCCCAGGCGCTTTATCATTTGGTAGTGGGTGCCGTCAGATTTCTCCTCTCTGGCTCTGCTCTTTATCATTCCTTTTCTTCTTCTTGCTTTGGTCTTAGTTTCCAAGCTTGATGCTTAGGCTATTGATGTTGGACTCTTTTTAAGAGGAAAAGATTTAAAAGCTATCTGTTTCCCTCTAAGCACTGCTTTAACTGCATCCCACACATTTTATTCAAAATGTTTTCTAATATACTTTGCTATTTTTCCTTAACTTGGCTTATTTACAAGTATGTTGTCTTAGTTCCATTTCAAAAGATTGTGAATTAGGTTGGGTGGAGGGAGTTACATTTCAGATAGCCAGTTTTGTATTACACAACTAAGCTATGTATCAAATTCCTCCATAGTTTGTCTTTCCCTCTTTTAATTTTCCTTCTTCCTCTAAAATCTGTAGAAATTGTAATACCACAACAAGAAGAAGGTAATCTAAATATAAAATGACCATGGACAGTTTAACCAAGACATTCAGATGACCAATACACACGGTGAAATACGATCAACAATCATCTAAGAGATCAGGATGTATTACTAATTATTATTATTATACTTATATATTGTTGGATTCTATTGAAAAATTATGAGTCCATGTTCATAATGATCTGTGGTTTTCTATTTTTCTATTGTCTTGTCTGGTTTGGTATAGTTATGCTTGTTTCATAAAGTGAGTTTGGATTTTTGATGTCTTTTTCTATATTCTGTAATACTTTGTGTGTAAGATTGATGTCATATCTTCTCTGAATGCCTGCTTGAGTTCCCTGGTGAAGCCTTCTGGCCCTGACCTGTTTTAATTGGAAGTTTTAAAATCTCCTGATCCAGTATACTGTCTTCCTTTTCCTTTAAGTTTGTCAGTGGTTTCTCAATATTGTTAATCCTATTGAAGTATTAAGTTCTTGTCTTGTTTATTTTCTATTGTTTTTCTGTTTTCAGATTATTTATTTCTGTTCTAATTTTTATGATTTCTTTTACCTGGTGATTGCAGGTTTATTTTGTTAGTCTTGTTCTAATTGTTAAAGGTTTGATTTTGGTTCGCTGCTCTTTTTATTAAGCAGGTTTATCACTATATATTCTTGATTGCTGCTTTTGTTATTTGCTGGTTTTGATAGTTGCATTTTTGTTCTCAGTTGCTTAAAGAAATTAAAAAAAGATTTTAAAATTTTAAAATCCTCATTTCATCTATTATCCATGCTTTTAAAGCACTGTTTTGATCTGGTTCCATATATTTTATGTTTTCCCCTTTGCTCTTCCTATTGTTGATTTCTAACTTTATAGTATTGTTGTTTGCTCAAATAGATTGCTATAACCCAACTTTTTGAAATTCATTAAGGTTTGCTTTGTGTTCTAACATGATTTATTTGAGACAATATTATATGTGCACTAGAAAAAGAATATCTACTGTACACTGTTATTAGGTAAAGTGTTGTGCATATGTCTAGGAGGTCAAACTGATTCATTGTGCTGTTTGGTTCTTCTTTCTCTTTAATGAGTTTATTTTCTGTTCATCTGTACTTCTTTGACATTGGTGCATTGCAAGGAGTTGGAAACAACCCAAATTTCCCTCAACAGAAATGCATTTAAAACTGGTACATACATACAATGGAGTACTTACAAACCCCTAAAAAGCAGCGATGAACACATGCAACACATCACTGCACGGGAAGAAGAGGAGAAAAACACACTAAGCAAAGTAAGGCAAGCACAAAAGGACAAGTGCATGTGTCCTCCGAGGTAAGCTTAACAAAATGCAAAAGGGGCATAGGGAAAAGGCTACTGTATACAAACATGGAGTGAGGTCCAGGTAATATGGCAGGGGCCACACCAAATCCAGGGATTCACATGGTAGCCAATGGAAAAAGAGGGGAAAAAGACATAGGTAGTGGGGGAACAGGGCACTGACCCACCTAGGGGGAGAGTATTGTTTATATCCCCACAGGGAAAGAGGGACCAAACTTGTCTGTTGATAGGTCTGAGGGTATTCTTATTTGGGAATTTTTATATGTGATTTCTTGCTTTTCCCTAGCTGCTCTCATGATTTTCTCCTTTGCCTCAAAGTTGGATAATTTGACTCTTATGTACCTTGGTGACTTCTTGGGATTCAGTCTAGCTGGCTTTCTTTCAGCCTCCTGAATGGTTGCCTGATTTTCAGTTTTCATTCATTAAGTTGAGGAAGTTTCCCTTTAAGAATTCTCTCATTCCTTTCTCAGTTGACTTCTTTGTCGTGTCTACCAATTATTCTGGTGTTGTTCCTCTTCATAGCATCAGAAATAGCTCTTAGGTTTTCTTCAGCTTTTCTGATGATCTTATTCAAGTTTTGTTCACATTTGTTCAAGTCTGTTTGGCTGTCCTCTAGGTCACTGGTGCAGTTCTCTGCTTCCTCCAGTTGATTCATCAAATCAGTGTGTCCTTTACTGGGTTTTGTGATCTCGTCCCTAAGCTTTTTTATTTTCCCTTTATGTATGGACTTTATCTCCTTTACCATTTCATCCTTTTTCTGTATTGTTTCCCTCATATCTGTATGACTCCAAGCAGCATTCTGAATATTTCTGTGATAGATCAATGTCTGCTTCTTTGATATATGTTGTTAGGTTCAGGAGATCTTCTGCTGCTGTCTTTTGTTTCTACTGGTTTTTTAGTTGAGATTGTTGGGACTGATTGCTGTTTGTGTTGCATTGTTTTAGAGGAGCCAGGTGCCATTTTCCAGGGAGTTGAAGAGCACTGGCTCTCTCTGGGAGACTCATAGGAATGATTCTTGAAACTGCCTCAAGTTAATTTCACTATGGAATTGGCCTACCACTTTATCTTCCTATGGTTTCATTCTGTCCTTAGTTGAACAGTATTTTGTTATTGGGGGGGGGCAAGTTGAATGGTCCTCTGAGGGATCACTGGTTGGGTTGTTTTGAACCCACGAGGATGGGTGTACTGGGTGATCTCACAAGAAGTCATGATGTTGTGGCCCACTGAAGCTTGGGACACCACAGAGGGTGTGTGGGGATGCCTGTTGCAAGTGGAGTGCCACAGAAGGCTGGTGGGTTGCCTGCTTTGATGCAGAGCGCCACAAATGTTGAGCAGAATTGCTCTGGTCAGGTAGATCATTGCAGAGGTTGGGCAGAGGTCCCCTCAGCAACGTGGAACATTGGCGAGTGTTGGCTGAGATGTCTTAGGTCGTGTGAAACACGAAGGCAGGTGGAAGGAAGTTCCCTCAATCATTAGATACCATGGAGGACAGATAGGCACTCCCCCAGCAACATATGCAGGAATTCCCCAGGAAGAAGTCGGGTGGAATATCCCCTGATGGAGGGCAGGTAGGCTTTCCCCATTCTCAGGCGATGCAGCACAGGGTGTAACGTTCCCATCTGGGTGAAGTGCAGGTATAAATACTCTAGATTAAGGGGAGTGGTCTGGATGTTGGCAGTGGTGTGTGAAAGAAAATGGAAGAGACAAAGTGTGTGTGGGGGGACTTAGCCCATTGAGTCTGTGGGGGTACAGAGAGAAAAGAGGGAAATAAAAGTTACAATGTAGCTGATCCCTGATCCCTGCTGTGGCGGTCATGCATTCATGATGTCGATTTCATGATTGGGATATAAAGGTGGGTCTAACCTGGAGATAGCCCATGAGTATCCGATGAAGCCTCTGTGTGGGGATGGCTTTCTCCTGAGAAATCTGGGAAGTCTTACCCTGATGGAACCAGACCTCTGAAGCTGGAGAAACCATGTGGTCAGTGCTGACTTGCTTCTACCACCACTGGATGCTGTTGATGGACCCTGAGCCCTGGAAGCGAGGAGCCTGGGGAAACCCATGAGAAAGAAGCTTCTGGATGTGGAGGTAGAATGAAGGACAATGTTCCCTCTACCTAAATGGTGTTTATTAAAATAAAATTTTAAGGTAATATACTTATATGTTTACTTAGATTTTGATTAACAGCTACCAGGGGCAGTAATGTGAAAAAAAAAATGTGCTAGAGAAAATTTTTTTGTAAGCTTCTGCACTGAAATCAATGTGTCAGCTTGCTCCAAACTTACCCCTTCTGCCTTGAGATCCTGAGAAGTAGATTGAGTGGGCTAGAGATGGGTACTCAATCAATTAGAAACACTCTTCTTCCCCCCTCTTTGCTTCCCTCCATAAGAAATGTTTGGTCAGAACTAGGCAGTCCATAGATCCATTAATTTTTATGAATTATCTGAAGAAAAAAATTAAAGCCCAGAGAGTCCAAGTATCTTGCCCAAGGTCATAGCCAATTAGTTGGAGAACTATTAATAATAATGATGCCTAGAAGATATGTATTTCCCCAAAGACTTTTCATATTTGTTGCATTAAGTCAAGGGCCTCAAGTTCAAGTTCTAGGCAGGTAAGACAAACTTGCCAAGAGCCAGGCAGGGAATATAAATGAACGGAGTCAAGGTAGCATAGGTGTGTGTTTGTGTGTGGTGGTGGTGATGGTGATTGTGGTGGTGGGGAGGGGAGTGGTGGGAACTGGCAAACACAGAGCACAAGCTTTTCCTGAAAGGACAACTGTAACTCAGCTTCAGCTAATAGCAGCCAAGGGTGAGAGTTTGCCCAATGTGACCAGATGTTCTAGTTTTTCATGCAAAGCCAGAAACCTGATTGTCTGTGTGAAAATTAGTTGGGATAAACTTCAAAAAGAAATACTGGGGCTGAGCCCCAGTGGTGTATTAGTTGAGTGCAGGACTGCGGTGTACTGGGTTGGCAGTTGAAATCCAGCAACAGCTCTCCAGGAGCAAGGCTGGGGCAATGATGCCCCACCCCCCGTTGCCCCCAAAAAGAAATACTGATTGGATAGAATACATGTAGCTCCTGTTTGTCTTCTGGAGCTGTTAATAGCTTCTACATAAGTGGACATATCAGGCTGAGCAGTAGAAGTTGATATTGCAGCAGAGAGGAGAGGCTACTTGTTCAAGTTTGCTCAGGGAAGAAATAGGCTTCTGAGAACACTTTGGTATCCTGGGAGAGAGGAGTCAAGAAACAATTCTCAAGCAGCACTGGCCCTCATGTCATGAGGCACTGGCCAGAGAAAGAATTGGACACATCTCCTCTATGCTGGCTCAACACATCTGGGATGAGTATGGGCTACATTTACATGGCTTTCCTCCTGGGTCCAGCAGGGTTCTCACATAAACAGGGTCGCTGCCAGTTTTTATTTTGTCCTACCTTCGGTGTTTTAGTACCTAATATCATTGCAATCTACAAGAGTCATTTGTCAATATTTGTATCTATCTATCTATCTATCTATCTATCTATCTATCTATCTATCTATCATCTATATATCTAGCTGTCTATCTATCTCATGTATCTATCTATCATGTCTATCTATCTTTCTATCTCTCTCTCATGTATCTATCTATCATCTATCTCTATCTATCTATCTATCTATCTATCTATCTATCTATCTATCTATCATCATCTATCTATCTATCTATCTATCTTCTATCTATCTATCATCTATCTATCTATCATCTATCGTCTATCAAATTAGTGAAAACTGGCTTCCCTGTGTGGCTGATTCACATTCCAAAAAAACCCATCAGTCCCTACTCTCAGCAGGGTGTTTGGGGAGGAGATCTGGTTCTCAGGCATCACATCTGCCCTAGTTTTCCAGGACACCACTAGCAAATGTCTCAATTAAGCACAAAGATGGATGTTTTTTGGAATGTGCTTTGATTCACCTATCGAGCCCTGCGGGCTCCTTCACCTGGGAAACATAGTCCTTCCTTCACTCTGCAGGGTTCCAAGCAATCCGTTGGCTTCCCAGTGAGGCGTGCCTGGGGCTAGTGGCTCTGGGGATGAAGTTAAATGCTAGGGAAGTAAGCAAAACAAAAACTGCAGAAACTGGGCTGATGAATCACTGGGAGCCTTCTGCAAGGCTCACTGTGGATCCTGGGCTTGATACTTGGCTTTTTGGAAATTGGCTTTCAATTACTATAGGAATTAAGGGCTGTAAACTGGTACCCTGTGAGATTTGGACTGCAAAGTGGTTTAGAAATCAGGATGTTGCACACACACAAAATCCATATTTCTGATTTGGTTAACTAAATGAATGGTATACTCCTGGGTTGAGTGGAGCTTATCTTTGAGATGAAGCGTCTGTTGCCAGTCCCTGCCTGTGGGAGCAGGTCTGGCATGCAGGGACGTGAGGGTGACAAAGTCAGCTGACATGCTTACAGTCTCCGGAGATTAGGCTTGATGGTGCCGGTTTAACTTTATTACAGCCGTACACATGCTTCATTGACCAATCAGATAACTTCTTTCAGGTACTTCCTTGTTTCCAAATACATCCACATAAGGTCACAGGTTTGCTGCATAAAAATGATAGGCCCACACTGGGAGTTATGTAAAGAAAATGTTTCCAACTGAGTTATGTAAATGAGGTATAGCTGGCTGAGCCACCTCGTCTAATTGTCTTAGAAGACTGTTTTGTCCAATCACATTACAGAACCAACCATCCAATCACATTGCAAGACACTATCGTCCGATTGTATATCAGGATCTTACTGTCCAAATAGATTACAGATTCTTAGCCATACTATGGGGAAGCTAGATGCATTCTGATATGTTGTGTTTCAAAGGTTAAAGCAGAAGTTTGTCAGAGGAGCCGCCTGGGGTCTTATTTACCTCCAGACTAGAGTCCCCCCCCCCCAGCCCCCCAGGAATCATGGAAACATGGGATACCCAGAAGCTTCGACCTGACTCAAGACTGGAATGTTCCAGGAGACTTGGAAGCATGGGTTCCGGCTACCTAAGGGTGCAGTGGCTTCAAGATCTGCTTGAAGGAGACACAGCAGCATTCTGAGCTTTCTAAGTCGCTACCCCAGATCCACAGGTCCTGCCAGGAATGCCACTACACCTGCCTAGTCAGTTTTATCCCTCTATGTAATGTGTTTGGACCCTAAAAGCAAGCAAGTTGGTTACTCTTGATTGTTAGTTGTCAAGTGAATTTCATCTCATGGAGTACAGCTGCTTCATTTTGGAGGTTCAAGGCAGTCAGGTCTGTCTTTGATGTGCCTGTTGATGGGTTTGAACAAATAACCCTTTGGGAAGTATTCAAGTGTTTAACTGTTGGTACTACTCTAGGACTCCCAGAATAGGCAATAATTCTGACCATTTTACATCCTTGAAAGTACAAAGAAATTTTCTTCTACCTTTGATCTGGAAAAATCTGTACACAGGTATGTTTTATTTTTATTTCATGTTATCAGGTCACAGCCAAAAGAAGTGTGGTCATCAAGGCCTTAGGTTTTCCAACTATCAAGTGGAGGTAGGTGGAGTTTGATGCCAAACCGACCCTTCTTTCAGCTTCTTATTATTTAAAGATTTAGCTCCATCATACAAAGTAAGTAAAAAAGGATTGCTACTTTACATGCACAGTTTCTTAGAAAACAAAATTTGCTTTAAACTCTCCTGGATCTGTGGATGGCTGCAGAAAGTTCTTTTGGTAACAGTCTCTACTTACTGCCATAGGGTGAGTTCTGACTCATTGTGATCCTATGAGTTTTCAAGGCTATAAATCTTTACAGGAGCAAATAGCCTTAAATTTTCCCCTCAGAGTGGCCAGTGGTATTGAACCACGAACCTTGCAATTAGCAGCCTAATATCTGGTGAGACCACCAGGGCTTTTTCTTGTCTTTCGGGTGCCAAAATAAGAGGTACAGTCAAACAAAGACTTCCAAAGAGGAATCTGTTGAACAAGTAAAATCCACGACAGGTCAGCTTAGCAAGTTATGCTGAATGGTTTTGGGGACTCCGTCGTGTTAATATCGATTTCTTTTTCATTAAAGGACATAGGTTAATTACCGATGTTTCTTAGAAAACAGTGTTAAGAAAATTGAAAACTGCAGTCTTGAAAAAGTCAAGGAAGTTGTGCCAAGGAATTTGTTTACATCACAATGCACCTGCTCATTCTTCTTCTATTTAAAGTTCTTATTAGGTGAAGGTTGACAGAATCTTTTTGACTCCCCCCACCTCCTGCATCACTGCCCTGGTGGGAGTAGGAAGCCCAGCCTTGCTCCTGCAGAGCTGCTGTTGGATTTGAACCATCAACCCTGTGGGCCGCATTCCCGCACACAACCACTGTGCCACCAGGGCTCAGCTGACGAACCTTCTGATTGAATTTATCCATTGCAATCCCCTCAATTTACCATCACTTGTTCCACTATCTTCTCATTTCCTTTCCTAACCCTCTGAATATTTTTGTTGGGTAAGTGCTTTTTAATTCAAAATGGTTGATTATTCTAACATGGGAATGAGTTCACTTACAGACTTGAAGAAGGATAATGACCATAGTCTAGAGGGTTCCACCAGTAAGCCTGGTGTCTTTAATGATTTGAGTTCTTTTACACCCTTGTATCTTTTATCTAGGACCTTCTAATCTGATCCTTTTCAGACAAGTTGGTAGTGGTAGTCAGGCATCATCTAGTTCTTTTGATCTCAGAGTTTTGGAGATTGATGTTTGATTAGTCCATTGTCCATTGGACTAATTGTTTCCATGTGTTTTTAAAAATTTTCATCACTTTTCTTTCTGCTAGACAACCAGAAACCAAAAGTTTCACCTTGTATGGCTGATTACAAACTTTTAAGTCCCCAGACAATACTCTTCACATTAGACTGTAGAGCATCATCTTTATGAACTATGTTAGGTACAATGCCAATTGACCTTGGCATTCTCTTAGATTATGGTCCTTATCCCTCATTTTAGTTTCTTTCAAGGTGTTTGGTTATGCTTAGAAGTTTTCAGAATTTTGTTACCTGTGTGATCCTCCACATTTATGGATGATTTATAAAAAAGTAAAATATATATACAAATATCTTTGATCTTCATCAGTAAATGTTTCAAGTCCCCTTCACTTTCAGCAAGTGAGGTTGGGTCATACGCACACTGAAGGCAGTTAGTGAGGCGTCCTTCTTCATATAATCCAGTGCTTGGATGACTTGCTCAGCATACAGATTGAAAAAATATGGTGAAAAAAATACAATCCTGACACCCCTTTTCTGATTCGAACCTCACAGTGTCCTCTAACTCTGTTTGACCAATTGCCTTTTGGTCTATATACAGTTCCAAATGACAACAGTTAAGTTTTCTGGACTTCTCATTTTGGAATTAATATCGTGAAGACTGTGAGTCATAGAATGAATCAGGGTAAGAGAGATGGAAAACCACCTGTAGATGTGTATAAACCTACATGTAGGGTATGTAAAAAACAACAACAGCAAAACACAATAGCCTCTTGTCTTAAAGCAAGCAACCATCTAAATTAAATGTAAGCTAAGTGTACCCAAAAGAAGCACATCAATTTGTGCCATCCAACTAACAAAAAATAATCCCCAAGACTAGAGGAAGGAACTATATTAGCGCTTAAATTCTCAATACCCAGTTTGAAGAAGGCTATGAATGAAACCAAATGCCGAAAATCCATTTGCAGGATCCCCAGATAGAGTAAGCTTCCAGATAATCCCCTTTGTCCAAGAATCTGAATAGTCTTACTATCAGGTAGGGTGCATTGGAAAGTGAATTAATGTTGATGTAGTTGTTAACATTTAGCACCTTATTCTTAGTTGTCCTTTTGGACTCATTTAAAATTTTTCTGGTTTTTATTTTCTGCCTTCTTTTGTATTGAAATGTTACCATGTTTTATTTTGTTGTGGTCTTTTTGTATGTTTTCCTTTATATGAAATCCAGGGTGGGTAAAGCTATAGAGACACTATAGGTAAGTCTAAAGAAACCTGTCAATGAAATTGTAAAAAAAAAAAGTAAAAAATGTTGATATCTGTATTTAATAAATTAGGCTTCTACAATTGTATAGTAATACTTTTTTAACTTGCCCTCATTTGCAGGGGCTAACAGACCAATGTTTCTTTCAGAATTTATTGTTGATGAACTTCTGGCATTTCCTTCTGTGGCCTTTAGAATGACAGGTGGGAAGGGCCCAGGGTTGGGAACACATGGAACATTCTCCTGTGATTAGAGCAGTTTGTAGTGAGTGATTTACGAAAGAAGCTGGGTGCTTGGCAGGGCAAATAAACAATAATAATAAAGCCCTTTATGACCCCCACTCCCCTCATTTCTTCACTTGTAAAGTGTACTGTGCATCCCATAGATTGTGAAGTTTACAACAATGCTTAGTGCATAAAAATACCAACTCTTATTATTTCACCTGGTAGTGAAATGGTTAATGTAGCAGTTGCATCATCTCCTGTCAACTTGGGAAGGGGCGGAGTCTAGCCTGCCGACCATGCGCATCACAGTCCATGGATAGAGGCCTGAGATGCTGCTATGTATCCCACAATGCAGAGGACAGTTTCCTGCCATGAAGAATTACTGATCTCTAAATATCAGTAGTGCTGAAGTTAAGAAATCCTAGCCTCCATAACACCATAGACAGTCTGGTAGCTGCAATGAACTGTAATGCTAGTGTAATAGAAATAGAACCAGGACGTCTTGAAGACCCAGAGGTAGGAGACAAGTAGTGAATCATAGGGAAACAATGACGGCAGGGACTTGTCAGTTTGTCATACTGTGGTGGCTCATGTGTTACTATGATACGGAAGCTATGCCTGGTATGTGATCCCTATGAAACCAGGTTCAGTGGGACTTCTAGACTAAGATTCACTAAAAGAAAAACTTCTTAAAATTAGAGAGTGAAATTCTATGTATCACAACAGACTATTGCTCGACAGAGTGCGCTCAAAATGCAGTGACTACCACCCTGGACTCAGGTATACTAATGTCCATGAAGATGACACAGGAGCAGGTAAATGCTATCTTCTTTGTACATGGTCCACCACAAGTCAAAGCTGACTTGTAGCGAAGGCAGAAAGAGAAGGCTTTGTGGGGGAGTGGCAACATCAGTAATTCCGTTCTGCAAGTGGTGGAACTACCTTTCTATGTTCATATATATATGTATGTATTCATATATATATATATATACATATATATATATATAGATCATGTATACAGTTGACTTGCCCCTGTATAAAGTTGACTTGTCCAGGGTTGCTTCTGATGGTCTATGTGCCATCTGGCTGTGGCAGTGGTAGCTGCCACCCCTGCGATATCAAGATAGACACACATCAATTGTGTGATTGAAGTGTTCCACCAGCCCAGATTCAGAAAGCCATGATCATATGTGGTTTGTGCAATAGCTACCCAGACAGGGATTACAGAATTGAATTACTAATGTTGCCAAATTAAGTATGGCAGTTAACTTAAATTTTATGAGCAAGGAAAGTGAGGCAGTTTACCAACATGTCTGAAGCCTGATTTCTGTCAAATAACTAACCGTTATACAGCTCTGCCTTAAAATAAAGAGGTAGAGTCACCTCTCACCTTCTTAGACCATCCCTTCCTCTCCAGATCACCCTCCCCATTCTGTTCCCTTGTCTTTCCCCTTCCCTCCAGTGTCTCTTTTCATTGTTTCCCTGTAACTTTTTAGCAAGGGAGACAGCTGGGGATCTGCTCAGCAAATGGCTTGGTGTGTCTACCCTAGTACAGCTCAAGCTTCCTGCTGCCACAGGCTGCCGGAAGGCAGACATTTGGAGCTTTTCAGCTGAATCCAGCCGAGAAGTTGCCCTCGTCTTCACTGCTTGCAATCATGCTGTGATTAGTTAATCAGTAAGTATATGAGGCTTTTAATTAACTGCCAGGCCTGTCTGGGCAGCTGTTGCACAAACCACATATGATCATGGCTTTCTGAGTCTGGGCTGGTGGAACGCTTCAATCACACAATTGATGCGTGCCTATCTTGATATTGCAGGGGTGGCAGCTGCCACTGCCGCAGCCAGGATGAAGACCACCAATGAAAGGGAGAAGGAAAGGAGGCAGCTGTCAGTCAGGGGACCGACCACCAGGTGCATCGGAGTGAGAGCTGATAGCTGCATAGAGATGTGAGTATGCCACGTGAGGTGTCGTGCTTCCCATGTATTAAAAGTAACTCAACTCAAACAAGAGTATACTTAAGTTGAACAAATTAAGACCACACAAGTGACAAGTGACTTTGCCACCAATTAAAGATATTTCCTCCCAAGCTTACCTCTCTTAGGAGAAGGCTACTGTTGGAAAACCACCCAGCCTTGAGGCAGGGAGAGCTGAAATGGCACTAGAACACAGGGTGAAAGTGGGAGGACATCGCCTTCTGAGTGATGTTGACACCCCCTATGCCTGTGCCATGAGGCAGTGTGGATGCCCCTCTGTGGCTCAACTGAACTCCTAATTCTGTCACAGGTGACTCTATACATGGCAGTGAATATCCATTATCCTAAGAGTCCCTAGTACCTATTAGGAAACATTTACTTTCTCTTGGTTTCCAGCCTCTCCCATGATTTGCGCCAATTTAACTGTTCACTTCTCTCTCGTTACACTCAGAGCTCCGGCCAACCTGAGTTACCTGTAGTTTTCCAAACTGCTTCTATCTAGCTGACTGTCCTTCTACTGGTGTCTGGAAGGCTTAGCTGTCTTGTCTCAGGGCTATGTCCTCAGTGTGCTTCCCTTCTGCTCTGAGATGTGGTGTATGTGTACCCACCTCACTGTGCTGTTTGTAGGAGGATTGAGGTGATGGTTCCAGGTAGTCCTGGAGGAATCGTTGAGAGGGGCTGTGGAAGCTGAGACCCGTAGGATAGCTAAAGAGCGTAAGCCTTGTATGAAACTAGGGTAGAATACCTGACAGAGGAAGCAGCACCTGGAGAGTCCCTGAGATGGAAGGCTAGGCACCTGTGAAACAGAGGACTGGAGTGAAGGCTATTAAAGCTTCTCAGGACCATCCATACAATACTGACTCATAGTGATTTCTGAGACTAACTATTCACATGAGTAGAGAGCCCCGTCTTTCTCTGTGGAGCTGCTGGTGTTTTGAACTGCCAACTATGAGGACCTCAGTGCAATGCATAGTCACAACGACAGGGCATAATCTAGGTAAAAGGAAGAGGGGGTCATCACTTAATATACGGTGGTACTCACTCAACATTGAAGCAAGGTAGGTACAGGGAGAGCCAGTGAGGTGGAAGACTATATGGCTATTAATAGGACATAATGGGGCCTATGGTAGCCCTAGTAATGAAGGGAAGTCAGTCTTAGATGAACTCCCAAGATTAATGGTAGGACATTACCCAAGAAAGACCAATGTGGCTGGTCTTTGAGATGGAAGAAGGAGCTCAGTCAGTTGTCTGCATCCAGGTGGCTTATCAGACATGGGCTCCAAACTTCAGCAACTACTTCTGGCTAATATAAGCAAAGCACGGGTTCATTGGAAGGATTTGCAGAAGCTCTCAGAGCAGGAGGAAAACATGGGGAGCAAGATGTTAGGAAACTCCAGAAGGGGCATTTTAATAGACTGCCTTTTTAGCGGTGTCATCTGCATGTCCCTAGACTCCTGAGTGAGCAGACCTGACTGGCTGAGCTTCTGTCACATGATCATCCTGTTTTAATGCAACCAGTACCCGTGTCTACAGATAAGAATGTATCCAATAGAGTGGGGTGCTTTCTAAAGCAAAAGTGAGATCCTCATATCAGAAAACAGTCTTTGTGTGGTACAAATGGTTAGCATGTTTGGTAGCTAGTCTGAAGCGTTCTGGGTGGAGTAATTCCAGATTGATCTTAGAAGAAAGACCTGATGATTTACTTTCCCTGAAGCAGTCATTGAAAAATTCAAAGGGAACACAGTTCTACTCTAATATCACGAGACCATGAGTCAACGTCAACTGCCTGACAACTGTTTTCTTTGGGTACTTTTTGCAGTACTAGAAGCAGAAAGTGGATATCAAATGTGTTAAATATAACACGATGATGCCTGTTTGATGGCATTCCCTACTTTGGAGGGGGTGTCAAGGAAGGGAAATATCAGGTTAATTTTCCTTTATATCATTCCTAAGTCTTCCTCAGAGGCTCCAAGTATTGGAATATTTTCCAAATTTTAAGAAACATTGGAGGTGAGTCTTAGAAGCACAACAAAGATTTAACTTGTGGTAGTCTTTCTGTTAAGCAAATCTGTTAGGAACTCTGGCCCTATGTTTTCTCTGTTTCCCATAAGAGATGGGAGAGTGCTTTGAAAACTGCAAAATGCTGGGTCAAGTTACTCAGGATGGCTTTTATCTTTGGACACATGTCAGGAGGGAACTGCTTTAGTTTTTGCCTTTGACAGTTGACCTAACTCCCCCCAGATCCCCACTACTTCCAGTTTCCCACTCCGTCTTTCTTCATGATTTAACCCTACATTCCTGCTGAAGATACTGCTTTGGGAATCTAACCCAGACCATGTCACTTCTCCTAAGTCTGGAGGGGAGACATGTTGTGCAGCTAGCAGGACAGGGGAGGGGCACAGGATTCCACTGAGGTTGGGGAACTGAGTCCCATGTGAGGGGAGTTGGTGTGATGGCGAGTGGTCAGGTGTGGTGAAAGGTAGGGAGAGAATCTCAGTCACTTCTACAATCTTGGTGTTGAGTAAGACATTGAGGTCATGTTCTCCAAAGGAAAGTGTGAGAGACCAGATTCATCTCCCAGAATCATTGAAAATGATGTAAAAATCAAGGCTTACAGCTCTTCATTAGTGTGGGGGTAATAGTGGAGGGGGTAGCTCTTGATTTTAACAATTCCTGGACATTACTAATGACTACCTCTTCAACAACTGGTTGCAAGACAGACATTTCAACTCATCCAGGGATGTCATGGAAGGCAGGCCTGGCATCTGAATATCTTATGGAACAGATATGCACGTGCTTTCAGCTTGGCAGCAACTAGCAACCACTTAGGTTTAAAAGGATTGCCACTCACCAGACAGTACAAACGAGTGCTTCTTACTATTTACAGTATGTGTTCATGATGAGTTCAAATTTTCCCATTTGGTTTCATATCCATTTTAACAGAACAGAAGCTTAAAGCTAGAGAAGCCAAGAGATCTTCCCAAGTGTATGCTGTAAATCTCTCCATTAAGTACAGTAGAAATTTCATTCTAATTTACAGAAATATCTTGATTTTTATCTTGTCCATGTCAGTGAACCAGTCTCCTAAAATCTGGTGTTCTGCACAGGGCTTTCTTCAAAATGCTACCTCTGTATTCTGCAGAAAGAAGAGAAATAAAGTAAGTGTTCTGCTCTCTTTAAGAAAACTTCTGGGTGTTAAGTTCTAGTAAACTTATTTTGCTTTCTCAAATCTGGAAATTTTTTTCCCATTGCATGTAACAGAGATAAATTTCAATAGAAAATGAAAATTCTGTACAAATGGGCAGACTTCTTGAAGCAGGAATGACTTAGGAGATGGTGGGAATGATGCAAGTGTACTATCAGCTGATTACATGCACTTGAAGGATCTATATGACAAGGTTCTGACAAAAATTCTTTTTAACAGCTTTATTGACACACTATTTACATATCGTGCAACTGAAAAGTTCAATCATTCAATCATATCAAGGAGAATTGTACAATCAACACAAAATCTATCTGGGAGCATCTTCCCCCCCTGGTTAAATTAGCTTAAAAATGAGTTGTGCAATTATGATCAGTTCTAGTGCTCCCTCTTCCATCCTGACTTCATTATTTACCCCCCAAATTCCCTTTCCCTCCTTATTGCTCATCCCCTACCCCTGCATTCCCTACAACATCTTGTATCCGTTATTATCATTATATATCGACTCCTCGTGTGCTCCACAGTTGTGAAATCCAACAGAAGACCATGATAAACAAATCACACTATGGTGGTAAGGATAAGATCATATTAATATAAAGGCAAAAATACAAATAATGTGTGAGAAGGAGAAGATCTCCCAAAACATTCAAGAAGCCATGGAAGAAATTTCTGTCATGGGACATCTAAGTGATACTTGCACCCATAAAAAAATTGAGGTCATGTCTATAGAGTGGTCAACTGGTCAACTATCAAGTTCAATCCAGGGAACTCCTTTTTAATATTTTCCCCTTTTATTGGGGGCTCTTACATCCAATCCAAACATTCATCCAGCGTGTCAAGCACATTTGCACATATGCCACCATCATAATTTTTTCTTCTTACTTCAGGCCATGAAATCAGTTCCCCATTTCAACCCCCTCCCTTCCCTGTCCTCCCTCCCTTACAAATCCTTGGTAAATTATAGATTATTATTTTCATATCTTACATTGTCCTTTGTCGCTCCTCCCCTACTTTTCTTTTATTTGTCATCCTGGGTTTGGGTTATATGTTGATCCTTGTGATCTACTCCCCTTTCCACTTCCCACCCCACCTCCCTCCTCTAATCTTCCTGATATCTCTACTCTCATTGTTGGCCCTGAGAGGTTTATTTATCCTGGATTCCCTGTGTTGTGGCAGTGTGCATGTTGTGGTCCAATCTGATTTGTAAGGTGGAATTGAGGTCATGCAAGTGTGTGGTGGGGGAAGAAGCAACAAACAGGAGGAAAATTGTGTGTTTCATCAGTGCTATACTACACCCTGAATGGTTCATCTCTTCCCTGTGACCCCTCTGACAGGGGTTACCAATTGTCTACAGATAGACATTGGATTTCCACTCCATGCTGCATTCACCTTGGGTATGATTTTATTCTGGGTGTAAGGTGCCTGATCCCTGAGCCCATCGACACCTCATGATCACACTGTCTGGTGTCCTTCTTCCATGTGGGCTTTGTTACTTCTGAGCTAAATGACTGCTTGTTTGTCTTCAAGCCTCTAAGACCCCAGCTGCTAGATCTTTTGATAACCAGGTACCATCAGCATTCTTTACCACATTTGCTTATGCATCCATTTGTTTTCAGCAATTGTGTCCTGGGAAGGTGAGCATCACAGTGTGTCAGATTGTTAGAACAGAGTGTTCTTATGTTGAGGAATTATGTTGAGTCTAAGTCCATTGTCCATCTGCAACCTTAATTCTTAACATATAGATATGAGTACATGGTTCTATTCCCCCCTCATTTTATATATGCCTGTATTTAGACTTCTATAAATGTCCTTTGTCTCTTGGCTCTTTCCTCTATGTCCTTTTACTTTCTTCTTGTCCCACCATCATGTTTGCCTTTCATTTGGATTTAGTAATTCCTCGCCACTGCATTGCCCTTGATTAAGCTCCATTAGGTACCCAATGCCCTCCTCTCCATTTATTTTAGTTCATTTGTTGAACCCTTGTCCCTGGGTTGATCCTCCCCCTACTCCTTTCTCCCACTTCCACTTCTCCTTTATCTCCGTGGAACCATTGCTCCCATTCTTTTCATCTCCTAATTATTTATCTGGCCTATCTTATCTAGATAGACATCCAAGGAACTTCTTATGTTGCTTCTACTTCCAGGTTTTTGGTCAGGTAAAAGGTCTATGGGTATTCTCAGCTAGCAAAGGAAGCTTGAAAATAAGTGCTTTATTCTCGGCAACCTATGCTTATCAAATAGGATTAGTCCTGTTACTGAGGAAGGAAGGGAAAATTGATGTTGGTAGCAAGTGACAGCTAGTGTTGCTGTGAGAGAGTGACAGAAATGGACTTGACCCAAGTCCTATCTCCCTGACTGCCCAGACTGTTTCTTTCTTTGAAAGGGAATCATTGAGTTTAGCTGTAGGGTCAGGGAGGAATAGATGTGAAGTCCATCTTCAGGTAGAGTTAGCTTGGAAGCTGGATTCTCTGCTTTTCCCTTCTTTAAGTCCAATGAAGCCTTTTATATAGGATAATATTCCACCCAAAGAATAGCTTTTCAGAAATATGGTGGGTTAGATAGAGATCCCTGGGAGTATCTGGTGGTGATGGGAAGAGAGATTTGCTGAAATTATCCCTTGGCTAAGAGCAGGGAAGCTTGGGTTTAAGTTTCCTGCCTCATCTATAATTTTTTTCAGGTGATAGTGAGCAGGTCTGCTAACCTCCAACTTTCGTAGGTCTTCATTTTTTCATCTAAAAAATGAGGGCAATGTGGGGGATTCAGGTCCGGAACTAGAATGTCATGTGAGGCCCTTAGCTTGGCCACACAATTTTAAGGATACACCAAAGATCTCAGTAATCAAGATGATAATATTTAATGCAATTCCACCCCAGCATTTCAAGAAGTTACACATATAAACTAACAACCGGAGTCCTTGTAGTATAATGGGTTACATGTTGGGGAGATAAATGCAAGATCAGCAGTTCAAAACCACCAACCACTCTAATGGAGAAAGATGAGGGTTTCTACTCCTAAAAAAACTGCAGTTTTGGAAACCCACAAGGACAACTCTATAGGTTGCTATGAATCAGAATTGATTTGATGGCAATAAATCTGAGTTTTGATTTGGAACTCATTGATGTGGATGAATTGCACAAACATTCTTGTCATTAAAAAAAGTTTTATTGGCATTTCATCCACTTATCAACAATTCAATAGTCCAATTATATGAAGGAGAGTTGTATAATCATTACCATAATCAATTTTAGAACATTTTATTCTATCTGTTCTCATTGTAATTCATGTAATTATTTTTTTTTAAATCGTGGCAAAAATACACACAGCAAAACATTCTCCAATTCAACTACTTATACACATGTAATTCAGTGTCATTGATTTTACAATTTGTGTGGTACATCCACTACTGATATCCTTTCCCACATTATTCCACCACTATCAACATAGATCCAGTTGCCCCTAAGTGAAAACTCTGTTTTATTCACAGTAACCACTGGTCTAGTTTGGTTTCTTTTCTTTTCTTTCTTTTTAAGAAATTTTCTTGGTATAATACTTTGTGATTTTCTTGTGCCAAACAGGCTAATACGAACATGTGGGAGGAGTTGGATCAGGTTGCAGCTTGATTGGAGGATGACTGAAATAAATACATAAACAAACAAACAAACAAATAAAGACAGCTGGTATCCCACCTCCCTCTTGTTCCTTGGTGATTGTACCAGAGTGTTGTTGCTTTAGTTAGTTCTATGCCTCAGTCTGTGTTCTACACTACCTGGGAGCCAAGCCAACTCATGGATGGTGTTGCTAGAGTTTGAAGCTCCTTTGAGACCTGCCTTGCTATGCTGCTTTTGTGTACATCACTTGAGCTTGAGGCTGGTGGATCCTGTTGCCATCTTTGAGTTCAGAATCTCATCAGAGCATGCTTCACCAAGCTCCAGAGCTACTGACTGCTGCTGACACTCCCTGCTGCCTGCTGCCTACAGGCAAACTCTGCCTGCCTTGCCTGAGGGAAGACTCTGCTGTTTCCTTGACCTTGGACCCAGCCACCCAAGTGAGTTGAACAACTTTCAGTAAATTAACTATTCCTTGAAAGTGAGTTAAACTGAGCTCTCTGTACTGCTGTGTGGACAAATTAGATGCTATATTCCATATATATTTACATATATATATCATAAGTGCCCTGGTTTTCTCTAGAGAACCCTACCTGCCATACACTTTCATAGTTAAATTTCTTTTTAAAGAGTGTTATATGGCTGAGCCCCGGTGGCGTAGTGGTTGTGCGCGGGACTGCGGCCCACTGGGATGGAGGTTGAATTCCAGCTCCATGGAGCAAAGGCTGGGCCTCCTACTCCCACCACCTGAGGGCAGTGATGCCCCCGCCCCCCAAAAAAAGAGTGTTATATATAACATCACAGAGTGGTCAAATGTTTCTTCATTGTTTGTTCCACAATTCCCCTTACCCTCCCAACCCTGAGTTCCATTCCTGATAAACCATTGCATCAATTATGGTCTCTATGCATCCACTCCTTCTGTGTTTCTTAAACTGGGAAATCTAACAGAAACAATAAAAACAAAAACAGTATACACACATATGATAATAATAAAGAGTATGGAAAAAATTCTGAAAATTTTCATCATATTTGGATTTTGTTACTGTCGTCTTTGGATTACAAAGGTTGGTGTGTTTCTTCCATGCAGACTAAGTTGATGCCTTTCAGGTGGATGCTTTTTGGAATACAAACCTTTAAGACCCCAGGCACTATTCCAGCTGGTCGATGGACACTATCTGCTTCCCCCCCCTCCCCCCACTTTGTTATAGCACACTTATCTTTAGTGATCTCTTCATGAAGGTGAGTATCAACATGGCCATATTGTAAAGACTGTTCTTGGACTGGACTAGCGTTACTTGGCAGCCCGGAGTCCATCTGCTTGTCCAGAGGCTATGAACTCCTCTAGCTTACTTGGGTGGCAATGTTATAACAAAGACCCAAACCAAGAACAACAACAAAACCAAAGAAACAAAAAAGAACAACATGGTTGTGGAAATTACATAATCTGTTGACTTGTGCAGCGGTAGAGTCTAGGCTGTCAATCAGGTCACAGGCAATGAGGCAGGCCTTTGTGTGGGCATGGCATTCTCCTAAGGATTCTCGGTCTCCCGTCTACTTCTTGGGACAAGGGGCTTGTCCAAAGGTGCTATGAGAAATTCCCGTTGACAAGCCACATGGAACTAAGCTCATGGAGCCAGAGCCCTGGAGCTCCTGGAGGAGCCGAGTGGGAACCCACACCAGAGCTGAGATGCTTCCACCACCACTGAATCCACAAGACTTTCCACTCACTGGCCTCTGATCTTCCTGCATTTAGCATCATTGTATGTGCTGTATGAATCTGAAGAGGAATTTTTAGACCAGTATCGGACATATGGACTTATGGACTTGGACTGTAATGGGCTGGAATGTACTCAATATACAATTACTGTTTTCTATAAAGATCTTTCCTACATATATGACTCTCTTTGGATTTGTTTTTCCAGTCTACCTGGACTAACATATTAGTCAATCACCTCCTCTAGATTATAAGCAATTGAATTGATAATATATAATTTTCTGATAACATAGAATATAAGGCATTGCTGATGTGAGTTTATGTGAATATAGTCCAACTTTCAGCTGCAGTCTGAGTTGTTGCTTTACACAGAGTGATTTCTTAATTGATTGAGCTCTGTTTATATAGAGCATGGGAGTTGATGCTAGGAGAATTTTTTCTGTTATCAATTCTTGCAAGGACAGTACCTAGTCTCTTGTATTAAAATCTGTCATATAGGGCTGAGCCCCGGTGGTGTAATGGTTGTGTGTGGGACTGCGGTCCACTGGGTTGTCGGTTCAAATCCAGCAGCAGCTCTCCAGGAGCAAGGCTTAGCTTCCTACTCCCACCAGGGCAGTGATGCCTCCCCAAAAAACAAACAAACAAAAAAGCCCTGTCATATAAATACAAGGGGAGCATTGTTACCGAATATATGGTGGTTGTCAGTTCTCTTTCATTGGACACCCACTAAGCCAGAGGTCCAATCCAAGATCCGATGACCACCATTCCCATAGTTGTAGGGTGGTTATTTTTGGAGTTCTCTCACATCAGAGTGTTTCAGGTCTAAATCCAAGGGTATTTTTGAGATAGACCCCAGTTTATTCAGTCAGGCTTCCATGTGGAGTCCTTCTGGTGTGGCCCTTTAGGGATGGCATGTTTCATGTAAGGCCAGCACCTAAGATCATCATCATGTTTAGTCCAAGGTGTTGTTCACCAAGGGTTTGGTAGAAACATTTTTGAAGTATTTACCCAGGATCATAGAATGTTTATTCTCCCCTTATATTTTCTACAATGATTGTTTAGCATTTCTTCCCAGATGTGATGCCGCTCCTCTTTATTTACCCATCATACTCACCAACATAAATATAGTGCCTCTTCTGAGTTTTAGATGCTTCCTTACCCTGGTCTTAACTTGATTTTACAGTATGTTTTTCCTCTCCTTCCTGTGGAGAACATGAAGATAACAAATCTCAGTGTTATATAGCACCAAGTGGATGGTTTTCTCCCTTCTCTCTCTTCTTGAAGGGCTGACCCCAGCCAAACTGAGTTCTCTTCTTTTGATGTGGTTCTTATGACGTGCACACAAGGGGAGGTGATATATGTGTGGCTCATGGCAGATTGGCAGATGTGTATGCTACCCCTTTGTTTGGGAATTGGTCTCTATATTTCTCCTTGTAATAGTGGACACACACAATATTTTTCCTTTGGTGATTGACTAACTACACTCAGTATAATAGTTTCCAGGGCTTTCCATGTCATATGGTGTTTCATGCTTTTATCACTCTTTTTAGGGATGCATAGTATTCCATTTTGTGTATGTACAGAAACACATAGTTCCACTGTTGGGCATTTAGGCTGCTTCCAGGTTCTTGCTGTTATCACCCATACTTCTACAAACACGGGAGAGAATACATTCACTCGTGCTGTGCCTCATTTCTTTGGGGTATTTGCCTAAAGGCGGTATTGCTGGACTACATGGGGTTTCAACTCCTCAGGTACTTTAAGCATAACACATCATTTTTCATAGTGACTAAGAATTTACCAGCCCACTCTCAGTGTATATATTAGTTCTGATCTCTTCACACCCCTTCCAGCATTTTTTTTTAAAGTTGGCATAGCTTTGTGTGTGTAAAGCAGTATCTCATTGTGGTTTAATGTACACATCTCTGATGGAAAATTAATGGTTGTGGGCATTTCTTCATGTGTTTGTACTTGCTTTTTTGGGTGTTCATTTATTTTGTACCACTTTTTAACTGGGTTGTTATTTTCATATCAAGCTGTTGTGGAGTTCTTTATATTTTGGTAATGAGTCCGATGTGTTGTGGGTAAAAATTTTTGCCCAATCTGTGGATTCTCATTTTACCCTATTGATTAAGTCTTTTGATGTACATAAGTGATGTAATTTCAGTATGTCCCAGCCATCTATCTTGTCTTCTGCTGTGTGTACCTCCTTCATTGCACTTGTTAATCTATGTGCCCTGCAATAGATTCTTTAAGTTGTTCCAGTTTTGTCATTGATGATCATGACAACTGTGGGGATTTACATTTTGGTCTTCTATCCATCTTTTTTTTTTTTTTACACAGGGAGTGATGTGGATCTTGGTTCATTCTTCTGCATACAGGAATCCAGTCTGTCCCACACCTTTATTGATAAGGCTGTCTTTGTCCTAATTGGATACTTCTGTGTCCTTTGTAGATTAGTTGCCTGTAGGTTGATGCAGTTATGTCTGAGCTTTCTGTTCTGATTTGCTGGTCTATATATCTCTCATTGTACCAGTCCCAGACTGCTTTGATGAATGTGACTCTGTAGTACACTTTAAGGTCAGGCCTCCAACTTGGTTCTTCTTTTTAAGAAGTTCTTTGCATATCCTGGGTCTTTTGTCTACCCATATTTACTTGGTAATAAGTTTTTCCATTTAAAAAAATAATGCATTTGGGATTTGGATTGGTGTTACATTGTATCTATGAATTCTTTTAGGTAGTATTGACATTTTCACTACATTATGTCTGCCTATTGATTAGCATGGGATATTATTACTTTTGTTTATGTCTTTATTGATCTCTTGTAGTAATGTTCTGTAGCTTTCTCTGTAGAGGATTTTTGTTTATTTAGTTAGGCTTTTTCTTAATTGCTTCATCTTTTGTGTGGTTACTGTAAATGGTATTGCTTTCTTAAAGTCTTTTTGTAGAGCTTTCTTTGCTGATATATAAAATACATTTATTCTGCTTTTAATTTTGTATCCTGTTATCTTTCATAGTTTCTCAATTGGCTCCAGTAGGCTTTTTGTGGAAATGTTTTGGTTTTCCATATATAAGATAATACCATCTGCAAATTGCAATAGTTTCACTTCTTCCTGCCTATTTTTATTCCCTTGATTTCTTTTTGTTGTCTGATTGCTCTAGTTAAGACTTTGAGCATGAAGTTGAATGAGAGTGGTGATAGGATATATCCTTGTCCAGCCTCTGTTTTCAAGACAATATTTCTAGCTTTCCCCCTTGAGCGTGATGTTAGTTGTTGGATATATGACTATGTCTTTTATTATGTTGAGGAATTTCCCTATTCCTTTTGGTTGATTGTTTTGAGCAAAAAGTGAGTGTCATCAAATGCCTTTTCTGCAGCTATTGATAAGATCAGGTGGGTTTTATTCTTGGTGTTGTTTATGTGGTGGGTTACACTGATTATTTTTTGAATATTAAAACATCCTTACATTCCTGGAATGAATCCCATTTGGTCATGGTGAATTATTTTTGATATGATGTTGGATTCTACTGGCCAGATACTGTGGAGAATTTTAGTGTTCATGGTCCTGAGGGATATTGGACTATCATTTTCTATCATTGGGAGGGTCTTTGCCTGGTTTGGGTTTCAGTGTTATGCTGACTTATAGAATGAGTTTGTGAGTTTGTTTGTCTTTTTTATGTTCTGGAATAGTTTGTGTAGTATTGGTATCAGGTCTTCTCTGAATACTTAGTAGAATTCCCTTGTGACACCATCTGGTCCTGGGCTTTTCTTGGTTGGTAGTTTCTTAATGGCCTGCTCTATTTCTTTTCTTTTGTTATGGGGCTGCTGAGTTTTTCCAATATCTGTCTGCATTAATTTAAGTGGGTGACATATTTCTAGGGTGACATATTTCAATTTTTCTAGATTGACAAATGTGGTTGAATACAGTTTTTCATGGTAGTTTGTTGTTGTTCTATTTGTTTCACATGGATCTGCTATAATGTCACCATTTCATCTTGTATTGACCCTTTGTATGCAATTGTTGCCTTTTTTCTGGCTACTCTTAACATCTTTTCCTTGTCCATGTTAGTCATCTTAACTACAATATGCTGGATACTTTAACTTTTGAGATCTCTCCTGATTGAGGTTCTTTCAGTTTCCTGAAAATTTATCTTTTCATTCTTAGGCACTGAGGAATATTTTGCAGGCGCTCTTGGACTATTCTCTGTATGGATTTTTTTGTGTGTGTTTTTCTCTTCTGGAATCCCTACATGATATAAGTTGTTCCTCTTGTTCTCAAGCTTTTCTTAGTTTCTTTTGTATCTTTTAGTGTCTTGTTCTTCTTTTAGATTGGAGATGATAGATTTGCACTAAGGTCCACTCATTTAGATTTCTGTCTCCTCAATTTTGTTGCTCAATTGTTTTATAGTATTGCATGATTCTGTTTTGGTAGTGTTTTTCCTGTCCTTACAACTGAAACAGTAAGGACAAATTCCTGTCCTTACATATACTAGCAGATGGTAAAATCCTGATTAAGGATAAAGCATAAGAATAGTGCACAATTTTGTTTTAAAGGGGGGATGTTATAGGAATGGTAGAACACAGAGCAGCAACAAAAGAATAACTGGGCTCTAGACCTTGGTGGGGGCAGAGCTATGTGGAGCAGAGAAACTTTTGAGTCTTGGGTTTGGGCAGAGGTATCTTTCAGAAGTATCTTGCAGAAGTTTTTTTTTTTTTTTTTTTTTACTACATTATAGTCTTTCAAGATGTCAGGATAGGGTTGAGATTAAGGGTAGAGTACTGATTTTGGTGTCTAGTATGGTTGAGAAGTCTGTATTTTTATGATTCAGATTAATTACTTTAAAGGAATAGATCCCTGGTAGCTAAGTTCAGAGAAGATGCTCATTTTTTTCAGATGATGGACCAAGTTGTTCAGTTGTTCAGTGACCAAGTTGTGATAAAGATTTGCAGTCTATACCTGCTACCTACCTAAGTGGTCTAGGAGGGAGGAGTGAAGCAATAGTCTACTAAGCATGTTGTTTATCTGAGCAGTTAGGGGTGCTGACCAGGGCCTGGGATCTTGGGACAGCTGGTGAATACCTAGGTCTACCCAGTATGCCAGCCTAGAGCCGCTTCTGGGCCCTGAGACTTTTAGTCTGTCTCATGCCCCAAACTCCCTGTCTGTGTTTTATAAAATCACCGTTGCAATTTCTACTTGTATTGGTGTGCTAATACATTCCTAATTGGCCACATAGGTGTGTCAACTGCTAATCAAAGAAGTTAAAAAAAACAACAATCCAAACCTGCAAATGGCCATGCTTCAAGATGATGTGAGTGTGGGGACAAGCAGAACTGTAGCATAAAGAACAGGGTCTAGTTTTATTTACTAGTGGTACTGGAGCTCCTTGTCCCCATTTATATGGAAAGTTAATATATGCTTATATATTATAAGCATAATATATTTATGCTTATAGTTATCCCCATGTGGCTCAGTAGGCTGTGATATCCCTGGTGTGGGGGAGACAGGGCTTTGAAGGTATCAGTCCGGAACTCCCTTGTCTTGGGCCTATGATCAAGTATATTTGTGACTTTTTTTTATGGCATCACTGCTCTGGTGGGAGTAGGAAGCCCAGCCTTGCTACTGGAGAACTGCTGCTGGATTTGAACCGCATACCCTGTGGGCCACAGTCCCACACACAAACACTGCTCCCCCAGGGCTAAGCTGTATTTGCGATTATATATATATGCCCCATAAGTTGAACAATGTCCCTGCAGCTTGGTTGGTCAGCCAACCTACTTAGCTCCTAGATCAGGAAAAGTCTTGGGGAAAGTTGGTATCTAGATCTATCTGTGTTCAACTGGTTTATGCCAAGACCTATGAAAAAGAGGAATCTATCCACAGGTGCTTCCTCTATAAATTTTACTTTAAAAAAATTTCATTTCAGACCCACGAAACATATGAAATGATGCCGAATGCAGGAAGATCACGGGCCAGTGGGTGGAAAAATCTTGTGGCTCCAGTGGCAGTGGAAGGATCTCAGCATGGCTTCTCCAGCCCTGGGGTTCTAGCTAGCTCCTGTGTCTTGTCAGCAGGAATGTCTCCTAGGGAGTGAATCTCTGTCCTGCCTCCAGCAGAGCTATTCACCTTCTTAGCACCTCCCAAAGAGGTAAATTAAGCTAAGACCTGATTGATAGGCTAAGCCCCACCCCCTTACACTTAATTGTCCCAAATTTACAACAGATTATGTAAATATCGTAATTGCCACCCTGCTCTGGTCTACTCATTTTTATTATTCTTTCTTGAATTATTCTACACCTACTACCAACAGATTTTAATCTAATATTTAGTTAATCTAATATTGCTGATTGCATTTAGTTTTCAAATAATGTTTTTGTCGAAGAAAAATTTAGGGATATTTTTTAAAGCCTAAAGAATATCTCAGGACAATAGGTTTGGGGCTCATAGAGTGTCAATGGCTCTAGAATGTTTAGATTCCACTGATAATTTGAAATCCTGTCCCAGTTATTAATCTTTCCAATCAAAGTTAATACAAAAATATTTCACAGTCAGTTAACTATCAACATTTCAAAGAAAGACAGGGATCACCCTCAGTTCTGTGAAAAGCCACATTAGAGCATGAAGCAAAATGGAAGATCAATGACCATGAACTTTCGATACCCCTTCAAATTTGGGAGGTGAGGTGACTATCTTGCCCACATCACTAGAGCTCTCACCCTAGTAAGTAATAAATGAGTTTGCGTTGAGCACAGCATTCAGAAGCTGCATCTCCGCAGATCCTGGGGTTTATTTAGGTACTGGGATGATAGAGATGGCCTGTGACTGTCATGTACTTGGTGTCAATTTCATGAATGGGAGTGTAAGGGTGGCGTCTAGCCTGTTGATCTGGAGATAGCCAATGAGACCTCTGTGTGAACATGACTTTCTCTGAGAATCCTGAGAAATCTCACGATATTTCTCCCATGGAGATGCGAGACTATAGACTCAGTCTCTTGGAGTTGGTCTATCGACAAGATGGTGGCATGCTGATAGATCCTGAGTCCTGGAACCTGGAGGAGCCACCTGGGCTTGCCATGATGGAACCAGACCTCTGGGACCTGAGAAGCCACAAAGAGACCCTGCCACCACTGAGATGCTTCCACCACTAATGGATACTGCTGATGGACCCTGAGCCCTGGAAATGAGGAGCCATGGGGAAACACCTCCCAGTGCGGGGATGCTTCCACTGCTGCTGGATGCACAAGACTCTGCACCCACTGGCCTGTGATTGTCCTGGTGTCATTGCAAGTGCTTCATGAGTTGGAAGGAGACTTTATAGACTGTATTGGACATATGGGCTAATATTGGACTTATGATCTTAGACTGGACTGGGTTGGGGTGCTTTCTCAATGTTCCATTCCTCTTATATGGAATGGTTGTATATAAACCTTCCCCTTATTTCCATATGCGTGTTTATGAACTTGTTTCTCTAGTCTACCCAGACTAACACATGGCCTCTAGGCTGAACTGGAAGCTGATGCTACTTCCCCCTTTGAAAAGGTTCATCTTAATTAGCCCCACCTCATAACTGCCCCTTTCTAGGCTGAGACAACTGAATTATGGAGAAAGGCTCTGGGTTTTCCATCCGTTTCAAATTATTTTGTCAATTGACCAAGGCAGAGATGTATGCTCCTTCAGGACTGGCTTATCGAGTTCTGTTTAATGAGATACAAATGAGGTCCCCAGTCAGTGTTTCTTCTTCACACTGTCAAGAAAGGGAGGTGTCAGGCTGGGTGCAGGGGTCAGCACGCAACGTGAAGTGCACACGTCAATGAGTGCCTGAGGGCTGGGCATTGGTCCCAGAAGGTGACAAATTCCTCTTGCTGAGAACAGCATAGAGATGGGAACGAAGTAATTCCTTGAGGGAGAAGTGCTTTCCTGTAGCCACTCAGTGCACACGTATTGAGCACCCCCTGGGTGTCCCACACTGTGTGAGTGGAGGAAAAAGGGGTGAATGAGAGAGAGAGCATTAACTTGAAGAAATATAAGCAAAAAATAAAGGCTTCTTCACATGTCAATTAAGAAATGTGCAAGACTTGAGCTCCCATTCTTGAATGGGGAGTGTGTGTGTGTGTGTGTGTGTGTGTGTGTGTGTGTGTGTATCTGCGCAGGCATGCAAGAGAGCATGTGTGAGAGAGAAACTGAGAATGTGTGTGATAGAATGAGCATGTGACTGTGAATATGTGTGTGTATGTGACGGCCACAGTGTGTGTATATGGATGTGTGCGAGTAACTGCGTGGGTTTGTGTGGGAGTGTTTCGGTGTGTATGAGTGAGGATGTCTGATGGTGACGGGGCTGGCTTCTCTGGAGGGGGAAATCTATGAAGTTTGGTTTTTGACTGCAATCTTAAAACTAACCAGCAGATGGCAAGAGTGTTAAAAGAAAGCCAAGGACTAAGGAGGAGGTTAGCTAGGAAGAAACAGCTAAAGGAAAGGAGAGAGGGAGAATAAAAGATGGGAGGGGTGCCAATTGGAGGCTTCCGAGAGACAAAGGCAGACAAGGGTGGGAGTGAGTTGGAGGGAACAATGAAGTGGAGGGGGAGAGAGACAAATAGCCACAGGGAGCCCCTGTGGGGACATGCAGGGCCAGATCAAGAGTTTATCTATGAGCACTGATGTATGGTTCTGTCTCCTCTGCTTACTCATGCATATGGGCAGAATACATGAGTTGAACACAAAGGGAATTGAAAGACAATGAAGTTCTATTGTTCCATATGTTGTTTCACGTGGTTCTCCTGAAACCTGAGTTAATAAAAACTTCTATATATGATGCCCAATTGTAAATTTGAAAGTCAAAGATATATATTTTTTATGTGTCCTGATTTCAAACATGACATCATAAAGATCATCTGTTTTGCAAAAAGAAAGATAATGAAAAATTCTCACAAATTTTTGAAGCCTACTTTTATATACAGCTTGTGTGTGTGTGTGCGCGCGTGTGTGCACACGTGTATGTTAGCCATCCACAATATAACCCCTTTAAAGTGTGGCTATCTTAGCAATTAATGTATAAGTGGTATGTGCCACCTGATTGGAGTGAGATGAACTAGATTATACATTTTTGTAGTGGCTGTGGCTTACTCAGACTTTTACTGTTTTTGCTGTTCTGTGTTGTCTACTGGCCATGTGCATCACAGAAGGAAATGCCACCAAGCCCTGTGCCATCCCCCAATTACTCTTAAGCTTGAGTCCATTGCTGCAGTCACTGGGAAAACCGATTTCCTCCTTTGTCACTGCTGCTCCACTTTACCCGGCATGCTGTCCTTCTCCAGGCACTGGTCACTTCTGATAACATGTTCACATGTTCTACAGAAAGAAAAAGCACAACAAAGAAAATGAATCATTCACTTAACTCAAAATAAAAAGCTTTATAAGAAGAAAATGAGTCAGTGGACTTGGTTGATTCAACAGTCAGTGTTCAATTCTGCTGATTTCCAACAATGAAAACTTAACTTTCACCAACTTGGGCTTAAGCAATTAACATTTCATTGTGATGCTTGCTTCATAGTAAGTGATGTAGTTATAAATGAGCAAATGAAAAGGTATCATAAAATAAAATATGATGATCAGAAAATAAATACTATAACAAGTTATTTTTAGATAAATGTTTCATCCTCAACACATTATAATTAGAAGTATTGCTAGTCAGTACAATTAAGATGATGAACATTATTTTCTTCTATACAAAATAAAGATAAAGATAATGAATTCAATCTTTCTTGAATCATTGCTGTATCATCCCTGACTCTCTCTAGGGATGAACATGAATATTCTTTTGTACCTTTTGTGATCACAAAAGCAATCTGAACATCGGGAAATAGGCACTGTATTCCATCCTATGATGGAATCACGCATATCAAAATGAGTAAAATTTATCTTTCTTGAATCTGTAAACTTAGTTCTCATCCAAGAAAGTGATTGTCCTACTCATCCATAAAGGTTGATTTTTAACTCTTTGAATAAGCCTGCCTAATTTCTTAGATGCTTTCATCAGATATACCCACATTGTTAACAATAATCGACAAAAGAAGTTCATATCTTTTCACTCCCACTTTTTCTTACTCACAAAGGAAGAATCCTTTGGTAAAATAACTGTTTTAACCATTACAAGGTTCTCTCTGACTTCTCTACCCATTTCCTTCCTTCTCTGTTAGCGTTATTACTGTCTTCCACTATTACATCTCGGCTGCCACAGACACACAACATATGAGGAACTCTTTTCTGGCAGATGTAATGCATTGCTTCTGTGCATGCAAGATTCTAATTTGTCAATGATTTTGTAGTATGTGAAGTTGATCTCTGTTATTCAGTGATGCTTTTGGAACACTTGTGTCATGAGTTCTCTAATGCTTCCATGACAATGAATGACTTGATAATTATTGCTTACAATATTTATTTTGTGGTTTAAATGTTTTGCAAAATTGTCTCTTAAACTATCTAAATACTCTGGTAGTGACTGATAGAAATCACTCATGTGTTTCAATTTACTTATTAAATTTAGAGACATTACCTTGTCTGAAAAAGTGCTAAATATATGATTCCATACAACCAACACAAATATTCATACATACACCGGCATTTACATTTTGTTGATAATGTTTTAGCATTAGTTTATCCTTTGATATTTCTTTTTTGTGTTTTTGGGCATCAGCAATATTTTCTAAGGTATCTAGAATCTAAGTATGATTGTAGGATTGCATTAGTGGTGATGGCATTCCAGTGTACATTATGAAGACATTTCAATACTTTTTTTTTTAATTTTTTTTTTTTAGGCATCATTGCCCTCAGGTGGTGGGAGTAGGAGGCCCAGCCTTTGCTCCTGGGAGCTGGAATTGAACCTCCAACCCAGTGGGCCGCAGTCCCGTGCACAACCACTACGCCACCGGGGCTCAGCCTCACATTTCAATACTTTTATGTCCTAAAATATTCTAAGGTAAGGTTATAACATTCTGACATCATAGCAGCATTGCCATAGGTTTGGCTTCTGCACTTAGAAAATCTAGTTCGCAAACTTTACGAAAGAGTTAATAACTTGATCTATAATCTTTTTTTTTTGTTTTTTTGGGGGGCATCACTGCCCTCTGGTGGTGGGACTAGGAGGCCCAACCTTTGCTCCTGTGGAGCTGGAATTGAACCTCCATCCCAGTGGGCCACAGTCCCACACACAACCATTACACCACTGGGGCTCAGCCAATCAATAATCTTTCATCAGGAAGACTTTATGAGGGACTGAAGAGGAGCTCCCACTCCTTGATAAACAGGGTAAACAAGGATTCACAGGGTGGACATCTAACAGATAAAAAAGAATCTTTATATTGTGAATTGAGTATAAGTTTACATAGAAGATCAGTTTTCAATGCATAACTCATAGTTTCATATAACTTATTGAAATCCATATAATATAATATCCCTTATCCCACTCCTTCCCCATGTTTCTTATTTCTATTTCCCCTTTCCGACCTCTTCCTGCCTTCTGAATTTTGTCCTTGGACAAATGCTTCCCTCTTGAGCTCAAATAGTTGATTATTCTCAGGGTGGTATACCTCCTTAGTGTTTCTGTTCACTTTACAGAGCTATCCATTTTGCTAAAAATTGAGTCATGGGAGTGAGTTCAGTTATAGAACTGAAGGGTAACTAATCTTTTGGGGCATGGGGGGCATGTTTCCTCAGTCTCTATCTGTGTTAGTCCGGGTAGACTAGAGGAACAAATTTCAAAGGCACACATATGGATATAAGGAAAGGGTTTATATACAAAAGGAATGTGAGACTAAGAAGGCATCCCAATCCAGTCCAGTACAAAGTCATAAATCTGATATTAACCCATATGCCTGAAATCAGTCTACAAAGTCTCCTTCCGACTCAAGAAGTCACAGGTCAGTGGGTGCAGAATTCTGGTGCTGGCAGGGGTCTCCGCATGGCTCCTCGCTTCCAGGGCTCAGGGTCCATCAATAGCATGCCGCTCCAGCTTCAGAGGTCTGGCTCCATCAGGGCAAAGCTGTGTAGTCTTTCCGCCAGCTCCTCCAGCTTCTCAGATGCTGCCATCTTGTCTTTTCCGTGACTCAACAACTGGGGAAGATAGCTTCTCATCTTCATGAGGAAAACATCGCGAGACCTCCCAAAAGTCTCAGGAGAAAGCCATGCCCACACAGAGGCCTCATTGGCTACTCAATGGCTATCTCCAGATTAACAGGCCAGATTGCATCCCTACATTTCAATCATAAAATTTACATAAGCACATGACTGCCACATTATCCAACCAATAAACCGTCTTTTCATAATTTTGAGTTTTGTTCCACATTTTCCCCCACCTCATCCAAGACCCTTTAGTATAGTTAGTAGTGGTAGTTGGGCATCATCTAGTCTTGCTGGCCTCAGGATTATGGAGGCTAAAGTTTACATGGTCCATCAGTACATTGGATTTATTGTTTTCATGCATCTTTGATTTTATTCATTCTCCTTTCTTCTTATTAGGGAGAGACAAGTCATTGCACAAATTGCTTCACAAGTTTTCCATATGTTAGAAATATATATCACAAATAATACTTAATTGGTCTATATGAGAGATCATGTGTGAAATCAACACACAAAATGAAATATCAAGCTACATTATTTCACTGAATATAATTACTTGAGCTTTATCACTTATTAAGTTTATTAATTCTTCACCTTGCTTATTGGGTAATCTGTCCCTGATAACATACACAAAGATAATGGAGAGGCAGGTAAGAAGGAAAGAGGGGCAGATGACCAAGAGACTAGATACATTGAGAGTGTAGAGAAAATGAAGGCTGGCTTGTTGTTTTGGGTGGCATCTGTCCCCAAGGACTGTCTTCTGTCTTACAGGGATGCAAATTGAAATGGCCCAAGATGGCACCTGGAGGTAGGGGTAGATTATGGGTGGGCAAGTGTATCAGTCGGACGAAGCGACAGACCAAGTTAGTATTGAGGGAAGTAGAGCCAGGCTGGATCCTGGCCCAGCAATGGTACTGTGCACCCACACTCTCCCCTGGATTACCTTGAAAGAATTATCATTCAGACAGAAAACTTTCCCACTGTTCCATCAGCTCAAGATTCAGGGATAAAGGGGACTTCACCCAGACTCTCTGAGAAAATTAGCTTTTCCTTATGGCTATGGCTATGGCTATGGCAGGAATGGAGTAGATGGAAGGGACTGTGGGCACTTCCGATGTGGACCCAGCTGCACTCTGAATGTACTACAAATCATGATAACAACAATAGCTTCGATAGTCACAACAGAGTCCGTCTGCCTCAGGTTGGGTGAATACATGCATTACTACACCTTTTCACGGATAATGAAACCACTGTTCAAAGAAAGTGATTTGACCATATCCACATAGCTACTAAACAATGAAATATCAAGCTACATTATTTCACTGAATATAATTACTTGAGCTAAGCCACATCCCAGACTGACTGATAATTAGCTATAGGGGTTAGGTCCCATGACACAGGGAACTGAGTAGGACTCTAGGTCCTAAGCCGGCTTTACCATACACTGTATGAATACTGTGAATCATCGTGAATTTTGAATCATTGGATGCCCACCTCCAGAGGTGAGGCCTATCATTTGAAAGAACAAATTAACTTACAAGCTACAACTTTCAAATGCTGTCTTCTAATTTTCTCATTGAAATGGATACTGTTTTCATCTGTCAAATAAGGAGACTGAGGGTCAAGGAAGTTAGATTACTGCCCTGTGTGGCACCCAAACCAGCTGCCACTGTGTTGACTTTGACTCAAGGTATCCCATAATACACCACAAAAGAGCTGTGGTCCTTAGAGTTTTCAATGGTGTGATCTTTTAAAAAATCAATTGCCAGTTCTTTCTTCCAAGGTATCTCTGGGTTGACTTAAGTCTCTTGGTTTGCAGCTGAATATATTCAACATTTATCCCATTCAGGTCATGTCATGAGGCTGCAAACCCATATTTTCTAAACCTATGATCTAGTCAGTAGAGTAAGGTCTTTGAAAGAAGTAGGAAATAAAATCTAGATGTGAAGAGGACTCAATGTTGACAAATGTTTTCTCACTGGGGGCCATTTCTGAGAAAAGGCAAGTGTCATAAAGGATCTAACAGTGAATATAGGCCCTAGGAATGAGAACTTGGAAGTGGTCTCAGAGGTCAGGGAACAAAGAAAAACATTCCCCAGACAAGTTGCCAAAGGTGGTGGCCTCGCTCCATCCTTCATTCGCTGAACGGTGAACAACTCTGATTTCCACTGTGTAGCTGATGGAGGGCCAAATGCATGGAAGAGAATCTATTCCTACCCTCTCAGAGACACACCAGGGAAGCCTAAATCTAATAAGGTAATCGCGACTTCTAGAAACAAGATTAAATTTTCAAATAAAGGCAGACTTTGACAGCTAAGGCATACATCTTTTATTTAAAATAGAGACTAAACCCATTCAAATGCAATCAGCAATGACAGATGCAGATAAAAACAAGCTCTGATAGAACAGACATGGTGCAGATTAGTTTGCTCATGGTGACATATTGTAAGGGTGACCTTAAGGAGTCTGAGTGTCAGCAAACAGTGGGGATTTTGCATCCATTTCCATGTGGCTTGTTGGCATAAGGTGATGTGATCCTGAAGCAGATGCTGATGTGGGTGGGAGGAGTCCTTCTGGAAGGTCACTGTTTCATTGCTATCACCTGGGTTGCCACAAGAGGGCAGAGGAAAGGGATCTGCAGTAGGTGGAGATGTATGGATGGAATCAGCAAAGGAGAAGAGAAGGAACCAGGTCAGAGAATGGATGAGGCAAGAGGAGAAGATAAGAAAGGACATGGGGAACTTTCTTGGGGCTATGAGGACAAACTTTACCAGTTCTCAGGTACCAACGCAAACCAGGCAGTTCTTAATCGCAGCTGTTCATTAGTAAATATTTCTGAATGCCAAGCATTGAGTTATCTCTATCCACAGTCAAGTTAGTGGCCAAGTGTGCCAACTGCATAGTGGTGTTCCATTCACCATAACATACCATGGCTTTACAAACACCTATAGAGGCCAGTGAGACCTGGAGGAAAATTGGCACCTCATATGTTCCTGTTCAGGAAATCAACAAAATTTTTCTCTTAAATATTGCTCCCTGCTAGAAGCTTTTAGATAATTGCTGTCAGGCCCCTTCATAGAAACACAACTTATACCATAAATATATATTCTTTGAAGACAATGGTTCTCAAATGGATAATGCATGAATCCGAGTTCTAGGAAATGCTTAATGGGGTGCCAAAAACAAACAAAAGGAGCCCAGGTTGCAGAGTGATTACAAGTGGGGCTGCGATCCACATGCTTGGTGGCTTGAAACCACCAGAAGCTCTGCTGGAGAAAGACTGGCCTCTATTCCCACAGTTAATACTCCCGGAAACCCATAGGGCATCACTATGAATCATCATTGACGAGACCTGCGGCGTAGAGAGCAGCATCTTTTCATTTACAAGAGATAAAAGGAGAGAGAACCAAGCAGAAATCAGAGGAATTTAGTATCACACACAAAAAAAAAGAACCATCTTTTGCATTGGGGGTCTCTGCACTGAGAATTTCCTAAAACCAGGGGAATATTGGTGGCAAACACACAGATCTCTCCAAGGAATGTCAAGTCTATAGCTGCCCAAAGGAGACAAAAACCTTCTTGCTAAACTGTGAGTCAATAATGATAATAAGACTTCTAAAACTGGTGGCATAAATTTAGACATTTAGTCTCCTAAACTGTGAGAGAATAAATTTCTGTTGGTTACAGTCATCCACTTGTGGTACTTCCTTACAGCAGCCTGAGATAACAGACGGTCAGGTCATGAGTAAATTAGAATATTAAACGCTCTGGGAAGTCCTATAGTTTGTTTAATACAGCATTTCCTCAACCCATTTGAACATGAAAATATTTTTGCTTCCCTTAGTGGCTATAATATCACATTATTAACCTGTATTCAATTAGCCTGTATTCCAAGGAGTTCACTTTGAGAAACATTTATCTCAGAATATTATTTGAAATTGGTCCAAACTTCTCCAGAATGCATATTATAGTTCATGAAATGTTACCATTAAATACTTAAAGCTATTATGCTTGTGCTCAGGGATATGACAATTAACTTTAGTTTTTCTTTGGACAAGTCTCCTGGAGTAACCTGATCAAAGTTTGAATTTTTTCTATTGCATGAAGAGGGAAACACATGTAGGCACCATGCATACACATGTAGCATGTTGAATTCAGATGTAATTCAAGGGTCCTTGGGTTCAAGGGTCCATTGCTTTCCACCAGCCTCAGCTCCTGCGACCACTTTTTAAGTCACTATTAGCTAATGTCCTGGATGACCAAGTGTGAGGTCTTGAGGAACTTAAACATAACGTGGGGCAGGAAGGACACTGAAAGTGTCTAGATGGAGGGGCCAAACACACTCCTGTTTTTTGTTTTTGACAAAGGAACTTTGCAGAGTCAAGTCCGCTTTATGTTCTCAATAGATGTCCTGCCTCTCTTAGGGTTCAGAAGTGGGTGCTGAAGGGAAATCAGCAGCTTGTTGAGCAGATGTCGCTCTTGAGGAATTACTCTTTACTAAGGGACGGTAGGAGTCTCAAGCCCTCACATCTCTCTTGGCTTCTGTGTTAGTCTGGGTAGACAACAGAAACAACATCATAAACACTCATATGTGTATAAGAAAGAGGTTTATATATAAGAGCAATTGAACATTGAGGAAACATGCCAGCCCAGTCTAGAACAAGTCCATAAGTCCGATACTAGCCCATATGTCCAGTATCAGTTGATAAAATCCTCTTCAGATTCACAAAACACATGCAATGGCACCAAATGTAGGATGATCACAGAGCAGTGGATAGAAAGTCTTTGGATTCGGTGGCATTGAACCATCTCAGCACTGGCAGGGGTCTCTGCAGGGCTTCTTAGTATCCAGGGCTGCATCAGGGTGGGTCCATGTATCTTGTCAGCTGCCAGGGTGTGAGCAGAGAGTCTCCTACCTCCAAGGAGGAAGTATCATTGTATTTCTCTGGAGAAGGCCATGCCCACACAGAGGCTGTGGTCTGATTGCCAGACTAGACTCCACCCTACATTCTTAATCTGCAAATTGACAAATGATTGTAATAACTCTCACAGCTTCCCAAACAGGAAGTCTGTTATGTGTACATGTGTTCGATGCCTTTTTTTCTTCTGTGAATGGTATCCCAGTTGCTGTTGGGAAACTACCAGTAGGCTATACTTAGTGTGCATTGAATGGAGTAGATCTCACTCCCAAACTCAAGAGTGAACACATGACTCAGTCTGGCTAATCAGATAATACCATCTTCATAGTCTCAGAAATTGGATCAAGGATATGCATGTGACCCAAACCAGGACAATTACTACCAAAGGGATAATTTTGGTTCTTGTATAGATGTTGAAAAGAGGGCACAATTGCAGAGACTGGTGGCCTCCTACAAAGGGAGCCTACCTGAAAATGGATCCTGAGTAGAGGAAAGCAGAAGAAAGAGATGGAGTCTAAGGTTCCAGAGAGAACGTTTGAGTCTATAACTAGCCATGATTGAAAAAAGACCTATTCCTGGCATGGTTGTATGTGCCAGTATATTTCCTTGCATGCTTAAATTAAGGTTTGTGAATTTCTGCCACTTGCAACTGAAGGATTCTCTTTCTAAAAACACATCATCAGGTACAGGTATCTGAATCATAACTCCAGGAATGTGGGCTTATATACATTAAGTAGCGAAGTAGTTGGCTGAAGATTAACCATGGAAAGATTGATAGATGCTTTGTTTCTTTTAGATCAGTGATTCTCAACCTTCCTAATTCCGTGACCTTTTAATACAGTTCCTATGTTGTGGTGACCCCGCAAGCATAAAATGATTTTTGTTGCTACTTCATAGCTGTCATTTTGCTACTGTTATGAATCAGATGACCCTGTGAAAGGGTTGATCGAACCCCAAAGGGGTCACAACCCCCATGTTGAGAACCAATGGTTTAGCTTATAGCCTTCATTAAAGGGAACTTTGACTCTGTCCTAAAGGAGTTAGAATAAACTCAATGAGAACAACTTGTTTTGCACATGTGCATTTGTGTGTCTTTCTGGGATTCAGAAATCTTGGTTATTATTGTTGTTAGGCACTGTTTAGTCAGTCCCAGCTCATAGCAACCCTAAGTACAACAAAATGAAACACTGCCCTGATCCTGAGCCGGCCTCACGATTGTTCTCATGTTTGTGTCAGTCCATCTTGTCAAAGGTCTGCCTGTTTCGTTGCTGTCTCTTTACTTTACCCAATGGGATGTCCTTCTCTAGAGAGTGGCTTCTCCTGATAACATGTCCAATGTATGTGAGATAAAGTCCTGCCGTCCTTGCCTCTTCAGGAGCATCCAGGCTATACTTCTTCCAAGACATACTGGTTTTTCCTTTAGAAGTCCGTGGCACTTTCAGTATTCTTTATTGGCAATTTCCACTGATTTTGTATCACAGAGGATTCAGGAATCTCAGGTGGGAAATCAAGATTACCTCAGTGCATGACCTGATCAACTAGAGAGGATCTCAGGCCTATTACATCTATTGACAGCTCAGGAGAACAAAAATATGTGAAACAGCTGGTTCTGAGTTGATCCTTATTCTCCGTCTATCAAGTGAGGCTAATGATCCTTGTGGTTGGGACATTTCTTAACTTATTCATAGGAAGGAGAAATTGCTGTTTGGTCACCAAAACTTATCCTCCTAAGTTGCATTTCTCCTCTCTTCTGGGAGGTAAGTATAGCCTTGGATTGTTTCTAAACAGTGGACTTGTGAGCAGAAGCACTGTATACCACATAAATAACTTCCATGAATATTTGTTCACGGTATTTTCCCTCTTTTTGTATGACACCATCAACGTGGCCATGGCCAACGGTTCTCAGTAAGTTGGTAGTAATTCTGCATGGTGTGATCTAACACAATGCAATTAACTCCATGAGGTTAATCTAACACATAGTAATCAACTGTATGAGCTTTCAGCATTCACCCCCCCTTGATTAGGTCACAGATATGATGCAATTGGAAGAAAGACTCCCAACAGTATGTATAGCCTGCTCCTTTTAAAGCAGACACTGTGGGAGAGCTTGTCATTTCTGCTAGCTCTGGCTCTGGCATCTGATTCACTGACCTCCTTCTATATTGCCTGCTCATCCCAGGAGTCAAACTTGGATTCACTAAACTTTGCATTAACTAGTATCTGTTCTTTCTGTTTCATCTTCTGGCTTTCCCAGAATTACTTGAATCAGGAAAATCCTCCAGCTTAGCATCTGATATGGAGTAAATTTACCCACTCCTACACTTTTTTTTGGCATCACTGTCCTCTTGTGGGATTGGGAGGCCCAGCTTTGCTCCTGGAGAGTGGCTGCTGGATTTGAACCGCCAAGCCAGTGGGCTGCAGTCCCACACTCAACCACTATGCCACCCGGGCTCAGCCCCACTCCTACACTTTTGAGTGAGATTTTTTCTTGATATAGGAAGGGGTACCCAAAAGAACCTGGAAAAACATTTTTTTCCCCAATACTATGTATTTAACTTTTTTCTTTTAACAAAACAACCTCATCACCTTCAAAGTACTCTCCATTACATTTAATACATTTGTCAAATCTGCGATTCCATTCTTGTAAACATCTTTCAAACTCATCTGTTTGAGTGACTGGCAGCATGTCCCTCATTTTTTTCTTTACCTCTCCTGTGTTGTCAAATTGCTGCCTTTCATATCCCTCCTCATTCACAGAAACCAAAAAGTCACATGGATCAAGGTTTGGTGAATTAAGGTGCATGGGGCAAGAGAGGCATATTTTTTGACCAAACTGGTTCACTGAAGTGGTTGCATGAGCAGATTTGTTGTGGTCCCAAAACCAGTCCCCTATTTGGCAATAATCAGGCATTTTTTGTAGCACTCTACTGCACAATATTTTCAGAATCACAAAATAGAAAACTTGATTAATACTCTGACCTGGTGGAATGAACTCAAATGCATTACAAGTTGACATTTTTGTCCCTTTGGGAAAATGATGAATATCCAGAATATGGTCTGTCATCAACTGACAGTTCACCTTTCTTGAAATAAGACCACTCATACACTTAAATTTTTCCCATAGTGCTGTCCTTGTAAATGGTGTGCAACATCACAACAGTTTCTGCAGCATTTTTCAAACAGGAAACAAAATTTTACAGCTGTATGTGATTATCTTAAATCACCCATTACAAAAACAAGGTTTGAGCAAAGCTGCTTTTACGGAAAAAAATCACTGTGACCAGAACCTTTCCAGGTGATGCCACTGAGTGCACTAACTCAGAGTGAATTGGTTGATGCTTGCTTCAGGTGAAAAATGCATTCCATTTTTTGGGGTGTGTGTGTGTCGTGTGCCACCTTGTATCCTCTTTATATACTTATATAAGTGTGATTTTTTTTTGTTTCTCTAGAAAATCTACCCAATAACATTTGACTTGATGCAGACAGTGAGTTTAGAAGTCACATTGGTAAATGTCAGAGTCACAAGGAGGCAACAACCAGGACACCAGAATCACTCTTATGCACAGCATCCTGGCTATCAGGAATCCCTGTTTGGGACTTCATATGCATGAAAAATAAATCAGATTTTTTATTAGTAAGAAACAAATATTATATTAATATCATTGAAATGTTTGGGTTTGTCTATTACAGCTGGTTTTTTAAGTAAAATTTGCTGAGACCTTACAGGCGTTTCTTTTCTTTTCTTCCCCCCCCCTACCCCCACCAATGAATACTAGATAAAGATTCCATTATCTGACTTATCTTACTTACTTACTTACAAAACCTCGGGGTGGCAGTCTGGGCATTGCATTTTACAGATGACAATGCCTTTTCTATGTTATATGGGAAGATAAAAAATGGCTCTTCAAAAGATATGTAAAGAAATTTTTATGATATGTATTTCCTGGCCCTGGCCCTTCCTTGGTCACCTTCAGAAATTTCTATACAAATCTTCTCTAGGACTCTGCATCCATTTCTCCACTTCTGCTTTAACGCAGCTCCTAGCAAGATTCATTATTTACTGCTGCTATCCGAGATGCTGAATAGAGCAGGCTAGCATAAGGATGGATCCCTGTAGTGTTCATGGGTAAGCTTTTTACTGCCAATTGCAAGGTTGGTGGTTCAAATGCAGCAGTTGTTCTGTGGGAGTATAATGAGCTTATCTGCTCTTGTAAAGATCTGCAGTTTTGGAAAATCTCTTCAGGATCACCATAAGTTAGAATTGTCCCTATAGGAGTGGGTTTTTGTTTTGTTTTGGAAGGAGAATGATCCTGCTTTATATATTAGACAGATACGAGTTTCACTCCTAAACTTGTTTCCTTTGAAAGTTTCTTTAATGTTAATTTTCCTATCTGTGAAATGGAAAAATTACAATTTGCTTAAGAGATTGTTATAAAAATGTAATTTGGGGCTGAGCCCTGGTGGCATAGTGGTTGTGTGTGGGACTGCGGCCCACAGGGTTGGTGGTTCAAATCCAGCAGCAGCTCTCCAGGAGCAAAGCTGGGCCTCCTACCCCTACCAGGGGGCAATGATGCCCACAAAAAAGTGCAATTTGGAGAGATTTCTGGTGTGTTTAGGTACATAATTTGTATTTTTTACCCCCTTTTATATTTCTAACTATTTCTTGATTCTCCTTAACATGAAGATCAGGTGAACCAATAGCAATTCACAATTATGTATAATATTAGCTTCCAGGGCTAGACTTGGCATTCACTGAAATTTTAATTAAAAGTAAAAATCAAGTAAATCTGATTATTCCTCCTGAATATAACTGCCATAGGCTATAGGGGGCTGCAAAATATTCAAAGCATTTAATGGAAATCTGGGACTTAAGGAAAGGAGTCTATTTTCTCTCCCCATTTATTCATTTGTAAAACTGTGGGTAGGGATAGTGGTTCAGTGGTTTCTAGCCTTGTAGAACAAGACCACCTGTTAATACCTTCACCATTCATAAATTCCTATTTTTGTAAAGATTTTGGCAACTGATACCCTTCATTTATTAAGGAATAACAAATTCATTTTCCAAATTTTATTAATACAAGACACTTAGAAGTGATTGTTTAATAAAACAGAATTAATCTTCCCAGTTTTATGAGTTGCTTGATACTTTAGTCTGTGCGGTCTCATTATCAGCTAATGTGTGGCTTTCCTTAGCTTTTCTGAACTTCTGCCAAGAATTCATAAACTTTCGTGCTACTTCTATGAACTTCAGAGCAGGAGTCCATTTTTAATGGATTCTCAGGATTCTTCAAGCTCTGTTGTGCTCTAATGTACTGAGAGGCAGGAACAGAGTAATCAAATGAGAAGAGAAGGGAGACAGATACTTAGTTGAGAAGCAACATTGACCTGGGGGATTGAAACTATAAAATTACTCCCCTGAAAACTAAATAACACACTGCATACAAATCACTGGGTAATAGAATTTAAAAAATGATTCAGTGAATCAAACAAATGAAAAATATAACATACATGCCAAAACCTTTGGGATATTGCAAAAGTATAACTCAGGCATTTTGTAGCAAAATATGATCAAATACATCAACATAGAAGAACCAAACCAAACATTTTAACGCAGTATCTCTAACAATTAGGAAAAACCCCATCAAAATAAACTTACAATTACTAGAAGAAAAGAAATAATAAAGATGAGAGAGGAAGTAAATGAAACTGAAAACAAAACAAAACCAAAAACCAGTGGAAAGAATCAAGAGAGATAAAGTGGCTATCTAACTAACTGAGAAGCAAAGTTCACATGGAAGAAGCACACCAACCTGTGTGATCATGAGATGGCAATGGGATCAAGTATAAGACATCGAAGACCCAGAACAAAAAATCATATCAATGTAAATGAAGGGGAGTGTGAAGTGGAGACCCAAAGTCCATCTGTGGATAATTGGACAGCCCCTAATAGAAGGATCACAAGGAAAACATGAGCCAATCAGGATGCAGTATAGCACTGATGAAACATAAAATTTTCTTCTAGTACTTTAATGATTTCTCCCCGCCACTATCATCACTCCAATTTTACTTCACCAATCTGGCTAGAGCAGAACATGAACACGGGTACAGACAAAAGCTCTCAACACAGGGAATCCTGGACAAATAAACCACTCAGGACCAATAACAAGAGTAGCAATACCAGGAGGGTAAGAGGAAGGTGGAGGAAAAAGGGAAAACCTATCAGAATGATCTACACATAACTCCCCCCCAGGAGGACAGACAAAAAGTGGGTGACAAGAGACATTGATCACTGTAAGACATGAAAAAAAAGTAATTTCCAAATTGTCAAGGATTCATGGGGGAGGGAGTGTGTGTGGGGGGGGAGGGGCTGATAACAAGGGCTCAAGTAGAAAGAAAATGTTTTGAAAATAATGATGGCAACATATGTACAAATGTGCTTGACACAATGGATGCATGTATGGATTGTGATAAGAGCTGTAGGAGCCTCTAATAAGATGATTAAAAAAGAATCACCAAGACTGGAAGTTAGGTTTTGAAAGACTAATAAAAACATACAACCACTGAGAAATCTAATAAAGGGAAAGGAGAAGGTGCAAATAACCCAAATAAGAAATGAAATGGTGTTTCTGGGTAGACATAAACCTCCAATCTTTCATTCAGCAATCAAGCACATTGTTTGGCCATCAAGAGGCTCCAGACAGAAAGAATTCTGAACAATTTAATCCCCACAAACTTTAATCCCCCAAATTTAATTGCTTGAAAAAACAAACAAACACAAAATATTACCTTATACATGTCTTGGAACTGGGGATTCAGGAGTTGCTTAGTGAGGTAGTTCTTGCACAGGATTGTGCATGATGTTGCAAGATGTCTGTTGGGACTGCAGTCATTTAAGGCTGAATTAAAACGGGAGGATCCCATTTCAAGATGACTCACTCACATAGAACCATGAAGTATGCCTTGTAGGCAAAATGAAAACAATGGAGGTTCTACAATTACTCACAAATTGAGTAAAGACATATGTTTTATAAAAAGATCACCAATGAGTCTATATATATAGTATATACATACATACATACATACTAGGATATATATCCTAAGGCCCACAGTAGAGGAGGGAACCACATAACACACAATACAAAGTGAAGAGCAACACAAAGGAGGAGTCAATTCAACTTAGTTATGTGGCAAGTTAGTGCTGCCTGTGGGCAGGCGGCCTCAGTTCCTCTCCTCAAGGGTATTGCCATAAGACTACTTGGTTCTCCTGACAATGTAACAGTAGACTTCTTCCTGAAATAATGACCCAAGAGAGAATCAGGTGGAGGCCACAATACCTTGGCTTTGGAAGCTGAACTGTTGGTTCTTTATTGTTCTATTTGGTGAATAGATTATCTCTATTCAATATAGAGTTATAGAAATTACAGGAGAGGATTATTGGCTATCAGGTTAATAATAATAAAATGGTAATAATAATAAATGGTAGAAATAATGACTACAGCTAATATAATTTGGGATTCTATTATATAAAAACACCATATTATTACATAATCATGTGCTCTGGGAGACTTGACACCAATTTACCTCCCCTACCCGTATAATTTTCACTGAATCTGCTCATGAACTTGTGATTAGGTTCCATTATCAGCCCTCCAATACAGAGGAGAAAAATAAACATTGTGTGTGTGACTCAAGGTCAAATGGATGGTGAGGCCTGGTTGGGAGCTGATGATTGAGTCCAGAGTGCTTCCTCAGCCTTCTTTGCCTCTCCAAGGTACCTTTTCTTCAAACTCTAGAGGGAAACCTCCTTCCAGCTCTTCTTTTCTCTCACCACAAGACTGAGCTGTTTGATAAGCTGAGTAGGCTGCTCTTTCAGGTACTTGCTCTCTGGAGTCATCACTGGAGACACCACAGAGAAATGAACTTTTGCCTGTTTTGCCAACTGATGGTTAATACTGCAATGTCTGCTGATGGCTAGATGTGTGAGTCCCCAAAGGCTTAGGACCCATATTTCCTGCAGCCTCACTGTTGTCCAGTACAGATGCTAAACAGAGGCTTCACGCTCAGGGTTGAGGTTGTCTTGGAAGACAGAGTATCAGGGTCATATGAGGTTCACTGTGGCCATTAAGTGGGAAATCTTCTCCCGCATACCTAACCTCTCCCCACTGCCAGACCAAATCAACTTTTGAGTCACCCACTATCACCTTATCACCTCTCCCACTAGAAATGAATTGCCCCCTCCTTTGTGCCACTGTTCATATTATGAACACATCTTTGTGTTGTGTAATGTGTTGTCCCTTCCTCTACTGTGAACCCTTTACTTTTGGCTTGGGGTCATATTAGCTTACTCGTGGTTTTTTTTTTTTTTAATATAAAACAAGGTGCCATTGCTCATATTGTGAGCAATTTTGGAAAGCCCCCGCCCCCTTATTTTCTTTTTGCATGCTGCACACACTCTATGTACCAAAGTTGAGGATGTTCACTGTGATAGTTAGGCTGGACATATGGCTGTAAGAACATATGGCTGGACGTTAGCCTGTCAATTAGCTTGCAGCTTGATGAACTCCACTGGAGGTGTGGCCAAGATAAATGACTCTCTGTAGAAAGCTGACCTCTTGCTCCTCACTGGTGGTGGGACCAGCACACTGCCTGAGCTAGCTGCCCTGCCTCATCACATGTGCTGGGCTACCTGTGGGCTGTGCAGTTTCCTGCTTTACCTGATGAAGTTAATTGTGGACCACCGTGGACCGGTCACTGAGCCATGCTGTGCCACACCATGGCACGGCCCCACCTTGCCGTGTCTGCTGCCTCTGGTCCAACTCCACTCATCTTGCCACCGCTCTATACACGGCACCACCAGCCAGTCGCTTTGCATAACTGCACTTTGAGGTTCCACCTTGACCTGCTTCACCACACAGTGCTACTGGCCTCACCACTTCATCTACGTACTATCTGCTTCCTTGGCCTTGGGCTACTGGCTGCCTGAGATGCAGTATATTAACTGATCCAGGAAAGCGAGTTGGACTGAGCTCTCTGTACTGCTGTGTGGACTAATTTGCTATTTTATTCCCTTTTTGCCACATAGACTTATCCATATCTATCTCTATCTTGTTCTAGCTCTCTCTCTCTCTATCTATCTACCTATTATCTATCATCTTCTATCTATCATCATAAGTGTTCTGGTTTTGCTTTTCTAGAGAAGCCTAATATATTAACTCACACTTGGGTGGGGTATGTCAATGTCACCCAAATATACAGGTGCAAATAAAGCTTCAGATCCTCCATAGGCTGACAGAGCACTGTCTCACATGCCCTAGGTCTCACTGCCAGTCACTCTTCTCACCAAGTGGCTGCACAGCCTGCATGCACATCCTCTGATGAGCTAATTATGCCTTTAACCCCCCAATCCTTCTGCTCAGAGCTCTTCTCTTGAATCTTGGAAAAGCTGACCTGCATCTAGGACGCAGCTCAGCCTTCCCTGAGGTCTCCCTTTTGTCCACCACTCACTCCCCATTATATTATAATATGTCTCCATTATAATATGAAGATCTATTTTCTTGCTGCATTTCCTAATTTCACAAATCATTTTTGTTTTGTTTCTTTTACTAAGCCACAGCACCATAGGACCTGGAATTGGCCCATATCCTCCCAACATGTTGTTGGATGTCGCAAAGTTGATTTCAAGTCATAGTGATCCCATGAATTCAGAGTAGAGATGCCCACATAAGATTTTCTAGGTTGTAATCTTTTCAGAAGATCACCAGGTGTTTGTCCCATAGAGGCACTGCTCACTTTGCTGCTGTACCACCAAGGTCCCATAGAGAGGATTTACTTAATGTATGCTAAATGAATCCACAGTGAGTGGTCACACACAAAATACACACTCTATTTCTGTGCTTCCCCTATTTGAAGAGCCTCCACTTCAGCCCACAGTGCCTCAGCATGTAACAGAGAGTTAATGAAATGGAAGACAGGGCCCCTCATCCACTAAGTTCTTAGCCGTCTACGGGAACAAGAGAGCTGTATGCCTACATTTCTAGCAGCAGCTGCTCAGAGTTCTTGTTGAATTGAATAGAATCCTTTGAAAGGATTGCACCCACAGTGGAGTTCTCATTCTCAGTTGTGGGTCCTGGGTCATTTGAGGGCAAAAGTCACTTCACTCACCAGATGTGTTGATGGAAAACAAGAGACTATGCCTAAGATGCCTAGTGTCAGAAGAGTTGCGCACTATCTCTCTGACACTTGAAAATTGCAAACTTGAAAGATTTCTTCTCACTTGTCAGTCACTCAGGCCTCCCATGCTTAGGCATCGTCCATCCTTCTTCTCCCAGGCTGGTTCTCACTGCCACAGAGCCAGTCAATGGGTATCCAAGATCTTGCCACAGACCCTATTCAGCTCTCCTGGGCACTTGCATTTTAGAAATTTTTGGGGAGGTATCTTATAAGTGATATTGAAAGATAATATATTGGCTCAACCTCTGAAAAGACATTGGGTAGAGGTTGCTTTAGGCACAGTCGAATCCAGGAAGCTCTGTTGTTTTGAGGGCCCATTGAGTCCGTTCTTACTCGTAGCGCCCTTACGCAGAACAGAAGGAAATGCTGCAGGGTCATGGTTTTGCACCATCCTCACATTGTTCCCATACTTGACCCCCATGCTGCAGTTGTGGTGTCAATCCATCTTGCCGAGGTTTGTTCTTTTCATGGCTCTTCCCAGATGGTGACAAGTCATGGCAGGGGTGGGGGAGTGAAGAGGTGGCACCTGGGAACCTCAGATTCATTCAACTGTCCAAATATTATACTTATCCCATCTGAGCCACACACACATATGTACACACACATGTAAACATATATGTACACACATATATTTCTCAGTCCTTAAGTAAACCAGCAGGATTTCTACCTTAAGATATTTGCAGTCTCTTCCAAGTGCTTTGAAAGCTTACCATGCACCGTCCATGTTTGCATAAATTACTGTCTCATCTGCTACAAGTCTTAGATAAAATTTACCACCTTAACGGGGCTTTACGTGACCATCCTATTTAAAAGTGAAATTCATCTTCTGACTCATTATAACTCTGTAGGGCAGAGTAGAACAGTTCCTTAGGGTTTCTAAGGCTCTAAATCTTCAAGGAAGCAGGAGGTCTCATCTTTCTTGAGCATGGTCTGGAACTTTTGCCCTTGTTAGGCCACTGGAGCTCCTTATTCTACATGTTGCTGTTAGTACAATTAAGTCAGCTCTGATTCATATCTACCCTGGGTACAACAGAGTAGAACATTATACCATAACTTGTAAGAGTTCATTGTTGCAGGAGCTGGGTCAAACCATTTTTCTGAGGGTTTTTCTCTCTTCCTCTGGCTCCCCACTTTACAAAGCATGAGGTCATTCTCCAAGGACTAGTTTCTCCTGATAATATGTACAGAGTGTGTGAAATGAAGTGACCAGGACAGTTCTGTTTTTTCCCCTTTGCAGTTTATGGTTCAATATTTTCCAATTTTCCTTATTCACTATTCCTTTCCATGGCTTGCATTAGGGAACTGTTGTCCTTAAAGTGACATCTTTGTCAAAATTTATTCTAAATCCATCCACTGCCACTGGGTAATTTCTAGCTTACAGCAACCCTGCTTAGCATTTCCAAAGTTGTAAATCTTTATGGGAATCATCTTTCTCTCTCTGAGAAGCTATTGGTTTGAACCACTCTTTTTGTGGCCCACAGTTCAACACTTATCTGATATACCATCAGTACTTATTTATTATCACTAGTAGAGTCTCTGGTGGTACAAACAGCTAATCCAATGGCTGCTAACTAAAGACTGGAGATTCAGATCTACTTAGAGATGCCAGGAGCGAAGCATGGCTTGTGGCATGATAACCTGGCACACCTGAAACATTTCATCTCATGGATGCAAATGGACAGAAGAATGGACAGGATCAAAAACAGCAGAACCAAGAACCAGAACATGATATGGAATGGTAGGCTTCCTGGCTCACAGAGCAAGTAAATCTGAGTGCCTTCAGTAGGTGGTTTACTTGGGAATGATTTGCCGCTAGGCATTTAATTGGAGAGCAAAGTTTGATGACTCATGGAAATATAGCTGAGCATTTCAGGCTGAGCTTTTTGGTTGAGTGTCAGTCCTTTACGTGGCAATGCTAAGAAAGCTTTATAATATTGCTCACACAGAGCATAGTCAAGGGTAAGAGACTAAGGGATAGAGAAAGGCCTGCCTATAGGTATAGATGGGTCAAACTTGTCTCTACCAAAGAATTGTATCTTGAAAATTTCAGATTCTGAATTGTAATGCTGTTAACTTCCCTAATATTGTTTGAGTTCTATGTGGCTATTTCAATAATCTATTGAACGTAGCAAAGAACTAGAGAGTGCTGTGGGAGGTTATGGCTGATGTCAGATGTAATAGAATGATGGAGGGTAGAGGGATAGCTACCCTTAGCTTCATGGGAATCAGCCTTGGGCAGAAGTTGAGTTTGGTTCTCCTTCCTTCTTATGAATCCAGAGGAGGTCAATCACCAGCCCTGGTGGGGAAGCTGTTTCTGCTATATGCCAAAATCCTAACAAGATCTAAGGAAATCATTCTTATTTCTTCTGCTGCTTTACTTTTATTCTCTTGGAAAGCAGGAGAGGAAAAATATATTGATAATGACAGTAATAAAGCTTCCCACAGATTTGCTTACAAGTTATGTTTGCTTTTATTTTCATTCCCCACTCAATTCAAGGGTGGGTATATGCAGGTACCTGTCAAGCCACCCTCCCCCTGTCATTTCCCACTCGCATGATTTAAGTGATGAAATATGCAGGTTGACTGGGAGCTGCTGATGCTTGGAAACCCTTCATGGAAGCGGCTGCTGTGTGGAGGAGAAGCCAACTAAAGCAATGAACAGGTATTGACTTGCATCAGCAGTAATGTCTTGTTGTATTGACATAACTATTTCATCAAAACTTGTATGTAGGAAAATATCCATTTTCATATTGACTTTAAATCGAAGCCATTACAGTGTGGGTGCTCTATATATACAGTATAGGCTTCTGCATTTAAATATAGATGCACAATTAAGATTTCATCATCAAATTAATATTTGATATTTTACAAAAGACCCCAGAGTTAGTAACAGGTTCCTACCACTTGAACATCTTGTTTACATAGTAGGAAAAGACCATCTGGCTGGCAGTGATATAAGGAAGGGCTTTGCAGGCCAGAAGGTTTCCTAAATTTTGCTGTTTGGGGATTAATTAATGACACTCCGTAGTCCACAAGGTTGGAACCACCATCGGCTTCTAGATGTTCAATTGTTTTGTACACACTTCCATGAGTCTTCTCTACTTTTGCCTCTACTGGTCAAGGAACCGGAAGTGTATGTCACCCTGGGATGGCTCTAAGGAGCCCAGATGATGCTGTGGGTAAGGCATTGAGCTGATAGCTAAATGGCCGATAAATAACCCCCTCCCCCCAGGTAATTCCACGGTCGAAAGATGAGGCGCTCTCTCGATCCCGTAAATGTTTACCGTCTTGGAAACCCTGCGCAGGGTCACGATGAGAAGGGATCAGTTTTATGGCACTAGTTTAGTGATGGGCGGCCCTGGTAGACTGGGAACTAAGGATGGGGCTGCTAACTGCAAGGTTGGTGATTCCCACTCACCACCAATCAGACAGGAAGACGAGGCCAGCTATTCCTGACAGATTTCATTTCTAAGGGACACTTACTCTACAGCCTCACTGTGAGTTGGAATAAATTGATTCCATGGTAGCGGGGCAGATTTTAGTGTGGGGTGGTTCCCAGCCATAGTCAAAGCAGGGCATTGTGACAATCCTTAGGTGGGCTAAATCTGAGGAGTACTCGACACTCCATGAAGCTCTGTGTTTCTTAAGTGGACGTTGATTCCAGGGGAGTTTGTTGAGCAATGTAAGCTAGCTAACTTTCATCCCCTCCCTTGCTCTCTGCTTCTCCAACCCTAGATAAATCTCCTTAATGTATTTTCTTAATAAATCCCTTATTCATGAAGTCTTGTTTTAGGTACTTATGTCACTGCTGGAAAATTTGACTAAAGACATAGCATTAATTTCATAAACATTTGTTGAATAATTGCTATGTCAGGCATTGGGCTAGGAGTTATGGGTAGAACCATGGGAGAAGTCAAAAATGGGCTGCCTTTACCTCGGTTTGCATTTTGGTACTTAAAGCTGTTAAAGAAAAGAAATTAAACAACAACTTACCAAGTTACATTGGCAGAAAGTCAGCAGCCTCTAGGACTGATTGATACAGTTGTCTGCTGGTGTCATCAAGGGTTCAGGTCTTTTCAGCTCTGTTCATTGGGCTTATGATTGGCTTCATCCTTGGGGTAAAGCCGGTGGCTGCAGAAAGTGCAAGTATTACAGACATGACAGCATCCAGAGGAAGAACAGAGACCATTTCCTCTTGTGGCTTTCTTGCTAAAGCAAAAATACTTTTCTAAGAAGGTCCTGTCTCCTAGAAAAATTATCTTTGCCTTTTTGGCCTGAAATGAATCAATGCTCTTTCCTGAAACCATCTTGCCAGTGGGTAAGAGGATGGGTTTACTGATAGGCCTATCAAGTCCATCCTAAGAGCTGTGGGAGGATTATTTAATTCTGAGGGCCAAGGCAGAATGGAGACATCTGAATGCAAGTGTAACTGGGGTCTGTTAAGAAGGAAGAAATAGGGATTGATGCTGGGCATCCTCATCATCCTGTTATCTTTTTTCCTTGATTACATTTCCTCCAAGCTATAACGAGACCTTTACCTATGTACGTGATTTGATCTCCCTACTTTGTAATTCCCTGAGGAAAGTGGCCTGTTTTGTTCATGTCTGCATTTCTATAATTAGCACAATGTTTCGTGGATAATTTTGTTCAATAAATATATGATAAATAAATGAAAGGATTGATAATATATAAATAATCCAAGAAGGAAGAGGAGTTCAATGTAAAAAAAAATCCATCAATGTAATATTCTACAATAGCACAAAAGGGGGTAGGGGACTTGATTTTTATTGGTGCAGAAAAAGAATTTGATACGATTTAACACTCTTCATTATAAATAGCCAGCAAAGTGGGGATAGAAAGCATAAAGATGATAAAAATATTTATGAAAACATATAAGCAATATAATAGTCAAGGGTAAAAGCCTGAAAGATTTCTCCCTCAGATCCTACTCTACTCTTTAGGGTTTCTGAGACCATAGGTATTTATGGGAGCAGACCCCTCGTCTTCCTCCTGTGGAGTGCCTGGTGGGTTTGAAATGCTTACCTGGCAGTTAGTAGTCCAACTTTTAAATCACAGTGCTACCAGAGCTCATGGTAAAAAAAGAGGCAATCTCCATGATGATTTAGTATATACCATATATAGAAAATTCCAAATAATTTTACTTCAAGAAAAAGATAATACACAAAATAAATAGATGTGTGCACTTCCTACAGCAAACAAGAAGCGAAGTTGAAGTGCGACTTCACATCCCCATCATGCAGGTTGTGTCCTGTGAGCTTGGCAGGGGCAAGGGTACCTTCCTTTCTTCTTAGTCTGAGGATAAAGCAGAAGGAGCTTCCTCTTTCCTTAGAGCAGAAGCTTTTACCCAATCTTGTTTCTGATATTAATTAGATCTCTGGGTTTTACTATGTTCTTAAGAACTACTTTGAGGAATCTCTCATTGGACCATGGATTACATATTGGACTGCTAACCCCAAGGTCAGCAGTCTGAACCCTGCCCGCCCCTCCCCCCTACCCATAGCTCCCACCCAGAGCTTTCCAGAAGAAAGATAAGGTTTTCTACTCCTGTAAAGAAAGTCTTGAAAATCCACAGAGGTAGTACTATCCTGCTGGGTCACCATGAGTCAGAATCGACTTGACAGCAGTGCTTTTGAGTTTTATTATATGAAGGTCTTGGGGATGCATAATAAAAGCTTTTGTGGGGATCCAACTGAAGCATCAGGACTCAAGCTAAGGTCTAAAGAATGAGTTGTTAAAAAAAAAAAAGGCACCTGGGTATGCAAGAGGGAGCAAAGCATTGTAAGAAGAGAAAAAAAATAGGGTCAGAAGTCTTGAGGGAGAGCTGGTGCATAGCCAGAAACAGTCAGATTGCAGAGGGACTCAGAGGCTATACCATATGAACCTTGTACTCTATTCCAAATGTAGTGGATACCACTTGGGGTATGAATAAAGATGTGGCCTAATGAGACGGAATTGTAAATGGAAGTGGCCAAATTGGAGGCCCAAACCCAAACCCAACTCATTGTTATTGAGTCAATTCCGACTCAGTGACCTAGTAGAAGAGCATAGAATTGCCTCTGTGAGTTTCTGAAGATGATAGCAATTTAGAGGCCGCTGTAGTCCCTTACCATTAGAGGGTGCCTTCAATTGTGCAATGACATTGGAGAAAAGAAATGAACGAATTCAAAAGATACTTGGGAGGCAAATCTGGAAGCTGAGAACAGTTAGAAATTCTGCCCTACCTGGGCTTCAAGGACATTTGTTCTGTTGAGCAGAATAAGTTTTCCCCATCAAGGGGGATAAAATGCAAGGGTTTGCAGAGGAAAGCGTTCTTTCAATCTGTGTCTGGGGAATGAAGGAGAAAATCAAGCTTAATGCAGTTAAGGGATACTGTGTAATCAATCATGCTAGCTTAAATTAAATGCAATATCCAAATTTGTTGCCTTGCATTTTTCTACACCAAGACCAACGTGGATAACCAGTATATCTGGAACATCACTATTTGACATTGGAGAAAAGGATCCTCACTATTTTTGGCAGATAGGGAGGATGGAGAGAGAGAAGAAAGAAGGTGCTTGGAGGCCCTGTGCTTGAGAGTTCTAGAAAACTATTGTTCTAGTTAAAATGGGTTGCATTGTTACGGAAAGTGTGCAGAATCTGGAGTGGCAAGGCCTGTGCTTGAATTCCAGCCATACTAGTGATTTGCTGTGTGACCTTATTTGGTGGATTATTTGGTCTCTCTGATTCTTATTTTCTTTTTTTGGGGGGAGGGGAATCACTGCCCTCTGGTGGTTGTGGGAGCTACCCAGCGCTGCTCCTGAGAGCTGCCACTGGATTTGAACCGCCAAGCCTGCGGGCCGCAGTCCCGCACTCAACCACTTACGCCACCGGGGCTCCGCCCTAATTCTTATTTCCATCATCTACGAGAAGGGGATGATACCAGTCACTTCAGGAGGTTACTGGGTGTGTTAGATGAAATAATGTTGGTGAAAGCACTTTGTCAATTGCACAGCACAAATCCCCAGTCTTACCGAAAAACTATATCAAAAAATTTCTAATTGGGTGATACTGTTACATTAATGTTAATTTGGGAGTGCTCTATAGGAGAACATTAGGAGTTTATTCAGGAGTGAAGTGTCAGAATGTCTAAAACATTCAGGGGGTTCAGCAAAAATCAAAATATGCGTAACTCACTAGATTAGCACCCAAAACATGAATATATATATATAGTTACTATATGCTGCTGCATTATAAAGACCCATGTAACAGAGCAGATCTGTCCCTATAGGGGTTGACTGGTAAAGCAGAGGGGCAACAAGAAAGAGGATGACTGAGATGGATTGACACAGTGGTTGGAACAATGGGCTCAAATATAACAGTGGTGAGAAGGATGCAGGACAAGTGAGTATTCGTTCTATTGTATAGAGGATTGCTATGCGTCAGAAGCAATTTGATGGCACCTAATAACATCATCACTGAGCTAAAGGTTGACCATCCAAGCCACTGAAGACATGCCTGGTGATCTGTTTTTAATAAAGACCACAGTCAAGATGGCATTATGACATAGTTCTACTCTGTAATGCATGGTTGCATTAAGTCAGAATTGACTCTGCAATAGTAGATTTGGTTTTATCTTCAGCTTGAGGGGTCTGAAGTATTCGCATGAAAATGGAGTCTGTGAACAAGCTGGTTTTCCTTGTCTTACTTATGCAGGGAAGGTAATAGAAAGTTAATATAAGGAAGGGAGCATATGCCCCACTACAACTTATTTATGCTTTCCCACTAAAGCGTCTCCTCTCTGACCCAAAGAATCCTTGCCCGATGCTGACATCGTCACTTGCCAAGCTTTGTGATAATGCCCCTGGTGCTGCTTCCTTTACTGCCCATGCTAGTCACATATCTGTGACTACATTTATGCTACCCAATACTGAGTTCATATTAGGTAGATCTGGGAAGTTTTTGCAATATGTCTTTCCCCAGTCCCACCAACAATCTCTGGACAGAGGGCTCAGATATCATTACTTTTCAAGCTGCTGCTTTGAAGAAAGGAAGTGTTCTTGGGAATATCTGTATTGAATAGAAATGATCAGCAATGGTCTTGTTGATCACCTCTATTTTCAGATAAAGGGCTGCCTCGTTGTTTCCCTTCTACGTTCTCCTGCATTACCCCTTTAATTTTGTAAGATAGCACTTTCTGCAAGAAAACAATTACATGGCTTCTCTAAGTAAGTCTGAAGATTATTATAAACTACTGGTAAATATAAAAATCCAAGAGGCACAGGTAGCATAATGGATACCTGCAGAAATGAAGTAGCTGTCTGCCTACTGGCAAAGGTATTTACCTGGACTTATACTCTGGAGAGAGACCCTGCTTTTTTTGGAGGGAGGCACGGAGTATGTGAGAGCAAGGAAGGTTGAGACGTTAAGTTCAGACCTTCTGTGTAAAGAATTCTTGGCTTACATTTGTGAAATGTCTGCTGGATTACAAATATCTCTTTTAAAGAAATTATAGTTTATCTCTAGATGAAAGACTGGAATAATTTATCATGACACAATCAAAAGTGCCAGTTTAAATAATCATTTAGCTTATGAAATCATTCTCATTTTCCTGTTCTTCATACCTGTATTCAAGGGTGGGGGAGTGGGGAGGGTGGAGAGTGGGGGGTGGGGTGGGAAACCATAGGTTGATCTTCAACAGAATAGCATAATCTCCAATTAATTATCCTGAAAGATTTGCTTTATCCCCTTAGTCGAAAGGCTTTAAGACCCTACTATCATAGGCATAGACAAGCTAATGGAGAGTGTTTGAGATCACCTTCAGCATTATTCTTTAGGAAATTCTGGTCTTTAAAAAATAATTTTGGAGAACACATTAATTCCTTCCCTTTATATCTTTACCCTGAGGATGCTTTCCTTTATCATAGCTGCCAGTTAGTAAAGACACTGTTTTGATTTAAATTTGGTAGTGGGCTAGGTATACAATATTCAATTCCAGATTTATATAGAAAAGGAAAATAATTTGTTTTGGTTCTATCTAGGCAAATTAATCACTTTAAGAGTAGGTTCTCTGTCTCTCTCTCTCTCTCTCTCTCTCTCAGATTGATATGACTCCAAGTCATTTAGCCTGAAGCACATCTTTCTGAATTTAGCTATGCACTAAGAAGAATCCACACATTTACACATTTGAAGTGTGGTGTCAATGAGGAATATTGAATATGTGATGGACTTACATGATGGACTTCCAGAATAATGAATAAATTTTCTTTTGGAAGAAATAGAGTCAGAGTACTCATTAGAACTAAGATTGGCAAGCCTTATTTTGGACATGTCATTAGGGGAGAATAATCACTAGGAAAAAAACAAGGTGAGGATCAGCAGAAAGGAGAGTCCTTCTTGATGAGTCAGGGTGACATGATAGCTACCACGATGGGCCCAAACAGGAACAGTTGTGAGGATGGCACAGGACGGCCAACATTTTCCTTTGTATGAGTCAGAGCCATCTCAACAGCATCTAAGAACAACCACATCACCAGCTCTGAGTTCAAGAGAAACTACCATTTTATTGTCCACAACAGCCAGCTGGTAATGCTTCTTGTTGCATTGTCTTGTGCTTGCTCCTTTAACCCTTCTACTAAACCACGGGGTCTTCAACATGGTAACATATTAACAAAATCCTCCATTGCATACCTTGATGGCACCTAATAAGAAGAAGGACTACTCCAGGAACAAAGCAAGGAACTGCCACTGCATGGTTCAAAATCAGGAAAGGTGAGCATCAGAGTTGTAACCTTTGACCACATTTATTCAGCTTTTACTGTGAACAAATAATCTCAGAAAGTGGGCTATAAGAAAAAGAATGGGTTATTAATAAGCTGAAATATACAGATGACAAAAACTTTGCTTGCTGAAAGAGGAAAACTCGATGACAAAAACTAACAGCTATGGCTGTGAGTATGAATTATAACTCAATGTAAAGAAAACTGAAATGTATCAAGTCAACATCATGACAAAGGTTAAAGTTATCAAGGATTTAATTTTGCTTGCATCTAGTCAATGCTCATGGAAGCGGCAGTCAAGAGATCAAAGAACATATTACATCAAGCAAAGTGCTGCATAAGACCTTTTGAAAGTACTGAAGAGCAAAAATGTCACTTTGAGGACTAATATGCTCAAGCCAAATAATGGCATTTTCAATGACCTCATATGCATATTGTAGTTAGAAAATAAATAAGGATGATTGTGTAGAAAAAATAATGCACTTGAATTAGTGTGTTGGTGAAGTATATTGAAATACCTTGCATTGCTGAAAGAACAAACATCTGTCTTGGAGTAAGTACAGCCAGAAGGATCCTTTAAAAAGGAGGACACCCCTCAATGAGATGGGCTGACACAGTGGCTGAAACAATGAGCTCAAATGTAACCACGCTTGTGAGGAAAGGGAAGGCAGGACAGTGTTTCATTCTATTGTGCACAGTCATCTCTACGTTGGAGTCAACTTGACAGAACCCAACAACTACAACAACAGCTTCCTTGTTGGTATGAGGCAGTAATGCACTCACTCAGCTGCTAAGTGCAAGAATATAAGTCCACCTAGAAGTGTTGCAAAGAAATTTCTAGTGATCTATATTTCAAAAATCCACCATTCAAAAAAAATATGTCACACAGAGATTTATCAGGAGCTGCTGACTTGATGGCAACTGATTTTGGTCTCTGAGTGGTGGCTCTTCCAACAGTCGACAAGAGACTGGGTACAACACTGTCTCTTCATCTGGTTTCTTGACACCGAGCTTATGGTAGACACAAGTTGACCATGAATTATATACTAAATAAACACTAAATGAACTTGGAACCCTATCATGGTCACCACTACAACAGTACACTATTCAGAGGTAATTCTCAGAAGTGATGCATTAAGCAGAGTCTTAGACTGTTCATTCTAAAGAGGCAAGGTTGTTGTAATTTTGATCACTTTGAAGCATCCATTCCACTACTTGTGGATACTTAAAGATAAGAGTATAGCATTTCACCAGCAATCAAGATACTACCTAAATTTTATGGCACTAGATCATAGAAACATGGAGAAAATAATGCAAATATCAAGGTTAATCACTTTCATTTGCCTAGAACTGTTGAGAATATGGTTCAGAATAAGTACTTGTTTTTTTTTAAGTGACTTTCAAACAAAATAGCTTTCTTTTCTTTTAAAGAGAATTGCCATTTATTCCTCAAGTTGACAAAATCATCACTGAGGGTTCCCCAAGGGTGCGCTGAGGGATGACGAGGAAGCTCCATTACTGATTGAGGGCAATCAGGAGCAGACGGAGGGGGCGTGCAGGGGCAGGGCCCAGAAGTCCTTCAAAATAACTTTCAAAGCAAAACACAAGTTGCCATTTTTTGTCTATTTTGGCTGCTTAACTGATTGATTATTGATTGACTCATTAACTCAACTTGGGCTTATCAAGCATCTTCTTTGAACATTATTCTGGACACTTGGGCAGATTAAGCAAGTCAAACAACATGTACCTCAGCTCATGGATTATCATGGATTGAATTATATCTTCCCCTCCCCACAATTGTGTGTCAACTTGTCTAGCCCATGATGCTCAGTGGTTGGCAGTTGCACAATGATAATCTATGATGTGATCTGATGTGAGCAGCCAATCAGTTTTAGGGAAACTCGGGTAGGATGCAACAGTTTCACACCAATATAAAGGGAGTTTTCCTGGGATGTAGCCTGCATCATTAGTTTTTGTCTTGTAAGAGATAAAAGCAGAAAGCAGAGATTCAGAGGGACCTCTTACCACCAAGAAAGAAGAATCAATGGTAAAATGTATCTTTTAGTTTCCAGTTCTGTGTGATCAGAAACTCTCAGACCCAGGGGAAGGATGACAACAAAGACCTTCTCTTAGGGCTGATACAGAGAGAAAGCCTTCCCCTTGACGGCCCTGATTTAGGATGACTTGCTTCTTTAACAGTGGGAGAATAATTCCTGTTTGTTAGAGCCATCCACTTGTGCTATTTATGTTCTAGCAGCATTGGTTAACTAAGATAGACAACTTAGTAAGTAAGGAGATGAGACACAATGCATGTTGTGAATAAAATAAAGTTGCAGCATGTAATCATAAGGTATGGGGAGGATGTCATTCCTGGTAGTCAGGACACATTTTCTGAGGAATTTGCCTGAGAGCTAAAATCTGAATTTCTGAAGGCAGATTTTACTAGGCCAGAGAAATAGCAGGTCAGGTTTCCAGAAGCAAGAATGAAGTGGGAATCTAAGAAATGAAAAACCAGGGGTTCAATAGTGAAATGTTTTGTATATCATTGTAAGGAATTTGGATTCACATAATTAAAATGGTGACTCATCCCATCTGTCTTCACTTTTACATAATTGCTTTCATAGAGAGGAGCATGGCAGAAAATTTGACAGGAGTAAATTTTCTAGGCCTGGGAGATGCTATTGTATTGAGTTAACTCTTCAATAATGGAAACAAATATAAGGATTCCCTTATTTCTTCTTGAAAGTTGGTAGGGTAGTGGGGATATTGGGACAAATAATGAAAGTAACATTCTTCCCCCGGATACTTCTTAGTTTTGTCCATCTCTCCATTTAAATTTCGGCCACTTCTTTTCTCACTACCAGTCATCACTTTCCCATTCTTCTGTTAGGGTGGTCTTAATAGTGTAATCTCTCCTTGATATTACATATCTATTTCTCACATTTCCTACTTCCTCATCTCTCTAGAATGTAAGATCCAGAGGTCAAATATTTAAATTGTTTTGTTTTTTGCTGTACTATTAACAGTCAACAAATTCCATGAAACATAGCAGATGAACAAATATCTGTTGATTTACTTTGGCTAGAGATGCCACTGGATTCTCTTGCCTCTATCTGGACACGAAAGAACCCTGGTGGTGTAGCAATTAAGTGTTGGGCTGTGATCTTCATGGCTGGCAGTTCAAAACCACCAGAAGATCATAAGAAAGACTGGCCTTTCTGCTCCTATAAACAGTTGAAGTCTCAGAAAACCACAGAGGGATGCTATAACTTGATTTGATTACAGCGTGTGTTTGTGTATCTTTTTAAATCTGGACATGAGGAACTTGGGAGAGTTCTCACATTTCTGGGTTGTTATTTTCCAAACACATTTGTGTCCTTCTAATCTTTCTGCCTTAATCACTTTAAATGTACTGACAAGCACAATCGACCAATTAATAGTGCTTATGCTCTTGTTACATCATTTGTAATCCATGATGCTCTTTCCATTTGCAACAGCCTTTCAATTTTTCATGGCTCAAAATAGAGAACATGCATAATGAATACAAATAGCAAATTGATTAAATGTAATGCATATTCTACTGCTTGCTGAGTTTACGCCTGTTATTAATGACAGAAATCCAGCAAATTCTCATGAAAACACTGATGACATACAACCTTTAATGCAAGATGTTGGAGCGCTAGGGGTCCTAAATTTTCCTAATTACTGAGCAACAGCAGACATTAATTTCCCAGACGGCAACCTTTGTAAATAAGAACATCAGCATGACTGCTTTGTCCAGGCTCTTTTTGCTGAGCACAAAACCTATCATGTAACCCATTTTTATTTTGCCAGATTATTTGTGTTGTGTTTTTAAAAAATACACTTGAGAGATTGCCTTATGAGCAAAGTACAAAGGATGCCACTTGTGCAAAATCAAATTTATAGTCTACCAAGGGATTGCCTGCATTTTAGAATGTGCATACACTATGAGACAGATTCTACATCAGCTTCATCTCGTGCATGGAGCAATAAAGCATCACAAAATCTACAAAGCCAAAAAGAGGGGTGGAGAAACCATGGCTGAGCCTAAAATGGAAAATCTGGTACAGAGATTTTTTTTAAGAAATCAACTTGGATAAGTGCACTGGCTTAGTTTTCTCAGATTACAATGAGTAAGTTGGGTTTCAATGAAAACCAATGTATGTCTCAAATCAACTTTTTCATCATTAGCTGGAACCCTTCTCAGTGACCAGCACAATGCTAACCACTATGCAACCACAGTTCCCACTATTCTGATAGCTCCTCAGATTAAATTCTGACAGAAATGCATCAAAGATGAACTGGGCTTCCAAACCCTCAGGAAATGGGTCAAAACGTGCTCTGTCAATGTGGGACCCAGAGTAGTCTGGACAAAACACAGCTTAGTAGATACCCTTCGTATTTGCAACTATGCATACGATTTTTGATTTGAAATTCTAGGAGAGATCCAAAGGCAAGCCTGTGAGTGCAAATGGTTTATTTGGAGGTAAAGGGAGCCTGGGAAGACAATGCGGGGAAGGTGGTCAGGCAATTAAGGTCTATGTTGCTAACCCCAAAGTCAGCAGTTTTGATCCACTGATTCTCCATGGATGAAAGGTGAGGCTTTTTACTCCGATAAAAAGTTACAGTTACAGAACCCCTTGGGGGCACTTTTACCCTTTCCTATAGTATGAAGTAGAATCAACTTGATGACAATGACTGAGTGCATCATTAATTCAGCTCCCACAACAGATGATTGCAATTGAAACTCTAAAGGACACTGGAAATTTACAAAATACATGTCTCAGAATTACTTTAGTCAAAGGATGAGTGAGTTGGGATATTTAGAGGCATAAATCCTTCTGTCGTTGCTTAAAAGTATCCCCAGGGAGATGTTACTTCTTAAGAGCAGTGTCTGACAAAGATGCGATGAAGATAGATGAACCACCAACAGAGACTACTGTGAATGCCAGCCAAAAGTTTGGGATTCCCTGGAGCATATTTGCAATGTGCAGGTCCACCCTAAACTTCTGAAGACCTCACCGTTGCTTACAACGAGAAAGTCTCATTGATGCACTAAGCACTTGGTAGAGCATGGTATGTAAGGAGAACGAACCAACAGACTCTCCTTGCTGAATTCTCCACTCTGTCAAGATACAAGACGGATTTCTTGCTAAAAATCTAAGAAATACATGCCCTCTTCTTCCACTGGCATATATCTATGTGAGAGAATAAGGAATTCACAATTAGTTCTGAAAAAGGAGCTAAACTAGAGAAAGAAATATATTCACAAACCAGAGAGTAAGAGGTGACACCATTAATAGAGGGAAGATTAGAGAGGAACAAGGATTGCATTTCTCTAAATGCGAGTATCGATGGAATAATTTTTAGAATACATCCAATAACTTTTAAACATTTGCCTCAGATGAAATCTCAGGTAAATATATATGTGTGGAGTGTTCTGATGTCATATGGTTGTCAGGCAATATCTCATTTTATACTGTAATTCATCTTTTAAGCCAAACAACTTCTCTGCTCTCCCTTTCTTTTTATATCTTAGCTGTAAAAATCCTCTCTCAACTTATATTAATAAGAATTGGAGTAATTTACATATACTTAGTGCTTCCTAAGTATGAGTTACTGTATACATATTACTTAATCTAATATATTAAGTCTATGATATAGCTATTATTTCCTCCACTTTACAGAGAAGCAAAGTGAGGCTCAGATATATTAAGGGGTTAACCAAAAATAGTCCAGTAATCAGAACTATACTGAGAGTCAGACACTTTAACCCAAAATTTCATTCTATATTACTATGCACTTTTCATATGTCCTAATTGATTATTTCTCTTGATAATTAGCTTGATAATGATGTGATTTTACAAAGATGAAGCCTGCCTGAACACACAGGTCTGGTGGTGTCAGAACTGAGCGAGGGCAATTAACAACAACCAGAATGCTTAAATCTTAAGGATGGTGATGGCTCAACACTTTATTCCAATGACCAGGGCAAGCCACCTCAGGAAAAGCACAGGAAAACATAACCTGTTTGAGGGAAGGGAACTCAGCCTCCTCAGGGAGGCTTTTGATTTCTCTACCAGTATGGTCCAGTGACTGCACCAAGGTGAAGATTATCTTACAGTCACCTTAAAAGCCTCAGCTCTCTCCATCTAGGATACAGGAAATCAATTTTGTTTCGTCTTTTGACAACAAGATAAAACTATGCAAACACTGGACTCCATCTTGACTGAAAATGAGAAACATACAAATGGCACTACATTCTTATTAGCTGCTCTTGGCATTGACTAAATAAAAGAAGCATGCGTACTTGATAACTGGAACTATTGCTTAGAAAACACTTAAGCTATAAGTTTCATCCACATTTATTACAGTGTTATCCGGAATTCAACATTAATTGACTTGAAAAAAATTTTTAATTTATTTTATAGTAGAGCTTATAAACTCAGAGCTACAGAAGTCTCTCATTCTTCCAGAACTCTTTTCAGGAAGGGATAAGAAAGAAATCTCATGCTTAACACTGTTAAAAGCTACAGTTTGCTTCTCCACATTATTTCTATTACTCTGAATGCATATGCGCGGTAAGCCCATATGTATGTGACTGTTACTTGCTAAGTGAAAAAGATGATTTTCTCACTTCTAACACTTAACTGATTTACAAAATATGTTTTAAAAACCACTATTCTGCAGATAAAAGACTCTCTTATTCCTCTTACTATTTAGAAAATTAGTTTAGAGAAAGATTCAAGTTGGAATACTAGAGATAGATTGGATAAAATGATAAAAGTTCACCAAAGTGAGAAAACAGTTTATGAATGTGTGTGTAAATGTGTGGAGTGCATGTGTGGGTTTGCACATACACCATAGAATACATAATTTTAAGAAAAGTGTTGAAAAATCTCTATCACTCATCTTGATTGTTCTCTTCCCACTTGTTTCTGTTCAGTTCAGTAATATCAGAAGCTTCAGGATTATCAGGCCCAAATCAGCCAGAAGGATGCTTTTAGAAATGGTGACTGGTCACAATGTACCTTTACTTAATCTATATTTTTTCTAGGCTTTATAATAAGTAATTTCTATTCTAGGGGCATGCTGTGTCATAAACAGTAGCCTATATAGCTACGGCTATCTACTGAGGCACTCACAGATCCTTTGTCATCTACACTTCTACAACAGCTACTGCCCCACAATGTGGGGAGGCAGGCAGACATCTAAGCAACATCTATTTGAGATGTCTTGTTGACGATTCCAAATTTCCTGATTTTGGACTTGGCAGGGACATATTGAAAACCATTCTAATCAGGAGATTTGAATTTTAGACACCTTTTTGTTTTTGTAAATTCCTTAAGAATTTTGCTTCTTATATTCACTTACAAACAAATTATAGTGCACTGAAGTCCCCCAAAGATAGCCACGATGAATATTTGATATAATGTTAATAATATCATTAATGTATTCATATACTAAAACTAGTCATTGCGAATTTAAAAGAGCAGCTGAGTCATATATTAAAAAATAAACCTTACCATTCAGTCGTTATAGTGTTTTATTTTTTGGGGGGGCATCACTGCCCTCTGGTGGTCTTGGGGCTGCTCCTGAGAGCCGCCGCTCGATTTGAACCGCCAAGCCCGCGGCCTGCATTCCCGCACTCAACCACTGGGGCTCAGCCCTACAGTGTTTTCTTATCTTTTCTAATAATCCAGACAATGAAATCCAAGACAAAACTCAGCTAGATGATGCTCAAATAAAAACTCTATAAGCACTAATAAGCAAATATATAAACAAACTTAAAATGGAAAAGAAATGGCTAATCAAAAGTTCATCCTGGCAACTTGAAGAAATCCTGCAATTATCAGATACTGAAGGAATTGGATAGTGTAGAAAATTTAAATAGAAAACTTATATGCAGAAAATAATTTTGCCAAATTATAAAGAAATCTTGGAAAATATACTTACAGTGTTAAGGTTTATCAGGTAATGGCTACATGACAAAGGTGAAAGTAGTTCTTAAATGTTGTGATGAGAAATTTCCAGAATTAACTGGTTGGTGGGCAGGGGCAAGTAGAATTTGACATTTAACTAGGGGAAATGTAAGTTTTTGAAAATTGGAATGACGAAAGGTCACATATTTGGTAACTACAGGAAAACAGGAATCATTGCTACAAAAATATCTAGAAAAAGAAATGAGAAACTATTTACCTTCAATATTCAGCTTTAGTAATGTAGCCTATTAAAAGTATGAAATATTTTGATAAAACAATGGGATGTTTTCCTCCTTAGGGACAGGTACATTAGCAAAATATGTTAAAAGATCAAGAAAAATGTTATGCTAATATTTAAACAAATTCTGTATAATACAACAATTACCATGTACCATGTACCACTTTAAATATTTCCTATAAAATAATCAGTTTGATAGTCTATCCTAGAAAACAACCTTGAGGAAGTTGAGCAACATGCTCAAGGTCACGACTTATCTAATACAACTTTAAAGTTCATTGTGAAATTATTACCTGGGGAGCTATAATATCATAAATATATTTTCCAACCTTTCTGAATTGTTTTTCAATTTAACCAGCTCTAGAGTGCTTGAAAGCTGTATAAGCAATAGAAAAATAAGTTACATATTTTGATGATCTTACTCTAATTTTTCAGATTTTGAGACTTATGTGGTATCATTTTACACTCTTTAGGAAAAAAAAACCAAATGAGATAATTTGGCCTTAATATATATATATATATATATATATATATATATATATATATACACACACACACACACATCTGTCTTTATACTTATACATTGAGGATCTTTAACAAACCACATTGATTTTACACAAAAAGAAAAATAAACAAATTGGAAAGATTTATATTTATTTTTCTTTTACTCTACAGTAATTTTCACACTGAGATGAGAATAGAAAATAACTAGGCTACATTGCCAAAGAATAATATGCCTCTCAACTGTATAATGGGTGCATACTTAGCTACTATTTTAAGGATATTACAGGCCCAGGCAATGTTTCATTCTGTTATATATGGGGTCGCTAAGAATCAGATTCAACTATAGTGCATATATCAGCAAGAAGAGTTGAAAACACATTCTACTAGAGCAATCTGTGATATTTTATGACATATTTCCTGCTCCAAAGGTAAAAAGCAAGTGCTAGCTCCCTAAAAATTGCAGGCTCAAAGAAATAGATCAAAGAAAGAACTTAGAAAATTTTCCACTTAGAAAATTTTAATTAACAACACCTTGAATCTTGACTCTTAGTACTTGCAATTTTATTAATAAGTCAGCATCATTCATCCACCCAACAAACACTTATAGAGTTTCCATTTAAGCATGGATATGAATGGGACAGTTTTTGTTTATGAAGAAGGGACCCTGCTAACATTAGTCTTCATAAGCCTGAGACCATAAGAATTAGATAATGTCTGTCTACCACTACCATTTTCTTTGAAGGGAATCACATAAGAAGGCATTCAAAAGGGAGGAAAATGAAGCAATAATGCATAGATAAATCAATCAATCAAAGTCAATTCACAATTGACATAGAATTAGCAGACAAACACACTAAAAGAGATATTGTACATAGAAGATGCTTTTTTTTGGGGGGGGGGACATCACTGCCCTCAGGTGGTGGGAGTAGGAGGCCCAGCCTTTGCTCCGTGGAGCTGGAATCGAACCTCCATCCCAGTGGGCTGCAGTCCTGTGCACAACCACTACGCCACCGGGGCTCAGCCCTAGAAGATGCTTTTTAAAAGGATTAATGGCAGATGAGAGTTTGCAGAGGAGATTAATTCATTTGAAGACATATCTAGATTACTCTATCTTACAAATCCAGATAGACTGGAGAAGGTATGCTAGTAGAGAGGGGAGCTAGAGATATGGGGAAACCAAGATGGATGAGCCCCTTTGGGCCAGTGGTTAGATTGGAGCTCCTGGAAGGGTGGAGAGAAGGTGGGGTAGAGAGATGGAACCAACTGCAAGGATATACACATAAGCTCCTCTTTGAAGGACGGGCATCAAAGGAGTGGGTTGGGGGAGAGGTTGGGCAGTGTAAGATAGGACAGAACAGTAATAATGTATAAAGCATTGAGGGTTGGTGGGGAGGGGAGAGCAGGAGAAGAGGGGAAGGGATGGAAAAGCGGATTCCAGGGACTCAAGGGGGAAGGCGGATGATTAGAGAATGATAACAGCAGCGGACATGTGAAGGTGCTTGACACAGTATGTTTATTTATGTATGGTGAAAAACGATGCACGAGTCCCCAATAAAATGGTTTTTAATAAAAAAATAAATAAACAATGAGAGAAAATAAAATTAACAAAATTAACATAGCCTCAGTAAACTATGGGATAACTTTAAGTGGGTTAATGTAGGGGAAAGACAATAGAGGACAGGGCAAGAAATTTTTTGAATAGATAATGGGTAAGTTTAAATAAAAAATGGGTGAAAATAATAAGCTCACATATCCAACAAGCTCAATGAGTTATAAGCACAAGAAACACAAAGTAGAGCCAAGTACATAATAATCACATCTCTATTTTCAGATGAAATGATTATGCAGAAAATCCAATGGGATCTACACAAATAGTTCTACAATGTAAGCATTGGTTTAACAAGTTAACAAGATTATTATATGAGGGGATACTCTCACTAACAAATAAACAAACATAAAAAAGCTCCAATGGGAAGAGCTTTCATAGAACACATTTTTCTTGCTTGGAAAGCTTCAAGCAACTCATTCTGAGTTAGTGCACTCAGTAACATCACATGGGTAGGTTCTCTCTGCTTATAGTGATTTTTTTCGTAAAAGCAGTTTCACTTGAACATCTTTTTTTTGTGATGGCTGATATGAGAGAACAGTGTGAGGCTGTGAAATTTTGTTTTCTGCTCAGGAAAAAAATGGCACAGAAATGGTTGTGATGTTGGACACATTTTACAAAGGCAGTACTATTGGAAAGACTCAAGTGTACGTGTAGTTTCCTTGTTTCAATAATGGTTGATTGACAACAAAACTCATTCTGGATGTCCATCAATTTCCTGAAAGGGCGAAAATGTTGACAAATTCGTGCACCTGTTCTTGTTTGTGCACTATCATATTAATACATGAAACACTTCAGAATAGCTGAAATAACAAAGCTAACACAAAAATAAGCCAAATATTTAGGAGTAAATCTTGTACATTATTTTGAAATTTTAGAACAATAAAAACAAAGACAAGATTATAAAATTTCCTACTGGAAATAAATAGACCATAAGAAGAGAATCAGAATAGTTTTAGATTTCTCAACAGCTAAATGTAGTGAAGGAAGAAGATATGGGAAGGGGCAATGGTATTACTTCACATTTAACAGAAAAAGTTGCCAGATGTTGCTTAAGGGGCAGTAAATTATCAAATAAGAATATAAACTTCTAGAAATATTTTGTATTTCAGAGGCCTGTAAACAAAATTGTTGAAACCTGGAGACCCATGGGAATATGATTAGGAAGGACGTTGGGATAGGGAATAAAAATGCAATCATTTAAAAATTCTATTTCTATTACTTGTTTATTATACCATATACATTACTTTAAAATAAAAACTGTACACATGACCAGTAGAGTCCAAAGCAAGTGGGGTGAGCTTTAGGGGTGACATGTCTGTACCTTTCATATGACTATAAGACACTTTGTTGTTGCTAGTAGCCTGCCGCTTTCTTCCCCAAATAGGTAGGCATTATTAACAAAGAAAACCTTCTTTTCAGACAATGTCTATTCAACTGAATTTAATACGTCTCTAGCTCTTGCCCTTCCTGTGGTAAACAGTCTTGTTGAGTTGTGATTCTCACACAACAGTGCTTATGTGCCACTTCAACTAGTATAGGACCACACTAAACATGGTAGATATATGAAGCAATTAGTTCACATTAGCAAGTACAGTGTGAGCAAACATCTAAAAATCTGCAAATCAATCAATTAATTCTAAGTTATTGAAGAAACACAAGCAAGTACGTGTTTTGGAGAGAGAACTTGATATAGTAATGGCCAAGGAAGCAGAGGGAAGACACTCACCCTGTGTTTTTTCCAAGAATAAGGATCCACTTCACTGGGATGCTCTAATCCACTGTCTGCACCAATATTTTCCAAAAATGTGGATGGTAACGAGTCCCAACTTGATTTACTAAATAAATCTTACAGAAATAAAGTTATTCATGTTTCAATTCTATATACATCAAGAATAATGTCTTCCTAACATTCTTTTTCTTCCTGGAGTCCTTCACATCATCTCCTTTTTACCCCTGGGCCCTAACTACCACCACAACTGTAACTTCCCCCCACCAAAACCCTTATCCTACTTGCTGTCCGTACAGGTCCCGGGGTTTCACATACCAAAACACAGATAAACATAAAGCACAACTTCCTGAGGGTGACTTCAATGACATAACACCTTTGAGAAACACCCGAATATGAAAAAACAAAAATAAACCCCAAATACACAAAATGTTGAAAACCAGATCAGGTCCAAATATGGAGCTCTTGTACAATTCTGCTTTATTTTTAAAGAAGAATAATATTTTCATTTAGCACAATTACTCGTAGGTGTTTAACATTTTCCTCTATAATGTTTAGTAAAACTCTCCTTTAAACAAAAGACAGGGCTGAGCCCCGGTGGTGTAGTGGTTGTGCGCGGGACTGCGGCCCACTGGGATGGAAGTTCCATTCCAGCAGCGGATCCACAGGAGCAAAGGTTGGGCATCCTACTCTCACCACCAGAGGGCAGTGATGCCCAAAAAACAAAAACAAAAAACAAACAACCCCCCCCTCCCAAAAGACAGCAGGCCAAACGTTCAACCTTATTGGTAGAACACATCATTAAAATAAACAGAAAATAAAAATAAATATTTTTATATACAATTAAGATGTATCTTAATTTAAGAAGACTATAAGTAAATTATAGCACTAGAGGAACGTTATTATGACTGAAGACTGAGGAACTTCAGAATATGCAAAGAATAAACCAGAATTTGCCCTGGTTTGCTTTCTTCATACAGCTCCTTGCAGGATGAAGAAACATAAACATGAAGGGAAGAAGAGCAGCATTAGGCTGGACAGCAGCAGTATTTTCTAGGTCAGAAACTCGGAATTTGCTTGTGCTTCTTAATAATCTCCCAATTAAATGCAACGGTTGTGAGATATATTCCAATTTGAAGTGCACAATAAAACCACGAATGCAACCTTGGGAGTTTGGGTCCACAGTTTCTGAAAAGTAGATGGTAGCTAAATTGCTGAGCTGGGGTTTTTCCTCCCCAATTACACCTATAAAAATGCTTTTCATGTAGAATACATTCACAGTTCCTGCATATATGTTCCCTCAAAACCTCAACCAGATGAATATGTGGAAGAAGAGGTTTCTCACCAGTGAGGATGTTCAAAATGGATTTTAATCGCAGTTGCTATTTCTTCCCTAAATGAGACTTCCATATAACTTTGAATACGTACATAGCAACAAGGTCATTACAGAAGTCTCAGTACCAAACCTTGAATGAATATGATTATTTGCAAAAATAATCAGTGGACAATAAGTTTCAAATGACCATCACAATAGGTTTAAATAGGTTTAAATTTGGAGAAACAAAAAAAAAATCAATGGTCAAAAAGTATATATTAAGCCAATTGAATATATGCACCTATAGTCACACATAAACAACTTCAACAAATCAATACCATGAATAATTCAGTAAAAAATGGTCAAATGTTTTACTACACAAACTCGACAAGAAATATCAATAACCAATAAACATGATAAGTGGTTCAATCTTATTAAAAATAAGAGAAATCTACCTAAAAACAAATTATCCTTTTGTACTCATTAAGATAGCTCACACTTCAAAGTTTGAAGGGACCAGAGTTAGTAGGGATGCAGGGGAACATGTTCCTTCATATGCTGCTGGTTTGAATGTTCAGACATCTCTATTTCATTTTTGTGTCTGTGAGAGGCAGGACGATAAACTTGCTTTATTGAATGGCTGATCAATATAACTGCAGAGGCCACACTGGGCAGACAAGGGAGGAATAGCTGTATTTCTCAGTTTCTTTCTCTTTGGGAAGAATTTTAATTTTGTTAGGCAGGGTTCTCTAGAGAAATAAGACCAGGACATCTGTGATTTTATATATAGATAGATAGATACAAAGCAAACAATAAGTAGCTAGTTAGTCTTTAGAGCAGTAGTCTTTAGTGCAACTTATCTCCCTGAGACAGCTAATATACTTCAAGTCACCAGGGCGGCTGGTGCAAGTCAAGAAAGCAGAGTCCTTTGTACAGCAATTCAGCCTATCTGGCCACAGGCAGCAAACAGCAAGGCAGGTCATTAATAGTCAGCCAGATGACAGGGTCCGACAGTCCCCAGCTCAAGTGATGTATATATCAGTAGTGTGGTAAAGCAGTTCTTGAAGGAACCTCAAACTCGAGTGACACAGTTCATGGGTTGGGTGTCCCACAGGTAGTGTATTTAACCAAGTTAGCAAAGAACCAGCTAAGGCAACCACACACTGGTCTGATCATCAAAGAGCAAGAGACAAGAAAGGCGAAGCTTGCTGAGCCAGTTATCTCTCCATCCTTCAATTAGACTGCCCTTCAATTAATCCCAGATATGTTCCTTAGCCAGATTGGCACAATAAACCTACCGATCACACTTAATCTATTCTTTTGTGGTCTGGAAATGCTCCTTATGGCATCTGGTGCTTCTTTGGTTTTCTACCTATGGACCTCAACGGAGTCAATCAGGAGCTTCTGAAGAGGGCCTGTTAGCTTGTAGATGGGTTCCATGAGAATCCATTGGCTTGTTCTTGAACACATTCTCTTTCAACCTTCAGATGTAAGTTGTGATACAATGGTAGTCAATCTTCTTAAATTCATGCTATCTTCTGACCAACTGGTATATAATTGTTCTGCTCCCCATACAGGTTACCTCCTCAGGCATTCAAACATTTGTAGTTCCCTTTCACTTTCCTATGTCCATATCTGTTCCCCTCCAGCAGGCTAAGGCGTTTTTGTTTTTGTGTTTTTTTTTTTGTCATGGATTCTGAGAGTGGATGGTCACAGGCTTTCAGCTGGTAAGGTCAAGTTTAATCAGTTTTCGGATTTGCTGATGGGAGTTGGCATTGATAATTTCATTGGTTTTGTTGCTGTCCAACCAGACACAGCAGAGGATGCTGGAGGAAAGCCTTCTTGGAAGCCTGAGCATACTTATGGCTCTAGCTGCAGCACAATACAGCCCTATTGATTAAACTGAATCTGAGTACCTTGTGGTCCAGCAGTTCCACCTGTAGGTGTGTGAACCTATAGAAGCACTTAGAGGCACTATGGCATCTTTCATAGTAGGAAATTGAAAAATTAATTTAATGTTCCTGAATAGAAGAGTGAAATAAACTACAGCACAGGCATACCGTGTTCTTAATGATGCAATTAAGAAAATAATGTCATTGATCTGTATTAATGAACAAAGAAAAATTGTAAAGATAAATTACTGAGTTAAAAAGAAAGTTTCACAGAGATACACACAATATTTTAAGAGAGAGAACAGATCTCAGGAGAAGGAAAGAATCAGTCTTTTATAAACAATGCTATCTATTTATGTGTCTGTACTTGAATGTACTAAAATAACAGTAAACAGACAAAAATAATATTAACTTCAGATGGAAGTTGGGCAGAGGGGTGCAATTAAGGACCATTATTGGAGGTCAAGATTCAAGGTGACTTTGATAGCTGCAGTCCAATCACTTGATTCAATGCAACCCATGCACAGCAGAAGGAACACACCCCAGTCATGCCTCACCCCAGCCATGATTGGTTGGGAATTGGACATTGCGAACCATAGGATTTTCATTGTATGATTTTCGGAAGTAGGGCTGCCAAGCCTTTCTTCCTAGTTTTTCTTCATATTGACACATGGAAGGTGAATGACTGGGAATCAAATCTAGGACACCTGCATGGAAGCCAAGAATTCTACCACTACTTCTAAGGTGATTTTATGTTTAGTTTGTTCAAGGAATTGGTAATTATATATTAATTAGCTTAATACAAGCTAGAGTTTAAAAGATTAACAGTAATGGCTTGAAAGAAGTGAGGGAAGGAGACAGAACAAGGCAACATCTGTTATTTACTTACGATGTTCTGGTGGTGATGCTTCAGTTAAAAATTGAGATGCTAACTGAAAGATTGTTTATGTAAACCAACCAGAATGCATGAGATAAAGATGATTTGCTCTCATCAATATTTTCAGCCTCAGAAACGCTGTACAGGTTGCTATAGGTTCGAGTCCCTATGTCAGAAGGTGGATTATTTAATCAACATTCATGAGACAATCAACTGTCTCAAAGACATCAGGTAGAAAGGATTGCCTCTGGGCCTCTTCTACTCTTTGTAAACATACCCCCCCTGTTACCTAGCAAGGCCCACCGGCCCTTGGGCTATCAGCAAAAGTTGATACCTCACCAATAGGACTCACAACTAGCTTAATAACCTTGATTGAGAGAAATTCAAAGAGAAAATACACATGCAGTGTAAAGAAATCTTTCCCTACTTCTTTAATAAATTGCTACATATAGTCACATACAGCAGCTAAAACCAAGTCCTTTAATGTGTTCTCAGGGTAATAATGTTGTAAAACAATACAAAATGGCAATTGCACTACAGTTTGTTACTATAGATGTCTGAAATTTGCCATTGACTTTCACAAGAACCACAACTTGGTAAAAATGCAGCCATTAGAAGCAGATTCTCTGCCAAAAATGCCTTCAAATTCCTGTCCCTTTTAATTGCCTAGAATTCATGTCACTTATGTGAAAAACAGACACAATCATAAAGACACATTTAGACATCCTGAATGAAATCAATGCCATATTATTTTAGTTTATTATTCCTTGTAGAGTTCATATTAGTCTTCCTACTTTGATATTTATTTATACTAAAGAAGTGAAAGAACATAAATGCCACTTGGGATAATGGTAATGCTACAATTGAGCAGAATACATATAGCTTCTGCCTTAATTTAAAAAACCAAAGCAGTCTTTAGGACTCAACCTCAGATAATATAGGACAACGCTGAAGGTCATTGTATTATTCATTTTAAAAGGCACTGATAAGGAATAAAATTAAAGTTCTTGAGATTTGAAGAAATGTTAGCTTCTATAAATGGCTTCTCCCTTCTTAATGGAGATGGGGGTGGGGGAAATAGTAAAAGATGACATATATCCCCCTTCCACCCCCAACTCTGCTTTGCTATTCTTCTCTCTTTGGAATCTCTAAGCACTTTATTCAAGAGGTCCTCTGTTATTCACAAATTTGCTGCTCTTATGAAAAATTAATGATTACTTTCTCTTCAACAGAAAACTGCCTTGCTTTTTGCAAGAGATTAACAAAGTGGACTCAATGCAGAAGTGAGTCCCTCAGCAGGAGAAACTTCTCACATACCTACCCATCGATGGCCGGGGGAAAAACTCCCTATTAGTTCAAGGACACCAAGAAAATACACGGTATGCAGTCTGGTACAGAGTATAGAACAAGGACTACATCCATCACAAAAGGGACATGTCAACAAAAACGGCCCATTCCAATAGCAGTTTGACCCTTTGCTTGCTTACTGGCTACTTCATGCTGGCACTGAGTGCCATTCTGAGTTTGTAAGCTATTGTTCTGAAACAGATTTTCTGCTGGGAGTTAACAGGTGAGAGTGGTTACCTCATACGCAGCAGCAAGAGTCAAATAGGCTGATGTTAGTTAAGCCACCAATATTCAGGAAACACACACATCATTCTTAAATGAAGGAGCTGGGGTGGTGGTGAGGGTTACTATTTTAAAATGATTTACCAAGGTTTCAAAAGAAGAGGGGGAGACTTTAAAAGATAGGAGAATAATGGTTTATAAGTTGCCACATGCATCCCTCAGTCTTCATTTTTAATACCTAGCAGTAAGTCATCAAGCTAGTTTCTGGTGAAATTCTACGTTCATTAATTAATTAATTTATTACTTTCACCATTTAAAAAACTATGCGTTCTTGAGTTTATTATGTTTATTATTAGGCTTAGGGTTCAAAATAGGTCCCAATTCAAATATAGTTTTAGGAGAATATTTATTACTTTTTAAACAGGACAGTGACAAAACAAAGACAAATGATGTGGATAAAGGTGGTCGTTAGCATGAGGATACTAGTTAAATAAGGCATGGAACAAAGAAAGCATCACAAATTCATGACTGGTGGCAGATCAATATATCACAGTTATAAGGATTATAGAAGCTGGGCAGGACGATGATTGGGACACACACTATGTCAAATAGCAGAGCATTCCTTCTCTGTAGGGTTGCTGGAAGGCCACTATGAATCATCATTGATTCTATGGCAGTGAGTTTGATTTTTTTAAGTCCCCAGTACAGTGACCTCCACTCAGGACACACCTAGACAAGCCCCTAAGAAAGAGAGGTAGAGGAAATCCATTTTAGTGCACTCTACCTGAGGGTAAGACTATCTACATCCTTGGTTAATAGTAAGAAGGAATTCTTAAAAAAATTTATGTTTGTGCTACCTAGGGACTCCTAGTTACTCAGAAACTCTAAATTTGTACCTCACTTTGCTTGTAATATTACTCAGCCTTCATAATATTTAATAATCACATATGTCTTATAATTGAAGAAACAGAAAAGTAGAGAGGTTATGTTAATTATTGGTTAGTGAATTATTTGAAGGATGAGCCCCCAAGTTCGCTGTTGCTCATCTAAACCTAGTGTGAACTGGTTAAATGGCTCCCCCACTCAGCCAGGCATATTGAAAGTCAGGGACTGTGAGCTAAAAACTTAAAAAATTTAGAAGATTGAAAACTATCAGTCTGCTGTGAAATATTTATTAATGAGGTAATTAAACAACTATGCATTTAACATCTACATTGCCTCTATTTTCACAGACTTTACAGACTGTTGAGGGAGAAGGAACAAGACAGATACTTAGACAAGTAACTATACAACCATACACAAGACCACTGGCCAAACTAGGAGATGTGATTCCAGAGTATATTTTTTCTAAAGCTTAAAAACTCTTTTAATTAAAATACTTGTAATAAGTAATACTGAACTTAGGTCATTAAAAAGTGTTCACAAAATGTATGTTTGTAAAAAAAAATGTATGTTGTATTGATTGGCTGTTCTCAGTAGTTCTTGCATTTTGTCCATTATCTGTATCACTAATAGTATATGAAATTGTGATTATAGAAATAAGCAGCTCTTTAAATTAAATATACCTTTCAGTGTGTACTAAATTTGCAATGTTTTCTCTCAATTATAAAGACTAGTGAGTGGCAATGACTGTTAGAAGTTACTTTTTTGTAGAAAACATTTGATCTTTACTCATCCATGAGGTTGATCCATTAATACTGCACTTAACAGACAGGGAAATTGAGAAATATATACTTTACAGAGCTTGCTTAAGCTTTTCAGTTAGCCAATGGAAGCAGTGGGATTCAAAGATGACAGACTGATACCAGACTACTGTACTATCCTGCCTTGTTATTAAAAATGAATTTCTGAACTCATTTTTATTATAACTATAGATGGAATATGCCAATACTTGGAAAAAGAAAAGAAACGAGCCCCAAATACACAAATAGACACTTTGAAAATGGGTGCAATCATCAGCAAAAAAAATCTTGTTTTAAAATGCACTAGAAAGATTTTACCAATCTTAATGTTTGATTATTAGATATAAAAATATATTTAACAACACAACAAAAGTCACAATAGCAATATGACAATAAATTTTGTTCCCATAGATCACAGAACTATTCTATCAGAAAAGACAATTAGGCAATAAAACATCAATTCATATAGCTCAATTTTCATCTCTTTGCTGTTCTTAGCTGCCTTCATGTTGGTTCGGACTCCTGATGATCCTTTGCACAACAGAACGAACATTGCCCAGTCCTGTGACTTCCTCACAATTTTTCTTATGCTTAAGCTCATTGCTGCAGTCACTGTTGATGCATCTTCTTGAAATCTTTTCTCTCTGTCACTGTCTCTCTTCCTTATTCAATGTCCAACTTTCACGTATGTATGATGCACTGGAGAACATCCTGGCTTGGGTTAAGCTAACCTTAATCTTCAAAGTAACCTCTCTGCTAAGAAGGTCTTGTGCAGCAGATTTACCTGATGCAACACATGTGTGATGCAACACGTATTTTGATTTCTCGACTGCTTGACTTCTTTCATGAGTATTGATTGCATATTGACCTAAACAAGAAAAACTCCTGACAACGTCAATCTTTTCTCCATTTATCCTGATATCTCCAATTGGTCCAGTTGCAAAGAGTTTGGTTTTCTACGCAATGAGTTGCACTCCATACTGAAGGCTGCGATCTTTGATCTTCATCAGCAAGTGCTTCAAGACCTCTTCACTTTCAGATAGCAAGGTTGTGTCATTTGCATATTACAAATTCATCTATTTAGCTAGGTTTTAGTATATAAAGAGTTAGTACACTTAGAGTAACCTGAAAGCATCAGAAGGTGAAAGTTATACATACAATCAGTAAATATCAAAAAGAACTGGTTGACATTCAGCCATTTTACCAGATGATGAAGAACAGATGATCCTGAGGGCTGAAGTTAAAATGAACATGAGGCATTGGAGAAAAACAAGGCTTAAGACTTTATGGAATATCAATTCAGATGTTTCAAACATCTACAATGCTGGAAGTGCTTACTAATCTATGCCCAGAAATTTTGGAGACAACCTCTTGTACAACCAAGAGGAAGAGATTCATATTTGTTCTCATTTCAACAGAAGGTGATCCAACAGAAGGAAGAAATTATCAAGCACATAAAATAAGATTTTTTCTGGATACAGATAGCAGACGGACTTTGGGTTTCTATTCAATCTCTCCCTAAACATAAGGACATTTTTTTTCCCTAATAACCTGGCTGACTCTGATACTCACATTCCCAGCATGACCACTGAAGACAAAATGGGTACATAAGCAAATGTGCTGAAGAAAGTGGTTTGGTGCCCAGCTATTAAATGATACAGCCTGTGGGCTATTATAGGCTTGAAGTTAAATAAGCAGCCACCTAGCAGAGAAGCAACAAGGTTACATGGAAGAAGTTCACCAACCTGTGCAAGCATGGACCAGAATAGAACACCCTAAGTTAATTGATTCCCCTCCAGAAAAGTGATCTTTAAAAAAGGGTAAAACAAAAAACATTAAATTGGATAGACATAATCTCTTCAACATATGGTGCTGGGAAAATTGCTAAACTGCACCCTGGGTGACTCATCCCTTTCATGTGACCCTTCTATAAGAGAATGTTCCATTGTGCACAGATGGGTTGAGGGGGTTGCTCTGACCTCCCTAATTATCATCATTATATTTGTTGTTGTTGTTGCTGTTTGTTTGGAGTCTTCTGGTGATTACTACCTGTTTTCATTTATACCTCATGATCGCACAGGGTGGCAAACTTCTTCCATTGGTGCACGTACCTATGATGTTGCTCAGATGTATTGATTACTATGATTTTGAGGTTGGGAAATGACAGATCTCCTAATTTGTTCTTCATATTCAGTTCCTTGCTTATCCAGTTATCTTTCCTCTCCATATAATATTAGGATTTAGTTTTTCTCATTTTTTAAAGAATGATATTGGGATCTGGACTAGAGTTGTGTTATATTAAGAGCTAGTTTAGGTAGTATTCAGTTCCCTGGTGGCCTCATACTTCTGTATTGGGCTGCTAACCACAAGGTAAGCAATTCAAAATTACCAGTTTTTCCATGAGAGAAAGACAAAGTTTCCTGATCCCATAAAGAATTAGTCTTGGAAATCTACAGAGGCAGTTCTACCCTGTCTACTGTCCTACCCTGAATAATAATAGTGATAAGGGGCATCATTGACTATTTCCTATTTGTAAAAGGAATGCTTGCAGTTTTTCTTTGTTGAGTAAGATGTCTCCTGGGTTTTCATATATAGCCTTTATTGGGTTGAGAAAATTTCTTTCTTTTGTTTTTTTGTTTAGTGGTTTTATCAGGAATGAATGTTGTATTCAAATGCCTTTGCAACATCATTGATATAATCATGTAGTTCTTATCTTTTTTAATATATATGATAAAGTATACTGATTGCTTTTCTAATGGAACCATCCTTGAGTATCTGGTATGAATCCCACTTGATTGTGATGTATTATTATTTTTTTATATATTGCTTAATTACATTGGTCAAGATGTTGAGAATTTTTATACTTATTTTCATAGGGGATATTAACTGTAATCTTTCGTCCTTGTGGTGTCTTTGAGTTTTGGTATAAGGGTTATGTTTGCTTTATAAAATGAGCTTGGAGTTTCTTGTCCTTTTCTATATTTTGGAAGAGTTAATGTAGAATTGGTATCAAATCATCTCTGATGCTTTCCCTGGTAGAATTCACTGGTGAAATCATCTGACATTAGACTTTGTGGTTGGACATTGGTTATTTTTTTAAAATGACCTAATCTGTTTCTTCATTTGTTATGGATCTGTTGGAGTTTTCTACAGCCGTATTATTAATTTGGGTAGATGGTGTGTTTCTAAAACAGTTTTTGTTTTCATCTAGGTTCCCAAATTTGTGAGCACAGTTTTTTTTAATAGTAATGTGTTATTATATTTTAATTTTATTTGGTTCTGCTGTGATGTCACCTGTGGAAGTTAACTAATTTTATGTCAACTTGAAGATGTATGGAATTGAAGGGATGGAATAAAATCTGTCAATCAGGTCACAGCTGGATGATACCTCCTTGAGGGTGTGGCCTACTTCTAAACATGGAAACTAGGGTCCTCCCTCTTACTCTCTGTTCCTTTGCTGTCCTGCTGCTCGACCTGGGTCTGCCTCCAAGTATGACTCCATGTGGGCTGTCCAACCTTGAAAGCTATCAGTCCCTTACTGCCAAGGAGTGGAGTCTAGCCTGTTAGTCAGATCATAGCCAACAATGCCTCTGGTAGGTATGGCCTTTTCCTGTGCATTCTGGGAACTCCTGTCTTCTTTCTTGTGAGGCAGGACACACATTATCTCTGCTTCACCTTCCTGCTGACAAGGCACATGGATGGAGCCAGACTGATGGAGCCAGAACCCCGGGGCTGGAGTATCCATGTGATACCCATGCCAGTGCTGAGATGCTTCCATTGCCACTGGATCTACAAGACTTTCCACCCACTGGCCTGTGATCTTCCTGCATTCAGCAATATTGCATGTGCTGCATGAGTCTAAAGAGGAATTTATAGACTGGTATCGGTCGTATGAGTTAATGGACTTATGGACTTGATCTGGACTGTAATATTTTCAAAATATACAATTACTCTTTGATACAAAGTTCTTTCTTATACATATGTGAGCCACCCTGGATTTATTTCTCTAGTTTACAGACTTGCCATGCTCCCACTGACCTTGAATCCACATTATTCTGCACCCATCAACCTGTGATCTGGGCTTCTTCCCTCCCCATATGAAATTACTAATTAGTTTTCAATTTCTTTACAGAATGATTCTGGAATTTTGATAGATATTGCACTGAATCTGAATATTGCTTTAGGTTGTATTGACATTTTCACAATATTGGGTTGTCCAACCCACAAACATGAGACAGTCTTCCATTTGTACAAATTCCTGTAGTAACATTCTGTAGTTTTCATTGCACAAGTTTTTTTTTTTTTTGGGGGGGGCAGGTGGTTAGATTTATTTCTAACTACCTCAGCTTCTGCATGGCTATTGTAAATGATATCTTTTTCAATGTTTCTATCTGGTATATAGGAATCCAGTTGGTTTCTGCTTATTAATATTCTTTTCTGCTACACTACTAAATTACTCTATTGTTTCTAGTAAATTTATTATGAGTACCTTGGGATTTTCAATATATAAAATCATATCATATGCAAACAGTGATAGTTTCAATTCTTATTTACCTACTTGTACTCCCTTGTTTTCTTGCCATTGCCTTATGATACTGGTTCGGACTTTTGGCATAATGTTGACTAAGAGTGGGGGATGGGGACATCTTTGTTGGCCTTCCTTATTTAGTGGAAATGCTTTCAGCTCCACTGAGTGTAATATTGGCTATTGGATTTTTGTATATGACCTCTATTGTATTGATACTTTTCTCTTCCAATCCTATCTTCTTGAGAGCATTTATTAGGAATCGGTGTTGGATACTATTGAATATTTTTTCTGCCTCAGTTTATATAATCATATGGTTCTTATTCTTTTTTTGTTAATGTAGTGTATTATATTAATTGTTTCTCAATTGTTGAATCATCTCTGTATCCCTGGTATAACTCCCACTTCGTCATAATGTATTACTTTTGGGATGTTTTGTTGGATTCAATTGGCACCGGTTATTTATTTATCTTTTATTAATCCTTTTACTGGGAGCTCCTACTGACATCATAACATTCCATAGTTCCATCACCTCAATCAAGAACTTGTTAAGAATTTTTGTGTCTATGTTCATGAGAGATATCAATCTGTGTTCCTCTGTCCTTGTGGGATCTTAGCCTGGTTTTGATATTAGAGTTCTGCTGGCCTCATAGAATGAATTTGGAAGTTTGATAGAAAAACAGTAGGGAAAAATAACAAGACATTGGTTCTTTGAAAGGATCAACAAAAATCAACAAACTGCTAGTCAACTTAAAAGAAAAGAAGGAGCAGATGACAATATCAAGAATTAGAGATGAAACAAAAAATTATAGCAGACCCTAACAAAATAAAAAGATTAATAATAGTACTATGAAAGACTCTATGCCCACAATCTCAATAATTTGGAGAAGATGGACAATGTGGCAGTCAGTGATCTGTGTCAGTTTCAGCACTGGAAGTGTAGGCATGGAGTCTAGCCTGTCAGTTTGAAGATAGCCAATGAGACCCTTGTGTGGGCATGGCTTTCTCTGAAAATTCTGGGAAATCTCATGGTATTTCCTTCATGGAGGTGAGAGACTATAGACACAGTTCTTTGGAGACACTCTACTCACAAGACAAGATGGCAGCATAGACCTTGAGTTCTAGGAACTGTAGGAGCCGGAGGAGAAACCACTGGGTCTTATGGAACCAAACCTCTGAAGCAGAAAAAGCAGAGAGACTCCGGCCATTGCTGAGATGCTTCCACTGCCAATGGATACTGCTATTGGACCCTGAGCCCTAGAAACAAAGAGCCATGGGAGACTTCTGCCAGCGCCGGAATGCTTCCACTGCCACCAGATACAGAAGACTCCTTCTACTGCCACTGGATACACAAGATTCTGAACCAATGTCTTGTTATTTTCCCCCATTGTTTTTCTATTTTCCATATCATTTATTTCTGCTTTAATGTTTATGATTTATTTATTTATTTTCTTTCTAATGTTATTTAATTTAATTTATGTAATGCTTATGCTGTTGACTCTGTTCTAATTGTTGGAGATGATATGTTAAGGTGCAGATGATGATTCTCTCCTCTTTTTTCATGTGTGCACTGTTGTAATAAAATGACCTTGGATAGCCATTTTTGCTGGGTATAGGCTTTTTTGGTATGTTGTTTTATCATTCTCACTAGTTTCTAGTAACTTCCTAATTTCCTGTCTTATTTGGGCTATCATCCACTCTTTTTGGAAAAGTGTGTCATTGAGTATTCAAGTGATTGTGTTTGGTTTTCTATTCTTTCTATAGTTAATTGCCAGCTTAATGGAACTGTAGTAAGAGAAGACAGATTCAATGATTTCTATGTGTTTGATTTTTAATAAGCTTGTCCCAGCTTGTGTTTTATTTTAGAATATGATCCAGATCCATGTGCATTGGAGAAGAATATATATATACATATATATATATATATTGCTGATGATTGGAGAGTTCTATAAATATATTGTGTGGCCCAGCTATTCTGTTTCTTTGAGTTTCTTATCTGTTGATCTATCATTCTTTGAGAGTAGTGTGCTAAAATCACCTATTACTGTTGTTGATCTAGTAATTTCTCTTCTCACCTCTTTGAGGATTTGGTTGATGAATTTAAAGGGTCTTTCACTGGGTATATTTATGTTTATTATGGGTATGGGTCCTAGGTCTATTGATTACTTTAGCATTATATAATGCCCATTTTTGTCTTCTGTTATATTGTGTACCATGGATTCTGCTTTGTCAGAGGCTAATATTGGCACCCTTTCTTTTCTCTGATTGCCATTTTCTTGGCAGATTTTTTACCATACTTGATTCTTGTTCTGTAAGTTTGAGATGTGTCACTTGGAGGCTGCAGATTGATGAATGTCGGTGTCTAATCCAATCTACTACTTTTTGTCTTTTTATAGCTATGTTGAGTCCACTGACATTCATTGTGATTCAATCTAATTGTTCACTGTCACCTCCTACTATTTGTATTTGATATCTTCCCGTTTCCCACTTTAAATGATCGTGGATGTGTGTGAGGAGTTTATTCTCCTCTTTGATTCTCTACTTGATATGTAATGTTTTGGGTCCTGTCTGTTAGTGACTGGGTGGTACTACATCCTGGGGGGTCTCAGGTTCGTGTGCTACAGTTGTTGGTTTTCTGCTCATAAAGACTGGATAGTATTTTTTGTAGTGCTGATTTTGTGTTTTAAAATTCTCTAAATGCTTCTTTCTTTGAGAAAACTTTTATTTTGCCTTCAAATGTAATGGAAAGGTTTGACAGATAAAGAATTATTGAATTGAAGTTGTTGTCTTTCAATTCTCAGAATACGTTGCCCTGGTATCTTCTTTCCTGCCTGGTCTCTGTGGAGAGGTCTCAGCTCAATCTTACCTGTTTACCTTTATATGTGACTGCCTTCTCCTCTTTAGCTACTCTTGTGATTCTCTCCTTTTCTTTAAAGTTGAATAATTTGAATACTATAGGTTTTGATGTGTTTAGGAGTAGATTTAATTTACTTGGGGTTCTCTCTGCTTCCTGAATAATTATAATCCCCTCCTTTGTGATATTGATGAGATTTTCTTCCAAGAATTCCCTTACTATTTCAATGTAGAAGGGGATTGTAAGAAATGTGATGCTCCTTAGTCAGTAGTAAGGGAGTGTGTGTACTTGGCTTGGTGGACACTGTATCTTGAGATACTGGTGGTGAGGTTGTTGAGGGATATATTGTGGTTAGGGTAGTTGAGGAGTAGGTTAGGTCTACTAGAATAACTTACTGATCCTGTATGTTATTTAGGGAGAGTGAATACTTTCTGTTCTTGTGTTTCTAACAAAAGATCCTTTTATAATGGATTTCTGCATGTCTCAGTACTATCTGCTTTTTGAGTGTGGTTGTGGAATTAAGGGGGAGGAGGAGAGGTGGCTGGCAGTCTCTGTCCCTTTGCTCCTGCTAGGGGAGGGAGGAAAGTCCATGGGCAGGTAAGTAGGAGGGAACTCCTTGGTGAGCTCTCCAGGCTCTTCATGGGGCATGGGATTGTGATCCACTATTGGAAAACAGACTGTCTAGGGATATTATATCATGTTGGCGGGACATAGAAGTCGGGTTAAGGGGTGTGGTGGTAGACACCATCTCTCTGGTCCTGGTAGGGGAGAGGGAAAGCCTTGTAGTCAGCTGTTTGAGCATTCCATGAGTGAAAATCAGAAATGGAGGTCTGAACCAGGGACCCTAAGATATTAGCATTGTAGGTCTAGCACATGATTTCCTAAGGTTGGCCTCCTTACCTCTTGATTTTCTGGACTCCTAATGGGAGTACAAAGTTGGTGATTCTTCCTATAAGTTCTGTAATGCTATTCTTTGTGTTTCATGATGGATTTTGCCTGGGAGCTTATTGTATCAGAGATTAATATTGCAATGCTTACTTATTTTTGGTTGCCGTAAGTTTGGTATTTTTTCCTATCATTTGATTCTTTTAGTGAATTTTTGCCATTGTGTTTAAGGTGTGCTTTTTTTTGGTAGGCAGCATATTGAAGGTCTTGCTTTTTTATCCAGTTGCTTGACTGATGCATTTAATCCATTAATATTCATTTGTGGGTATTGATATATGTAGGTTAGTTGCTATAACTTTGCTTTGTATTATCTCGACATTTATTTGGTCCTTTGTTTCTATATTTTAATGAGTATTTGAAAAATGCTTTTAGTGTATTAATTTATGAGTGGAGTTGTGTTGTATGTTGACCTAAAGTTTGTCAGCAGTTATTGATTCTGCATCCAAAGGGTCACCCTTAGTATTTTTTTTAATGTTGGTCTTGTTTTCACAAATTTCTTTAACTGTGCTTGCCTAGAAATACCCTTATTTCTACTTCATAATTAATGGATACATTTTCTGCCTATAATATTCTTATTTGGCATTTTCACACTTTCAGTATTTTATCCATGTCATTCCTTTATTTAAGGGACTGCATAGTTTGTGCTGATAAATCTGTGATTATTCTTCCTGGGTTTTCATGGTAGGTGACTATTCTTTATCCACTAGCTGCTTTGGGGATTCTCTCCCTGCCCTCAATATTGGTGAATTTGACTATAATATATCAGGATATTTTTCTTTTGGAGTCTATCCTGTTTGGGGTTTGCTCAACTTTCTCTTCTTTTATGCTGTTTTCTTCCATGATTTCTTGCACTATTTTCTCTGTAGAGGTCTGTTTCTTTCTGCTCCTCCCAATGAGACTTAGGCTGTTTCCCTTGACAGTATCCCACAAAAATTTTAGGCTTCAATCAGATTCTTTTGTTCTTCATGTTGATTGTGAACTTCATTGACTATTAATTGAGGGAGTTATATTCAAGCTCAATAATTAGTCTTATATTTCTTTGATTCCATTACTCTGTTCCTTTAAAATGTTTGCTAATTTTGTTAACTTTGCATTAATCTTCTGGATTTCACTTTGTTTTTTTTTTTTGCTTGTTCCTATATGGATCCTAGTTTTCCTTTAGCTCTGTGATCTTTTTCTTCAACTGAGGAAGATCATTATTTTGAATTAATTTTCTGGTAATGCAGAATCTTTGCTTCTTCATAAAATTCCTTTGGATTTGGGTATTGTTCACGTGTTTGTGTCTGGTTCTTTTGTTTTGTCATGTACACTGATATTTTCTGTCATGTTCACTGATATACAATGTCTCTGTAACATTGTAATGTAAATGCTAGGAGGGGGCAGTGAAATCACATGGGGATTGACCAGAGAATGGTACAATAAGAAAGAAAAAAATCACATTAGAAAAAATTAATAAGAACCACAAAGAAACGAGAAAAATAAGAAAGGGAAAAAGGAAAAACAGAAAAATACAAAAAACTTTATAAAATAAGGGTAATAAAAGTAATAAAATATAACTTAAAAAAAAAGTAAAATGATGTTTGGTTGTTCCCTCAGCTCAGGAGCTTTGCGGCTATAGTAGGCTCAAGAAGAGAGAGAGAACTGGAGTGGGAAAGGTCTCAAGAAAAGAGACAGCCTGTGAACCACGTGGATTCAGAGTGGGTGGAGAGGCACATGTGCGGTGGGGTAGAGGATATGCACAGTAGTGGCAGCAGCAGTGGCAGTCTGTAGGAGGGCAGCACTCAGAAGTGGCAGAACTCTGTGTCAGTGCCACACCCAGTGGAGCCGTGTCAGCGATATCCCATAAAGTATAAGGCACGGGAGCAATGCTCTGCACTGGGGGCGTGCATAATGGCAGTGGCAGCCTGAAGGACGAGGGAACAGGAGCAGTAGCACTCTACAATGGGGACACATGTTGCCACAGTGATCCTCTCTTGTGTGTTGAGCAGAGGCAGCAGCCCCCCAAGAAGGGGTGGTTTACATGGTGGCAGCGGTCAGTGCATGGGAGCAGTAGCTGAGGTGGCCTGCGGAGGGGGAAGGGCAGTGGTGGTGGCATATAGGCTCAGCAGGGGCAGTGGCAGCCTGTGGTGCGTGCAGAGGGTGGCCGATGGAAGCAGCATGGCAAAGGCATGGCTCCTGGCCGAGGAGTGCTCAGTAGCTGCAAAGAGCACCTGGAGCAGAATGCTCAGTGCCTTGTAAGCACTTTTATTCCTCGCCTCCCTTTCTCTGCCTCTTCCCATAGCGTCCTTTTATATGGTTGTGTTTGTCCTGGGAGAGTCTTGAAATTAGAAAGACACGTTTCCTAAACTATGTGCACACTCACATATTGCAGTCATTTTCATGGAATTCCACAATATCGTTATACTTGTGAATCACAATTGCAGCATCTCTCTGCTACTGTTAACTTTGCATCTAAAACATATACTATGGTATTTTATAGCTAAGTTGTCAATACAGTAATACTTGTTACTGCATTGTTAATGAGAGTTACTGTTTATCTTTACTTACTTGGAGATGAACTTATTTGTTACTAAAGACTCCAAGTTCCTTTGAATTTCCCGCCTCTTTTATTTTTAAGCCACTCAAACCACTGTTTAAGTTTGAGGAATAAGGAATAAGGAGGGATTAAAAAAAAGAAATATATTTTATGTTATACAATACATCTCAATAAATGAAATCAACAACAATATACTATTAAACTCTTTATGGATATGTTGTTGTTTTTTTAATTCCTCTCCACAACCCCTTCTCTTTCCCTGTCCACAAACTCCTCTCCAGCCTCCTTATAGTCATTAAAGTCTTGTCTTTGGTGTATGAACCACATTTCTTCTTCTTCTTCTTCTTTTTTTTTTGGCATCACTTTCCTCTGGTGGTCGTGGGAGCTACCCAGCGCTGCTCCTGAGAGCTGCTGCTGGATTTGAACTGCCAAGCCCGCATGTCACAGTCCCACACTCAACCACTTATGTCACCAGGGCTCAGTCCCTTTTTTTCTTTACAACAGTGTTAGTCCGGGTAGACTAGAGAAACAAATTTCATAGAGACGTGTGATGGGTAGGTTTGTTATGCCAACATGGCCATAGAAGATTGGTGGGTCTGATGTGAAGGCACGGCCAATGAACACACAGGATGAATTGAAGAGCAGAGATAGGAAGGACTCAGTGAGTCCCACCCTCTCTTTTGCTTCTGGATATTCGGACCAGAGAGCTGTTTTGTTCGTCCTGTGCCTTGACTTCCAAACAACACTATCCGTGGGACACTAATCGTGGACTGTGGAGATGTGAGTTGAGGTTCCTTCAAGCCCTACTTCACCACACTCCTGGGATATACATCTCTTGAGCTGGGGACTGTTGGACTCTGTCACCTGGCTGACTGTTGGCGACCTGCTCTTCTGTTTGCTGCCTGTGACCATGCTGCCTGGATTGCTCTACAGAGGACTACTCAGTGGCCCTCAAGACTCAAAGGACTGCTGGTCTTCTAGCTGTCTCATGCAAGTGAGTTGCATCGGGCAATCTGTACTGCTTTATAGATAGTTAACTGTTTCTTTCTTATCTTATATACATTTCTCTCTATATAAATATATAAAAAAATTACTAGTGTCCTGATTTTATTTCTCTAAGAGAACCCTGCCTGAACAAAGTGGTACCGGGAGTACTTCTAGAGAAATAAAATCATAAATATGGGTTTCTTTGATTGGTTCTCCAATCTGAGTAGTCTTAAGAGCACTGGTGATGCTAATTTTAGACCTAAAGCCATGGGCAATTTTGCCAACCCTACTAGTTCATGGTGTGAAATAGCAAAGCTAATACCTAAAGTAGGAGCACCGATGGATGGGGTGCTGGTTACAGAAAAGGCTCTGGGAAAAGGTATGCTTGATATATTCCAGCAGTTTTGTCAAGATGCTAAGTATAAGGAAGCTGGTTGGCTGGTCCTCCTTACAATGGACTATGTGATTAAGGAGAGGGATTGCCTCAGAGCCTCAGAAACACTCCTTAAGTGCCGACTCACAGACTTCAAGGCATCGGCCTGTGCTACAAAGGAAAGCCTTCTTGCTTGTAGTAAAAGAGCCAATATTGCTGAGAACCAGGTCCAAAGTCTCATTATGTGAGTGGCTGAATTACAACGTCAGCTGAACGGCAGATCTAGAGCAGTGTCGGAAGCCAAAGTGAGGGCAGTGATAGGAAAAAATTGGGACCCTGAAACATGGGATGGGAATATATGGGCTGATGATCCGGAAGAGGAGGGTATTATGCCACCATTAGAAACAAGTGAACCAGCCCAGTCAATAGATCTGCCCCTCCCAGCTGAAGATAATAGTCTACTATCAACAAATCAACCTACACCTGAGCAGATTAACCAATTTACTGAAGGTGAAATGCCAGGTGGGGCTGCATATCTCCCATTGCCTGAGGGAGACGACTTATAACACAGTGCTGAGAACACCCAACAATCACCCTCACCATTGATAGTTTCTACTAGACCTGTAACTAAAATTAAGGCAAGGAAAGCTCCTAAGGGTGAAGCCGAGGTGATTACTCAAGAAGAAGTACGCTACACTCAAAGAACTGCTCGATCTTTCAAATACGTACAAGCAAAAGCCTGGGGAGTATCCCTGGGAATGGTTACTGAGGGTGTGGGATACTGGTGCAAGAATTGTAATATAGATCAGTCTGAGTTTCTGGATATGGGACCCCTAAGCACAGACTCTTCTTTCAATGTCTCAGCGAGAGAGGCTGAGA
>PVJH01001221.1:0-224714 GCA_004026705.1 Nesogale talazaci
AGCTGCTAACGGAAAGGTCTTATTCTGCCCTAAAGGGTCTCTATGAGTCACAATAAATGCAGAAACACTGTTTGTTTTTTCGTGTTAGTCAGCCCCAGGCAGAAAGAAAGATAATCCTCTGAAAGCCTAATGATGAAATCAACTTTTTTTTCCCTTAAGCCAGACTTTTCAAGAGGTTAATTTCTGTCAAAGGTCAAACCTCCACTTCCCCAAAGAAAGGCTTCCTGTCACACACTGACACACACACCCAGAATGGAGATGGCCTGTTGGCTCAGCATAGTGTGTCAACTAGGAAATGTGGTGTCTGGCCTGGCATTGACTGACGAGTGTGTTGCCTGGGGCAGGGTGGGGTGGGGTGGGGGCTTTAGACAAAGGTCAGCAAAGCCAAAGGGTTGAAAAGAAGTGAACATGGGGGTGCTGCCCTCTCAGCTCCCTGACCTGCTAGACTGATGTCAGTGGGTTATTCAGTTTTGAGAGCCTTTGTTTGGGGGGATTGGAGGGATTCCCAGCAGACAATGGCTGATGGGGATACTGGGGGCACGCGACGCCAGAATTGGATTTGGGCAGTTGTGGAGCAGATGGGGCATCAGGGGGGTGAAAACAAAAGGGGAGCTGTTCCCGGCACATCCACCGGAAAGGAGAATGGGAGAGCCAGTCGCCCGGCAGAAGGACTTCCTGCTCATCGCTCAGCCTGACCTGGCGGATGGGGGTGGGGCTGCTGTGTGTGCCATCTCACCACGGATGCAACATCCCTGAAGCTTGGGAGGAGAGAGGCAGGGCAGGAGAAGACCAAAGTCAATGAACTGCTCCGGAGCTCAGCTTTCAGGCGGTCTGTGCCAGTCCCTCAGTTGTGGGTTGGCCAGGTTCCTGTCTCCTCCCATCTTCCAGCAGAAAGGGGCCTCATGGCGAATCTAGCCTTACACGCCTGGGCTTCAGATAGGGGTCTGGAGCCCTGGACGAGGGAGGCGCCTTGCCTGGACTTGGGGCTGGACTCTGTCAGCATCTTCGACTGGCTTCCCTCTAAAGCAGACAAGAGATAAGGGCTCAAGGGCAAGCCGTTGGCTCAGAGGTGACCCAAGGCCAAGTGGTGGAGGACTGGAGAAGTGGGTGGGAAGAGTAGGCCGTCAAGGTCGGTGTGTTAATGAGCAGGCTCCCACTGTGGGCATCGGGGCTCAGTTTTGCTGGGCTTCTCTGGGAGGTGGGAGAATGCACTGCAGAAACTCCCACCCAGGACATGAGGAGGCCAGGGTATATGTGCCCAGTGTCTGTCCTTTCTGGATTGCACATTATTCCCAGAGGTGTAGGCTCCTGGAACTTTCTTGCAGACCGAGGAGACTTTGTGGCCAGAGAAAGGCCCAACCATGGACAGCGAGCAGGGAGTCTGCCTTTTTGAAGTTCAGGGAACCATTCCACCCAGAGAGCTTTGAAACACCTTTCTTCACCTCTGAGAAGCGCCTCCTTCTCTTTCTCTTATTTCTCTTCTCTTCCTCTTTAGACTGCTTGGACAATGGCTTCCTCCACCCTGCTCGCTCTTTTAACTGAAGCCCTCATCTCCCTGCTTGCATTTGAGCCAGATTGGATGACTTCTCGTTTCCTTCCGAGTCAAAACCAAAGTCCTGAGTAAAAGACAAAGAGCCCATGGTTGGAACCCCATGATTCAAATCCCAGCTTTCCAACATCATTAGCTCACCAGTACCAAACTCTCCTTTCCAAATGATCCTTTCCCAATTCTTCTCCTTTCCTTTTCAAATGACCCCCAACATCATTAGCGCACTGATACCAAACACTCCAGTGGGACCAGGTCTTACCAGTACTGGAACCAGTTGGCTTTCAGAGGATCTGAACTGTGACACCACTTGGCTGAGGCAGCGAAGAGCAGGCATGGGGTGTCCGCACACTGTCTACCCCAGGTTCTGAAGGCCTGAGGGTCCATCTGGAGATCATAGAAGCCTGGGTCCCTGAGTTACAGTGAGGTCCAGAGCTCTCCCCAAACCCTGCTTTAGACATGCAATGTGGACAAAAGTATCCCTTTGGTTTGGGGTTCTCTGTTACTGCAGTATAGCCGAACCTATCCTGTCTGATCTAATTCAGGACTAAAGGTGTTGCCGTCCATGGGTGAGGTCATCAGAACCACCCCACCCTCACTCTTCTCTTTCATAAATGAAGTTATCTCTGTACCACAGGGCGGGTGCTCTACATGTGTGCGCTGTCTTTGAAGTCAGAAGAGAAGGCAAATTCGGGGGTAGGGTGGAGTGGTGCTGTTCGTGGCAAAATTGGACCTTGGCCTTGGTTCTTTAGAAGAAGAGGATTTGCCATTAGGAAAGGGCAGAACCTACTGTTCAATGCAATAAAAGCTAAAACAGCCTGGGTGCGGGCATTTAGCTCTCCGTGTTTGCTTCCACAGCAGTTGACCTTGGTAGTTGAGAAAGTAGAATGTCTAGCAGAGGGAGAGAGAAACTGATCTAAGACACCCCTCCCCTACCACCATGAAATCAATTCTGATTCATGAAGACCCCACTTGTGTCAGAGTTCAACTGTCCTCCATTAAGTTCCCAATGGCTGATTGTTTAAGAAGGTGATGTGGCGGTCATGTGCTTATGTCAATTTCATGATTGAGAAGTAGTGGGGGCATCTAGCCTGTGAATCTGGAGATGGCCATTGAGTAGCCAATGAGGCCTCTGTGTGGGCATAGCTTTCTCCTGAGACTTCCGGGAAATCTCACGGTATTTCCCTCGTGGAGATGAGACGCTATCTCCCCAGTTGTTGGGAGTCAGTCTCTGAGACAACGAAGTACTGACGAGACAAGGTGGCAGCATCCAATCATCTGGAATAGCTGCAGGAGAAACCACACGGCCTTACCCTGATGGAACCAGACCTCTGAAGCTGCAGAAGCCACGTGGAGACCTCTGCCAGTGCTGAGTTGCTTCTACCACCACTGGATGCTGTTGATGGACCCTGAGCCCTGGAAGCGAGGAGCCATGGGGAGACATCTGCCAGCGCTGGGATCCTGCACCCACTGGCCTGTGACTTCGTGAGTTGGAAGGAGACTTTAGAGACTGGTATTGGGTATGTGGGCTAATGTTGGACTTATGACTTTGAACTGGACTGGGTTGGGATGCTTTCTCAATGTTGAACTCCTCTTGTATATAAACCTTACCCTTATATCCATATGCGTGCCTATGAACTTGTTTCTCTAGTCTACCTGGACTAATACAGGCGATCAGCACGCTTGTCCTTTGAGGCACTTCTGGGTGCACTTGAACCCCTATCCTTTTACCCACAGACTCCAGATCACCAACCAGACATCTAATTTTGGTGGTAAAAGGAGAGTGGGGTGGAGGGGAACAGACATAATGCAATCTAAATTCTAGCTCTTTATAAGCCGTCAGCCTTCTGAAGAACTGTGGAAAATTGATTTCACTTCTTTGAACCCCCAGCTAAAATGAGACACAAGGAGCAAATTGCCAGTATTCTCCATGAGGGTATGAATAGCAGTCCAAATTACCCACGCTGACACTGATTGTTCTCTGGGCCAGGTCTCTGGCTTCGATGGGTCGTCACTGGAATCAACTTATGTAACCCAGTCTACCACTTACACTGCTATTATTCCCACTTTATAGATGACGAAATGGAGACCCAGAGGTTCAGTGACTTGATTGGAGCTAAGCGGAATAGTTGGGTTTCATAGCCAGTTTTGAAGATGATAATAGACTGTAGTCCATAAGGTGACTGCACTAGGTTTTCCAAAGAGCAGAGTCAAATGCTTTAGTGGATGTCATAGATTGAATTGCCTCCTTTCCCCAAAATAGATGTTGAAGTCTTAACCCCAGAGACTGCAAATGTGTGCCTTCATAGCTAGCATTAGTTTACTGGAGTTCGTACTGGAGTGATCATTGTTATGAGTCAATTCTGACTGAGCGCTAATCCCAAATGAGTGGTGTCCTTATAAGAAGAGACGCAGGGGCACCAAAACACACACAGGGATACGGCCATGGACAGAGGGAGGGAGATAGATAGTGGAATGTTGCTACCATGAGCCAAGGAATGCCTGGGACTGCAAGACACCAGAAGGCTTGAAAATATCCTACGCAGGAGTCTTTGGACGGAGGCCAGCCCTACCCCATCTTGAATGTGGACTTTGGCCTGACAAACAGTGAGAAAATAAATTGGTTGTTTTACCCGTACAAGTGGGGGGGGGGATTGTTATAGGTGAGGGATTTGGTGGACAAGTTTCTGTTTCTTAGTCTTGCCCTCTGGGGAGGGGCTAATGGCTGTTTGTTCTTCATCTTCTTCACAGGGTCACCGTGATGTTGAACTGCTTGGTACCTCAGTGCGGTTAGGGTTAATGGCACAGTCCATTATACAGGGTAGCTTTCTACAGGGTAGTTAGTCCACGTGGTAGAAGATGCTTTGTCAAGGTTGATAGTGATCCTCATCTCACGTCTGATTCTCCAGTAGCATCTTCATGAAATGTGAGGTGTGTAGGGGTGAGTTTCCATCTTCCATCTCAGTGCCAGGGAATTCTCTGGGGGTCTCCCCCCACACTCCAGGTGACTCTGCATTCATTGGTTCAGAACTTCCTTTGAGCTGTTGGGGAAGCCGAGGGTCGCTTTTGGCAAAGTTGGTGGTGCCCAGCTGCCTGCTCACCTCTGGAGAAAGATGAGCTTGTTTGCTCTCCTAAAGATGTTGTCTTGAAAACAGGGAGCCATCATGAGGAGCCCTGGTAGTGGAGTGCCTAACGTACTGGGCTGCTTACCACCAGCTGCTCCTCAAGACAAAGGCGGGGCTTTCTCTTTCTGTGAAGGGTTCCCGCCGTGGAAACTCATAGCGACAGTTCTATCCTGCCCTACTGGGTCGCTAGGAGTCAGTGTTAACTCAGTGGCTGTGAGTTTGGGTTTGGGTGTGAGTTGGAACCCTCTGGATGACGGTGGGTCTGGATGTTCCTTGGTTATTAGAACTGCTTTGCCCAAACACAGGAAGAACCCATAGTGCTTGAGCTCACCTTTGGATGCACAGATGTACCTGTGTTTGTACATGCACACACACACACACACACACACACACACACCTTAACCAAAGACATAAGAGTTTCTGATGCCTGGCTCTCTAGTCACAAGCTGAGATGATTGTGTGCTGTAGCTTTTACTCAAGCATGCCTTGAGGGGTTTCTTTGGAACCACCAGAGAGCCCTTCTTCTCTATCCTACTGCTTCCACTCCCCACCCATCTCTCCTGAGAGCACCCTTTTCATAAATCAGAGCCCCGTGGACCCTCTGCTCAGGGTCAGCTGACTGTAGTACACAGTCTGAGACTAGAATCCGACAGTTTGCAAAATCCTCCCCTGGGGGAAAGGTGAGGAGATGAAACCTTTGAACTAGTCCCCATGAGGAGGGCTGCATCTCCTCGGGTGTCCAGTGCTGTTGGTTACCCGATGCCCAAGCTGGAGCCCGGTCTGCAGGCCTCCTCCCAGTGCTAGCAGGCCACTAGCTAATATGGCCAGCCTGGCCCTGCAAACCCCTGGCACCTCATGCCACAACCTGGGGGGAGCCTGCTGGGTTCAGGTACTTGCCCCACCCACCCCTCAGTTGCAAGAAGCAGTTTTCCCATCATGGCCACTTGCCTGACCTGCTGTGGCAAAACAGCCCGCAGGGGAGGCTTGGCATCACTGCCTGAAACTAGGGCCTGTTCCTGCCTGGCACTGGCCCATGCCAGCAGGAACAGGGAGGGTGCCAAGCATGTCACCGTGGCCGTGCCAACAAGGTCCACTGCAGCTGAGCCTGAGGAGCTTGAATCTGCCTGGTTGTCTTGTCACAGAAGCCGAAAACACTGGCAGGGCTTGGCTCATTCCCGGCAGCGTCCTGTCTCTAAGGGGCTGGCTTGTGTTATTGGGGCTTCTGAATCCAGAGAGCTCAGGGCTGCTATTTCCGGTGATGGCAGGAGCAATCCAGAGAACCTTTGTCCAGGGTTAGTCGTGGCGGGCGGGGGGAAGTTGAGATACGTAGTACTCTTCCATCAGCTAGACCTGGGTTCAGATTCAGGAGCCATCACTTCTTAGCTGGGTGCCTTTGGGTCAATTGCCAGATCCTTCTAGACCTCAGTTTCCTTATCTATGACATGAGCATCATAATTATATCTAGCTGTGGGGTGGTTATGAGGCATAAAGGAGCTAAGGACTAATAATTACACCGTTTATAATAATTAAGGTGAGTTATTATTCTGACCAGGAGCTCCTGGTGGCGCAGCAGTGGGTTAGGCCATGGGTTGCTAACCACAGTTGATTAGTAGTTCGAAACTACCACCCACTTCGCTGGAGAACAACGAGGCTTTCTGCTTCCGTAGGGTCTGTCCAATAGGGTCACTGTGAGTCAGAATTAACTCGATGGCAGTGAGTTTGGGTTTGTTTGTTGGTTTTTGGTTTATTATTATGACTAGTCGTAGTGGCCCTGCCTCGTAAGTGTTGGATAACTAACCAAAAGTCGGCAGTTGAAGCCCACCCAGATTGAGGATCGCTATTCTTGATAAACATGTAGCACTTTGGAAACCCACCCCAGGGTCACTATGAATTGGAATACCCAGTGTGAAGACTGTTACCCATGCTACACCATGCTTCAAGACACAATTTCATTGATTTGTCTTTAGAACTAAATATTTCACGATATATAATTATATTGGTTTGTGATGAATCACTAGGCTTAAATTATGTTCAATAGCCTGCCTCTCAGATATTTACATGACACTTCATAACGATAGCAAAATGACAGTTATGAAGTGACGATGAAATTGCTTTTATGGGCTCACGACAACATGAGGAACTGTATGAAAGGGTCACGACATCAGGAAGGTTGAGAACCACTGCTCCAAGCAGCGATGAGACTGGAAGGCAGGAATAGATGCTGAGTGAGCCTGGCATAACTAAGAAAAGCTTAGGACACAAAGGCTGAGCCCACTCCTGCCTGTCTCTCCCCCGCCCCCCCACCAGGCAGTCAGCTGCTTCTCTTGCAAAGGCTCATGTAGTGTGTTGTGAAGGGGTTTCTGTTGCAATTATGAGATGTGGACATAAGAGGGAGGGTCTGGATTGTGCCCGAGGGCCTGTCCTTTGTCTGTATCTTCACCTCAGGCTATACTCGCCACTCCCTGCGCCTCCTTCTCCTTTTTTGACAAGTACTTGAACTGTGGATGTGCCTAGGTTTAGCTCTCCCTGAAGCTAGAATACAATAGACACAGAGGAAAGCCACAGGTTGGTTCTTATGATTTCATTCTGCTTTTTACTTTGTTGTAGGGCATGCTGTCTCATCAATTCTGACTCGTACTGATATCATGGGACAGTGTAGCACTTCCCCAGAAGGTTTTCGGGGATTGTCCTCTCTCTTGGAGACATGGCAGGGTACTTCCCTCCCACAGAGCTGCTAAGTGGGTTTCAACTGCGGACCTTTGGCTAGCAGCTAAGCACTTAACCATGGCATCGTCAGGGTCCCTTTTTCTGACTTGTCTGTAAGGGGGAGATTTCACTTTATGATCAGAAAGCCTACATGCTAGTATCTTTGAACGAGATCGATAATTTTGTAGATCTTGTTAGTTGCCCTCGAGGTGCCTCTAACTCATGGTGTCCTTGACTTTAGCTTTAACCACAATTTTTTTTATTTCTCTATAATTAAAAAAAACCACACACACATAAAAAAAGTATAAGCCAGGCAAAAATTGTTTATTAGTGAAAAAAGTAGAAGATTCCTTAGCTCAGCCCCTTTCTTAAAGTTCAAACTCTAAAGTCATCCTGGGTATGTGGTCTTCTGCTTTTCTGTGAAGAGTCCCAAGGACAGAATCTCCATGGGAATTTGGTTAATGATTCTGGAGATGGCCACCTCTATTATCCGGATGGCAGGACTCCTGGAAGTCATATGCTCTTCCCACTGGGCCAGGATCTAGGGTCAGAAGGCTCCACCCTTTGAACAGTTTCTTGAATCGTTGAGATGAGTTTGTGCCGACCAGTCACATTCCTGCACTCCAAATCACCTTTGCACTCCACATCATGCCCCAGAGAGTTTGCTGGAATGCAGATGTGTGCCCTTGGTCAAGGTAAGCCAGTTGCTATAGAAATATTCACATCTCAATGGCTTAACACAACAGACGTGTATTGTTCACTCCGGTAACAGTTCTGTTCTAGCATTTCATACTTTGACTTGTGGCAGGAGGTCCTCCACCTGGTTGTTCTGGGTTGAAACCCTCCTATCTGTGGTTCTCTCTCAGAGCCTTCTGCTGGATGCTTTAAAGCTGGCCTGTCCACCTGTGGGAGATGTCCCTCTCTGTGCGTTGTTGGCATGCAGAAGTTTTACCATTTTTAGAGATCAGAACCATATTTTGAAAGATTCAAGCTCAAGATCAAGTAGATTTCTCAAATTTTTTTCCTAGTGATGTGGGGGGGGGGGGTTCACAAAATCCTGTCATTCCTAGAACAAATCTCAGTTCCTTTATCAGCCAGAGTTGAATCAAGAGAATAGAACCAGCATCTTTTTATTTTTTTTTGTTTTCTTTTTGTTTTGGCGCATCACTGCCCTCAGGTAGTGGGAGTAGGAGGCCCAGCCTTTGCTCCGTGGAGCTGGAATTGAACCTCCATCCCAGTGGGCCGCAGTCCCCCGCACAACCACTACACCACTGGGGCTCAGCCCGCATCTGTTTTTTTAAAGCAGAGAATTTAATACAGGTACTGGTCGAAAAGGCATTAGAAGACTAAATGGCAAACACGTGGAACAGGTGTGAACTGCAGGAAGCAAGGTTTGGAGGAACAAAAAGTTCACAGAACTTAGAAGCTTGTATGTAATACTCTCCAGAGTTGGGACCAAAAATCCTCAGAAGGAAGCTCTGTCCAGCTTAGTGCCAGCATCTCAGAGGAAGTGCAGTGAGGTTACTTCTGGGATTCCTTTCTCTCCCCACTCTGAAACAAAAAGCTAGATTCTAGATCCAACTGTCGCTGCCGATGTAAAGAACTATTCCTGAGGAATTGGAAGCAGTGAGAAAGGCACAGGTTCCTTCTTCCTTCACCTTCCAGTCTCCTTCTGACCTTCCCATGAGTGAGCCTACCAGGGAGCACCTGGCAAAGCCACAACATGCTTTTCAGAGTCCCAGCTGCTGGCATCACAGAGCAGAGGGTGGAAGGTGGGTTTGGGGCTGAGAGGCAATAACTGGTGTAGGGAAGTTGTTTCAAGCTCACCAAGTTTCTGCCTTGGTTCCATTGTGCGACCGCAGTGGAGGCCCCAGGAGAGACCACTAAGAACAATCGATTCATTGGGTCGGCGAACACACTTATCATTCAAAACCAGGCATGCACTTAGTTCTGGGGAGGGAGAGCTGTGAAGGGGGCAGTTGTCACTGGCAAGGAGCTCATACCACCCAAGTGCATGCACATCCATGTGATCACACATAGCCACATAGGCAATTGTACCAGCACAAGCATGCACACACTGCGTATGTGCACACATGCCTTGTGCACATGCTGCACATGCCTGTACGCCATGAGCATGCTCACGCAAGTGCAAGTGAGGAAAAGAACAGAGAAACCTGCAAGATGCCTGGCCTCGATGGCAAAGGGGGCTCTGGGTCTTTGCCACTGAATCGGGCAGATGTTTGGACAGGAATTCGCACTTGCTGGAGAAAGTTGAAGAGGAGAGGGTGCCATTTGTTCCAGCCTCCACCTGGCACAGGGACCATCAATGGGTCAGCCCAGCCGCCCAGATGTGCTCTCCCAGCAGATGTCCTTCCTAGTCAGGGGGCAGCTCAAGTGGAGAGTGGCCTTGACAGGTGGGCGGAGGAGAGTGCACGCACTTGCACGTGCCATCAATGCACATCGCCCCCTGGGGCCCTCTGCTGTCCTCCCTGCCGTAAGCAGTGTCTGTTCCTCTTCTGGACCCACTCACTTTCCCTTTGGCAGGGTTGCCCCTGCAGGTCCTCTTTCCGCAATAACGGAGCTCCTGCAGTGGTTCTCCTTCCTCATGTCATGGCCCTTTCCTATGGTTCCTCGTGTGGTGGCCCCCCCCCCCCAACCATTGCATGATTTTTTTTGGCCATTTCATCACTGTCAGTTTGCTATGGTGATGGATTTCCATGGAGATACCTGATAGGCAGGATATATTTTCATGGTTACAAATTGAACTTAATTTAAGCCTTTTGATGCATCACAAAACCCATATGTCGTTCTAGATTGTGAAATAGCTATTTCTAATGGCAAGTCAGTGAAATCTTGTCCTGAAGCGTGGTATAGCATGGGTAACAGTCTTCAAGCCAGATACTCATAGGTGGGCATATCTGTACATGGGAGGACCCGCCTGGAGATAGATAGAGGAACAGTCTCTCAGTTCCTAAGATCATTGGAAATACGTGTTTTCTGATGGTCTTCGGGGACCCCTGTGAAAGGGTCATTTGATTCCCAAAGGGGTCGCAGTCCACAGGTTGAGAACCGCTGATGTAGTAGATGCCAGGTCCCATGGGCCATGCTGGCCCAATCTCCTCTGCTGGGTCTGTGCACTGAGAAGGCACATCCCCCCCCCCCCTTCAGGTCGGGGAGTAGGTGCTACAGGTGGCAGGAGGCTAGGTGCGTAGCAGTGGCGTATCTGCTACCTGTTGCTGTCACTTGGTGACTTACATCAACCAAGCATTCACTCATTGTCTGTGGTGTAGTGGGGCAAGTACTGGGCTGCTAGCTGCAGGGTTGGAGGTTCAGGGGCAGGCTGAGGCTGGCTGCTCGAGGGAAGGTATCCAGTTTCAGAAACCGTAAGCAACAGCTCTATTCGGAGTTGGAATGGACCCCGTGGCGGTAGGTTGGCTTGGTTCTGATCAGTTGACTGAGCAGATCTTCTGCTCTGGGCTGGCTGGACCAGGGCTGCCAAGTCGAGGCTGGCTTCAGTGCTCTGCCTGGGTCTCGACCTGGATAGTTCAGTGTCTGGCCTCCCTCCAAGAGACCGGGCATGTCACCACGTCCCTCCTGGAAGCCTGTTTGCTGGTGTTCCATTAACCAAGCAAGTCACAAGATCAAGCCAGAGTCAGTATGGGTAAGGATGACCTAGGGGCCGGTTTGTGGCCAGGGTGCACACGAGGTGACAGAGGTTGGAGCCACTGGGAGGCCTGTTTGCCTGCAGGGGTGAGTGAGCAGGAGGCTGCGGTGCTGTGGATGCGGAGCTGGTGGGCAGGCTGCGAGGTAGGGCCCTGCACAAGTGGGACACTGGGAGGAGAGCAGATGGCTGCGGAGGCTTTGTTCCTCTGAAGGTTGGGGTGCTAATGGGTCTCCCCTAGTGCCACTTCACAGACTATGACAAGTCCCATCTTGACCCCATATCCCCATGGAGCAGCAGCTGGCTCCCCTGGGCAGAAGCATGTATGGAAGCTCTCTCACACTGGTGGTGGGAGAAGCAAGAAGAATGCGGACCCAGGGCTCCCAGACTCAGATCCAAACCACACATACCACACGTCCACTCACACACAGACCCAGGCATGACTGATGTGTGTCACCGCGCATACTGACACTCACAGGCACATTCACACACCCCACAGATACTTACACGTATACCCAAGCATGTACATACATGCAATGGACACATGTACATATGCATACACACAGACATCGCAGACCCGTACCTCCACATACTTGTGCATGTACACACATACGCAAATACCACAGGTGCTCATTCATACGCCCATGCATGCATACACACCCTACTGACACATACACACCCTCACATACGAGTGACACAAACACACACACCACACACACTCATGTTCACAATACACCCACGTGCAGGCTCACACACACCCCTCAGATCCTCACACACACAAACACACACACACACACACACACCCATGAATGCTCACATGTGCACATCTCACAGACACTCGGTTGTACACACACAGGTATACACACTACAAACACTCTCACACACATCCATATACCCACACCGCAGATACACACACAGACTTCCCTGCAGGAAAATGCCAAAAGAGGACCCCTGGGGATCTGCCACCTGCTCCCCGCTGTACAGATGGGGACCCCGCTTCTCTTGGCTCTACATAATGATTCCTGAAGAGCAGTGTTGTACATCAGACTCGTCCCATTTTCTAAAGAGCAGAGCTGACACATGTCTGTTTAAATGAATCTTCCCACTCCTATGGATGCATTTGGTGGAAGCAAACTTGCTAGCTAATCACAGAGAAAGGCGGGGTGGGAGCCAGGGCAGGCGAGCTGAAAGGAAGGGAGGAGGGCCTATTTAAAAGCTTCAAGATGAGTAGGCCCCTCATTTTTCAAAATAGCCAGGCTGCCCATTAGCATCAGAAAAGCTCCCCACTTCAAGGCTCTTCTTCCATGGGGGCCTGCCAGGGTGACTTTCCTGGGTGGCTGGGAGCCACAGGCTCTTTGGGGACATGTGCAGGTGTGAGTGTCTGGCCTTCCTGGCTCCTGAGCCCCATGGTGCCCTGCTCTTGAATAGGGCACTGCTTGTCAGCAAAAAACACCACTAGCCCACACGGGAGACAAACAAAGCCGATCTCTCTGCTGCTGCTCAGGGCTTTCCTCTTGTTTATGTCTCGGGCTGGAGTGCTTGGGCTGATAGGCGGTTCAGCTTCCATCCTCGCTCTCAATGGCATTCCAGCGGCTTTTGCACAGGGTCCAGGGTGATCACGGGCTGAGAGGATGGGAGAGCAGCTGGGGGCAGGGACAATGGCCACCATGGGGGCCTTAAAGAGCTGGAACTGGCACCTCTGTTCTTCTGGACAGGGGTGGCTCCTGAGAAGTCCCTCAGAATGGGAAGGACATTGGATACTAGCACCAGGGGAAACAGCTGGGGGAGAAGCTCCGTACAGAGGAACAAGTGTGTTTGACCCACATCACACCTTGCATCTGGAGGAGGCAGGGCTGGGGTGGGGTGGCTGGGTGTTACATCAGGCCTCGTGGGCAGAAAAAGCCACTTCTTAGAGGCTATGAAGACTTTGGAAGGAAAAGCAAATTGATGAAGACCCCAGTTCAGATGCTTCGCAGTCATGAGAGGGCCTCCATTGGGAAGACACTGGATGCACACATAGGGGTGAATCACAGGGATAGTGGGGTCCGGCAGGGTGCCTCCCTGATCCACAGACTCCTCCACTTTCCTGCCCATACCCCTCCCGATCCCCCATGTTCCCAGCAGCAGTCTGGTCTTGCCACTCTGCAGTTGAGCACCCTATCTCATCGAGCAGTTGTGTAACACCGGCTGCTCCAAACAGATGCCAGCCCAGACCTGCTGCCGTTTCCTGTTCGAACCTTGGCTATTTCTAGTGCAGTCACTCTGTACCAGGAGTTTTAGAGAAGGCATGCTTAAAGAGAAAAGACTGAGGCACAGAGAGGTCTCGGGCCTGGGCTTGTACCAACGTCGAGTCTCCAAACCTTCATGGCTGCCTTCCACAGGAGTGCAGGTTGTGCACTGTACTGGGAAGGGGATTTGGCTTAGGGGACCAGCTGGATCCCTTTACAATTGCCTTCCCCTGAAAGTAATAGAAACGTGAACTCGGAGAAAGGGTTCAAGCCAATGGCAGGTGAGTTTTCTCTTGCAGCCTATGTTCTGCATGGATGGCTGAGTGGCTTCCCAAAGCCAGGGTTGGTACCTCAGCAGCCCTCCTGGCCTTTTCCTCATGACTGTAGTCCAAGGAGCCAGAAGTTTGAGTCGGGGGAGGGGGGGGTGTTGGCCATCAGTCTCTTATCGTAAAAGGAAAGTTTTCTCAGACAGCATCCAAATCCCCACAAGATGTCTTCCAGGGTCTCATCAGCCAGGATAGGGAATGGACGCAATTGAAAGGTCAAGATTTGAACATGGAAGGGGGCAGGGTGAGGATCTGAGACATAAACTCAATTCACCAATATTGTGCCGCCTCTTGCCTGGGAGCCCTTTTGAGGCTGACCCATGGCCAGCAGTACCCTGTGCCTCCCTGGCCATGCCGTCACCCCCCAAGGGCTCTTTGACACCCCTCAAATAAAGGGGGAAGCAGAATCAGAAGGATATTCTCAGAGGGGTTGTCACCCACCCTGAAATAGGCAGTGATTCTAGAACCTTTGAACTCAAAGTATCGGCACCATCGGGGAACTGGCTAGAATGCAGATTGTGGATCCCCAGGAGAGCCTCTTGATCGGAGGAGGCATCTTTGCCGGAGCACCAGGTGGTTCTTGTGTGCAGTACTATCAGAGCAGTGCTGTTTCTAGAACATAGTGCCGGAAACCCAGGCCTTCTTCCCTGACGTCCACCAATGTGCACACAGCTTTCAGCTCCAGGATGGCCTGTTTATTCGATCAGAATCACCCAGTTTCTAGCCTGGAAAGGTCCTCATTCTGAAACAGTGCCCAAGCCTGGGCAGATCCCCTCCCCCCTCTGAACTCCTGTCTGCAGGCTTCCCCCACCACCTCCTCTCCTCTGCCTGCATGAAGGCAGTCTGCAACGCGACTAGAGCAGCTCCCTCTGAGGAGTCAGGAAAGAGCAAGAGACCCTCTTTCCTGTGGGGTGGGGAACCGACGAACGCTAAGCCCTGGCTCACCGGAGTAATAACAGCCCCTGTTCTCAGATGTACAGAGTTGGCAAGGAAGGGGTTAAGGATTCTGTGGGCTCTCCCTCCAGCTGGTTCTGGGATAACATTACTGGACTTAATAATACAATAACAGCCAGCATGAATGGGCTTGGGATTAAGAACCTGCTAACACAGCAGATTAACGCTTTCCGCACTTCTTTCTTCTAGCTTTCCATGCTACTTTCTTCCTTCTGCCAAGAAAACTGGAGTGAAATGCCCAAATCCCACACAGGAAGTACTTGTCACGGGTAACATTGATGACTCACAGTTAGTTTTGGGCCCTGCCAGCCAAGAGCAACAAGCTTAAGGCAGAGTGATCTGATGTATTAATGAAAAAAAACCCCAAAAAACAACAACAAAAAGCCCAACTGTTTCTTAACCTTGAACTTCCCTCCTGCTCCTCCCCTTCTGCTTCTCAGCTTCCTACTGAATGCCCTGGGCAGCCCATGTGACTACCCAGAAGTCTCTGTTTGGGCGTGGAGGAGGCAGATTTCTCAAGCCTCGTGCTCCATTGACAAATATTTGCCAAGGATTTACTGGAGCCGGGAAGACAGGAAGCATGGCTACCAAAGTGTGGGTATCTGGGTGCTATTAGGTTTCCTATCCATATAAACCACTTGCCAGCTGTCTGTTGTTTTTACGTGCAGTCAAGGTAGTTTCAACTCACAGCAACCCTATGACTCTGAAGAGGAAACACTGGCTGGACCTGGGTCATTCTCACAATAGTTACCATATATACTTGAGTATAAACCAAGTTTTTCACCACATTTTTAGTGCAGTTTTTGTGGTAAATTAGGTGTCTCGGCGGATATTCGGGTCAGCTCATACTTGAGTATTTCCAGTATGTTTGAGCCCATGGTTACAGCCATTACGCCCATCCATCTTGTCAAAGGGCTTCCCCTTTTTCGGTGCCACTCTCCTCTACCAAGCACAAGGTTCTTCTCCAGAGACTGGCCTCTCCTGACCATCTGTCCAAAGCACATGAGACAAAGTCTCCCCATCCTTCCCTCTAAGGAGCACTCTGTCTGCACTTCTTCCAAGATGGATTTGCTTGGCCTTTCGGCAGGCTATGCTCCTTTCGATATTCTTCACCGCGTCATGATGTCGACATACCAAGTCTTCATCTGTCTCTTTCTTCAGCGTCTAATTTTCACAGACATATGAGGCCATTGAAAGTACCAGGGCACAATAGTCCACAAACTCGACACGCCTTTGAGGAGAGCCCTATGTTCCCTCTCTAGATAGTCAATGGTGATGTTTCACAAGTAGATCGCTTAGGCTTTCTTCTGAGATACTTGTGGGTAGATTCAAAATACTAATCTTTCTGGTAGAGGTTTGCCTCACCCAGGGATTCCCACTACCTGTAGGAGATGAGAAGGAAACTCAGGAGCCATTGGAGCAACTGAAGAATGTTGATTTGACCTGACATATAGGCCATTCTGGTTGTGAGCCCAGTGGCTCATGGGACGTTTGAGGAACTTCTCCTACACAGCTGAGGAGGAAGCGTTACTTTCTCCCAGCACTGAGTCAGCTCACTGCCCTGTGTGCCCTATTCGCTCCTGCTTGGTGATGGATTGAGAGATTTTTTTGACTCTAGGGCAGCAGTTCTAAACCTGTGGGTCACAACACCCTTTGGGGGTCGAATGACCCTTTCACAGGGGTTGCCCAGTTCATCACAGTAGCAAAATGACAGTTATGAAGTAGTAATGAAAATTATTTTGTGCTTGGGGGGAGGGTGGTGGTCACCACTACACAAGGAACTGTATTAAAGGGTTGTGGTATTAGGAAGGTTGAGAACCGCTGCTCTAGGGGAATGATTGACTCAGGAGCCTAGCTGCAGAATTTGCAGGCTGCCTCTGAACTTTCTGTCATGTGTCAGGACAGCTGAAGGCGATGGCCACCCTAGTTTCTCACTCCAAATTTCTGCTATTGATGGAGTCTCTCCTTAAAGCACAAGACAGGTGCCTTTTCAATATTCAGAGCTCCCACTTGATGGGCCCAAGTGTCAGAGGGACAAGGCAGGAGAAGAAGATGATACGAAGGCTAGGCTCCCTTTGTCAACAAGAGAGGAATCGGCACAGTGCCTGCTGGGTCTGAGGGCAGGCCTGAGAAAGCTCCCCTGGTCAGACACGTCGAGGGCAGTTTTTTCAACAGCTGGAGATCTGGGAGTTGGAACAAAAGTACGTTGTGTCAAACAAGGCCCTCTGGAGGGGTCTGCCTAACAGGGCCTTTCTCAAAGGAGCCATTGCTCACTGACCTGGATACGGGAGACGCGGGGCTGTCTCCTCCGACACAAATGATTCTTGATTGTATTTGTCTCTAAGAGTTTGCAGCTTGAATGCAAGACTAGCTTATACATGCCCATTCCTGGAGGGACAGTTCTTTTTTAAAGGAACAATGGCAGGTTTCCTTCTTCATCTTCTTCTTCTTCTTCTTCTTCTTCTTCTTCTTCTTCTTCTTCTGCTTTTTTCCCCCTTTTTTTGCCACTGGGTCTATTAACTGTCTCTTGGGGAACTCCATTTTCACGGAAGCATAGAAGGTTGTGAGGAGACGTGGCTGGCCGGCAGCCCAGGGTGGGTACATGAGGGCTCTTTATGAGGTGGAAGGGGGCTGGCAGTGGTTTCTGGTTGTTTTCAAGCTTTGCGGTGGGTTTGTTTGTCATTCAGTAAGTCGTCCTTCAATCCCTTCTGTAGATCTGAGGCACTGTGGGTGGCTCATTATCAAAAGCGGGGCCTTGTACCCTTGCATGGACTTCAGAACCGCTGAGAAAGTTTGCCTGGGCCCCTCTTGCTAGGCCTCATCTTCAGTGGGTCTGGAGTAGAACCCTGGCACTGGCATATCTGCTCAGCTCACTCCTGCTGCTGGACCAGGACCACCTTTTGAATAGCCCCCCAAAATGTCCTCAAGGCTGTGACCCTCAATAACCCCCCTTCCCAATGCAAAGCCTCCCCTCCTTCCTGCTGAACAACTGGTGGTTTTGAACTGCTGACCTTGTGTGTAGCAGCCCAACACGTAACCCCTGACATCGCTAGGGTTCCTCTAGCTCCCCTCTGTTGTTAGATGCCATCCAGTTGGTTCCGACCCACAGCCACCCGGTGCACAGCAGAACGAGACACTGCCCGAACCTCCATGTTCTTGACCCCATTGTTACAGTCACGTACCTCCTGCACCACCGGGACGCCGAGAGCTCCCCTTAGCACAGATGCAGTATATCAGAATGAGAGGACATCAAGGTGATCTTCGTCATTTTGTTCTTCTCTTCCCCCCACCCCTCGTTTCGATCATGTTTCCATCTACCATTCAATGACAGTGGTTGCATTGACCAGGAGGATGCAATAGGTCAGCATTCAGTGCTCACCAGTGAGCTGTGGTTCAAACCCATCAGGGACTCCTTGGGGACAAATGCTGGGCAAGCTGCTCCCATAAAGATTCAAGCTCAAGGTCACTGCTGTCGAGTCAATGCCGACTCACAGAGACCCAACCGGACAGGGTGGGTCTTTTGAGGCTCACTCTTTACAGATGGTTTCCAATTGCTGGCCTCTCGGCTCTATGGGAAACACTACATCCCATGGCTAGGGGGTGGTTTGGTCCCAGAGGGGTCAATGGGAGACTGAGTTGACCGACCTGGCAGCACCCAAGAATAGCACCCACAAGAAAACTCACTGTGGCTTAAGCAGAACCCCTCCAGCCACCAGCCACCCTCTGCACACCCCTAGCCAGTGACTAGCTGTAGTTGACACCATTCTGACTGCTTGTGACTTCTCCCGCAAGGAGGAGGACTGTGCTTCCCTGGGTAGATGGAGCAGTAGATTGCCAGATCTTTCTTCTGCGGCGCCTCGGGGTAGATTTGAATCCCCTGCCTATGAGTTGCTGAACGTGTTAACCTTTTGTAACACTCAGGTACACCGACTCCTGGGAGCCACTAAGAAACTTTGATGTCTTTGCTTATCCCGATTCTAGAGATTCTTCACTTTTTCTTCCCGCCCTCTGATTGTTGGTGCTGGCTGTCTGCTCCCCAGTTTCTCAGAGTTCCCCGTCAGTGTTTGTGGGTGTGTGAAGATTGAATCCTGGAAGCTAAGTGATTCAACTGGCTGCCCTTCCCCAAGCTTCCCCCCCCACCCCCCTAAACTGGAGAGAGTCCCAGGGGCCTCAGAGTGGGCAGCCTGCATCTGGGGTTACACCCTTCCAAATCCTCTGGAGGAGAAAATCGCATTGGAAATCATTTGTTTTCACATGCAGAGGCGAAATCACATTTAGTCTAGATTCATGTAAAGAAAACAGAGATTTGGTTTTTAAAAATGTGTTGCTGGCAGCAGAGAAGGCCCGGCGGCTTTGGATGAAGCACAGATTCTGTGGAACCTGGCCTTCAGGCCCAGACTGTGGTTCAAGGGCTGCAGAGAGGGAGGCCATGTGGGAGAGTTAAGCCTGAGCTTTATTTTCAGTCTCCTTTTCCATTGTATGTACTCCCTAAATTGGGGCTGGCAGTGACACAGACGTCTGGATGGCAAGAAAGGTAGTTTCCAGAACCGGAGCTTGGGGGTGGGGGTGGGCTGCGCTGGAGCAGGCTGAGTTAGAAGACTCATCGTGGGTTAGCACGGGCTTACTCCTGGGCTTTTGGCAGATCCTGGAGATCCAGGGGCCCAGGAAAGGTACTGGGGGAGGGAGTAGGGCTGACCGGGTGAAGGTGACACTGCCATACAGACAGCTGTACCCCAAAGACCATCCATGAAAGAAATGGTCACCATTGGGTGATAAGCCCATCACGAAACTGATTGAAAAATGACCATACCCACGGCAAGGGTGTACTGGGTGCTCACCAAGGACCTGGTTGTTCACATACAATATGCGTAGCCTCACTTGACTCTTCAAAGCGGCACCTAGCAGGTGCTCCTTGGAGCTCTGGTGACTGGCACAATGGGTACATGGCTCAGCTGCCAACCCCAAGGTCAGCTGTTCGATCCCACCAGGTGGCTTTGTGTAAGAAAGGTCCGGGTACCTGTCCTTGTGAAGATGACAGTCTAGAAGACCCCATGGGGCAGTTGGACTCTGTCCCATGGGGGTCTCTATGAATTGAAAACTGACTCAAGGAAACCATGCAACTGTAGCAATGAATTCCACTTCATTGAGGAAGGCAGTGGAAGCTGAGAGGAGTCAAGTAATTTTCCCAGTGTCACACAGCTAGGAAGTGGTAGCATTGGACTGGACCTCTGGAGCGGCTTAGTTCAAACGTTCAGGCTCAGAATAAAGTGAGATAATGATTTCCATCAGTGTCATGATCATTGTAAATAAAGACCATGGTATATGTTTATGGAAATGTCTTGGTTAAGTGCTATGGGGTCAGTTTCATCTCATAGTGTCCCTATATTAAAGTGACCAGATTTTAAGCGGGACACCATTGAGCAGGGTGGGGGTGGGGTACTTGATTAAACATTTGGTCTATTTGGAGCAACAAAAATTTTCATAGAACACAAAAATAGTATTGTAATATATTTATTTTAATTTTAAAACGCTGTGGGACGTTGTTAGATTGTTAAAAAGCGGGACGTCTGGCCACTTTACCCTATGCACAACAGAAGGAAACACTGCTGGGCCCTGTGCCAGCCTTCAGTCAGCACCATGTTTTAGCCTCTTATAGCAGCCACTGTGTCAATCTGTCTATCTCATGGAAGGTTTTCCTCATTTTCGCCAACTGTCTACCAAACACAATGTTCTTCTCCAGGGACTAGTCTCTCCTGACAACAGGCCCCAAATGTACAAGCTCACCATCCTCGTTTCAAGGAGCATTCTGACTGTACTTGTCCCAACATAGATTTGTCCTGGCAAGCCATCTTATAATCAATATCCTTCCCCAGCGCCGCAGTGCAAAGACATCAGGTTCTCTTCAGGGCACCCTTATTCATTGTTCAGCTTTCACATGTATATGAGGTGATTAGAAATATCTTTTCCCCACGATCTTGCTTATTGATCCCGTTGTGAGGATTTTTGTTGTCTTTACCTTGAGGTGTCATCCAGACTGAACACTGTGGTCTTGCATCTTCATGAGTGGCTGCTCCTAGCCCTCTTTACTTTCAGCCAGCAAGCTTGTGCCATCTGCATATCACAGGTCTTTCATGAGTCTTTTCCCAATCCTGTTGCTGAGGCCTTCCGGCTTCTTGAATTATTCGTTGAGTGAACAGCTTGAACAAGTCTGGTGAAAGAATACAACTCTGATATACGCCTTTCCTGATTTTAAGCGATGCAGTGCACCCTTAGTTCTGTTCCAATGACTACCTCTTGGTCTGTCTATAGGTTCCATGTAAGCATGAAATTTGGAATTTACATACTGTGTGTGCAATATTAGCTCCAATTTCTATGATCCACACAGCCAAGTGCCTTTACATAGGCAGTGGAACCCAGGTGAACATCTTCCTGGTAGCTCTACCTTCAGCCAGGATCCATCTGAGATCAGCAATCGTTCCACATTCTCTTCTGACTCTAGCTGGAGTTCCTGCCAGTTCTCTATCAGGGTCTTGCTGCAGTCACGGGTTACTTATCTTCAGCAAAATTTTACTTGCATGTGGAGATGAGTGAGCGCCTGTAATCGGTTTTCAAGAAGTATAAATGAATGGCGAGGGCATCAAGGGATGGAACACTGATACACAAGTAAATAAGGGAGGTGTTGAAGCTAAATGGATCTGATCTTGGCTGTTGAACAAAGCCCCTCACTGCAGACGGCTACAGGAAGCAGGATATCCATGTAGAGATAGAAAAAAAAAACCCACACAACAATATATTGATTGCTGGCAAATGGTTTCGGGTAAGGAATGAAGGAGATCCCCCTTTTAAAAATCATATTATTGGGCGCTCATAGAACACAAAATCCATACATACATCCATTTTGTCAAGTATATTTATACGTTTGTTGCTGTCATCATTTTCAAAGCATTTTCTTTCTACTTGAGCCTTAGCATTTCTTTTATTTTTTTTGGGGGGGGGCATTACCGCCCCTGGTGGTCGTGGTCGCTACCCAGTGCCGCTCCAGAGAGCTACCACTGGATTTGAACCGCCGAGCCCGCGGGCCGCAGTCCCGCACTCAACCACTTACGCCACCGGGGCTCAGCCCAGCATTTCTTTTTTTAAAAAATCACTTGGGGACTCATACAACTCTTATCACAATCCATCCATCCATCCATTGTAAGCAAAGCACATTTGTACATTTGTTGGCATTTTCAAAACATTTCCTTTCTACGGAAACATGAGGAATCCAGGACAGATGCACCCTTCAGGACCAGTGGTGAGAGTGGCAATAGTGGGAGGGTGGAGGGAGGGTGGGGTAGAAAGAGGGAACCAATAATAAGGATCTACATATAACCTCCTCCCTGGGATATGGACAACAGGGAAGTGGGCAAAGGGAGACATTGGACAGTGTAGGATATGACAAAATAATAATAATTTATAAATTATCAAGGGTTCATGAGGAAGGGGGGAGCGGGGAGGGAGGGGGAAAAGGAGGAGGAGCTTCTCTCTCTCTCTTTTTTTTTTAGGCATCACTGCCCTCTGGTGGTGGGAGTAGGAGGCCCAGCCTTTGCTCCTATGAGCTGGAATTGAACCTCAAGCCCAGTGGTCTGCAGTCCTGTGCACAACCACTACGCCACTGGGGCTCAGCCCGGAGCTTCTCTTCTAATTCAACTCTGTGACGTCGTACTTTAAGGCTGATGATGAAGCCGTTTCTTCCTGCTGACTTCTAGACCCCTTCTCACCTATTCTGAGTGGCTTAAGGGACTGATAGATCAGGTGGCTTTGGAGAGGGGTTTCTGGGCCTCAGGGACACAGACTGATAGGAGTTTTTCAGGATTGGATTTTCTATGCCACCCTGCATCCCAAAGAGGAATTTTCCTACCTTGGACTTGCCATGGGTGCTCTTGAATCCATAGGCTCTTGCATCTTGGGAAACCTCAGATCTCAGGGTATCTCAAATATTCTGATTCATCAGATTTAACTCCAGTGCATAGTTCAGCCTTAGGTAGACAGATACGCAGCTTTCTGCCTGAAAATAGACTCCTCTGGCCACCACAGAAAGGCTGGAGAGCGCGGAATGGTCTCTCGGCTTGAAACAAAGCCTCCCATTGTCTTTTGGGTGATCGCATTATTTCCCCATTGAACTTTACATTGCCCTGTACCAGCACGGCCCACACGGCTGGCTTGTTTGGCCTGGCTGAGGGAGGTTGGCGGCAGCGAGAGCAAACAGACCCACGCAAAGGCCATTTTCACCTCCAGTGGCCACTGCAGAATGGTGGCTTTCCCTCATCCCCAGAGCAGTAGCTCAGGGGCGAAAAAAGAAAACTTCTCTGAGGATATCACATGCTTCTCTCGCCCACCATCAGCTCTGCTCAGAGGCAACTCTCATTCTCTCAGGAAGGAACCTGAACCAAACAAACATCGAGTGAGGCCTGCTTGTAAGGACAGCCTTGGGCCTCCCAGAATTCTGTTAGCTTGGCCACCCAAGGCATAAGGGACATAAGGCATGTGTTGTTCCAAGGACCTTCCAGTGTCCATACACGGACATATCGTGGCCTGGTATCGTGACAAACGCTATGTGCGGTGATGGAGCAGGCAGGCATCTCAACATTTTCCCTTGCCGTTTCCTTACCTTTTGCCAGAGCTCCTGCTTGGGAAGGGGCGTGGAGATGACGGCCTTCACTCTATTGTCTGGAAAGAGGAAAAGGAGTCACACGGACACCTAGGTTGCATTTTAAGAAAAGCTACCCTCCCGTAGGACCTTGGAGAGTGGAAGAGGATCTAGGGGCCCACTTTTCCTGAAGCCTCAGCTTCTGACTCCTCGAGCCCTACCCACCCCCCAACACACATACCCCCTCTTCCTCCCCAAGGACTTCTTCACTGTGGCAGAGCTGGATTGGATTCAGGTCTGGGGAGCTGCCTTCGGGCTGGGTTCTACTTTGAGAGGATGAAGAAATGGCCCAGGTTCTGGATGAAGTTTTCCTGACAAGGAAAAGGCACTGAGTCAGTCAGCGCAGAGAGCTCTCTCTGGAAGCAGAAACCATGATGGCCATAGCCCCCCATGGGGGATCGACTATTGAAAATGCCTTCCAAGGTTAGAAAAGGGAGTGTTAGGATACAGGGGGGCACGTTAGGGTAGTCTTAGAGGAAGAGATGAGGGATCTAAATGTGTTCCGGGGTCAGGGATGGAATCTGAGTGGAGATGAACCCAGTTAGGCATTCCTTTCTCTTGCTCCTTGTTCTGTCTTTCCCTTAGTTTGGAGTGTAGGTACGTGTGACATCCCTATGCTACAACGTCAGGTGATAGGTCCTCTAAACAGATGGGGAATGGCCATTAGCGTGTGGATTCCCCAGAAGCACACCCAGGGGCAAAGACACAAGTGCAAATAGCTTCGTTAGATGGTGAGGAAAATGCCGGTGGGATAGTGGGGAAGGGAGACTGAGAGGGGGTGATGCCGATGAAGGGTTTCTAAGGCAGTGATTCTGCATTGGACTTTGAAAGAGAGTGCAGATCACACTCAGAGTTCTCTCACCTGATGGGCCTGAGAGGTGGGGATTATTCATGGAGATCTGTTTCCGGGAATAGCAGCCCTAGTGCCATAGTGCAGGGGTCCTCAAACTTTTTAAACAGGGGGCCAGTTCACCATCCCTCAGACCGTTGGAGGGTCAGACTATTGTTAAAACACCGAAAAACTATGAACAAATTCATTGCAGGTCCGGGATCAGTCGGCTGCTAAGCAGGACAGCAGCAGTAGTCTAAACACCCCGCAGGCCGGATAAATGTCCTTGACGGGCCGCAGTTTGAGGACCCCTGCCATAGTGGTTACGCGTTGAGCTGAGGAAGAAACTCCCATTCTCCTGGCAGGTAGAACCCGATAGGATGGCTATGAGTTGACATCCACTCAATAGCAACGCCTTTTCGTGTTTCTGGTCATGCTTGGCCTTCCTCAGGCGTGTGGGAAAGGAGCAGACCCCGAGATGCAGAGAAGAGACCACTGAGACCGAGGGAGACCAGCATGTGTTAGGCGTGGTGGAGTCAGTGCCGGCTCTTGGGGACTCCTGCCATTCTTTTTTTATTTGTAATAATCATTTTATTGGGGGTTCATACAACTCTTATCACGATCAATACATCCATCCATTGTACGCAGGTCACATTTTGTACACTTGTTGCCTGGGCTGCCATTCTTATGGAAGCAGGTCTCCAGGTCATTCTCCCATGAGCCACTTGGGTGGGTTTGAACGACCCATCTTTGGGTGATCAGCCAGGGCTTCGCCATTGCCTGTGCATCTGTGCTGGTGCGCGGGTAGCTAGGGGAGGGGCTTCTCACACTTCTAGCCTGTCTATATAAATATTTCTCCCCTTTTATCAAACAGAATGACAGCTCTAAAAAATCCTGACAAAAAGCCATGTACATTTCGTGGTGTGTACCGCCTCTCAAAATTAATCCAACTGTGCATTTCAAATCTGTACATTTTACGGTGTGATCATTGCACCTTATACCTAAACTTTCAACGAAGCAGGTATGAAATGCCACATTTTAATATCTGTCAGTCACAGCCCTACTCACTTCCATCAGGTCGGTTCTGACTCATATTGACGCTCTAAGACAGAGTAGAATTGCCATTTGGGGTTTGAAGGATTGTAACTCTCTAAGGGAGTAGAAGCTCTCATCTTTCTTCCCTTGGAGTGGTTGGTGGGTTTGAACTGCTGAGCTTGTCGTTAGCCGCCTCACTTATAACCCACTCAGCTACCAGGACTCCTAGTCGAAATCTATGTCTTGGTGTATGTAGAGCCCGGATCCCTAACATGCTGCCTGGGCTTTGCGGCCCACAATTGTAACCTGTTCTTTAGAACTTCTTTTAGGCAGAGCTGAAATGGGACTGGGGCAGATCAGTACATTGTACTCTGGGTAGTGGCTCCCCAACAACACGGCAGCCTCCACCAGCTGCCTCTGTGCCATCGTTTGTACCTCCACAGCCTTTTCAAAGTCCTCCTGGTGACTGCTGGCATGCATTGTGTAACACAAATCACCCATGACCGAGGTACGCAGATAAACATCTCCAATGGCAAAGAAACTGGCAGAGAAAGGCTCCAATCTCGTGATGACTCAACCAGCCCCAGCTGACAAGGACAATGGTGATGTCCTGCTTTGCCTTTCTCTCGGCCTTTCCAGTACATGGGGTCTCACAAGGAGTCCCAGATGGTGCAAACAATGAACACACTGCACTGCTATGCTAACCGGGTGCATTTAGAAGACAGGCCTGGCAATCTACTTCTTACCAAGCAGCCCCTGAAAACCGTCTGGGGCCTGGTTCACTTCTAACACATGGGGCTGGAGCAGGGTGCCATGAGTCAGAGTCTACTTTACCGAAGATGGCCTGGGTCCCCCCAGGATGGGCTTTCTACCGTAATGCCTGACACATAGCGGCTGCTCAATCAGTGCTGCCTGTGGAGGGCCTGGGGCCCTGGTGTTCATTCAAAAGGTCCCAGGTCTGTAGTGAATGACGTGGCCCTACACAATGGCTTTTAATTTACTGGCTGCATGCTGGGTGGTGCCAAACCAGATTCTCAAGAAGGTGGAGGACATTGGATGAAGGGAAGCGTTGATGCCCCTGAAATCTTTTTCTAAGGCAGAGAGGAGTTGTTGGTTTTTTTTGGGGGGGTGTACACTTCATATCATGACCGCCAAAGTCACACACTGTTGGTCAATCATGCAAGAAGACATTTGCCACTGTCTGGAATTGGTGGGTGATATGAGCTTGAATGGAAGGGCGTGAGTGGCCAATGTGTGTGATAGGGCAGAAGGGGAGGGCAGCAGGGTGAAGGTGTCATGTATGCATGGATCTGGGCATAGGGGAATGTATTCTCCAAGGTGTTGTAGCAAAGTGTGCTGCCAATGGATTCCTTTCTTCCAGACTCAGTCTCTTCTGCTGGTGTTTGCGTATTAACCAATACCCTGTGTCCACACAGCTAGGCACACACCCCAGCCCATGAGTCTTCTCCAGGCAAATAGCCAGAAGACTAGGAGACATACAGTGATGTCAGAGCTGCACCAAGCAGAATTGTACTGGTAGAATCCTAGAATGCAGGTGTGCTGTTTCTTGTGCATGAGGGATGGAAACTGGGGTGTGGGAACAGGCACACCATCTGCCCGGGTCAAGGGCTTCTCCACCTTCTCACTTGCCACATTGTGGACCAGATCATTCCACGTTCGGGGGGGGGGGGGTTCGCCGTGCACCTTGTAGGATATTGAAAAGCATCCCTAGCTTCCACCGACTACTTGTCAGGTGCACCCTGGCCTCCAGCTCCCTCGTGGAGAATTGTACCAGCTCCCCTACCCTGTGCAATTGGGAGGATTCAAATGATGATCTAAATCACCCAATCAGGAGATTGCTCTTGCCAGGACACTCCATTCTCTATCAGCTAAAAGTCAGAGTCATTTTTCTCAACATGCGTTAGGTTGGATCATAAGACAATGCCATCTTTGTGGCTCATTGGGTCAAATATCAACAATTTCCTATGGTCCTACACCCTCCCAGACAGCCCAGTTCTGGAATGTGGGTATGTTTGTTGAGGCTCCTGACTCATTCAGAATCATATTTCTAAAGCGAGTCCAATGTGTTCTACACACAACCTCAGACACCAACACAACCATCTCTCCTGCTTTTCCTTAATATTCTATGGGAAATTCAGTCTGGCCAAAGTCTTCATGGGGAACCCCATTAAGAGGTGGAAACTATTTCTCTAGCCCCTTGCATTGGGGCCAACCTTGTGAAGGGCCTCTGACCACCAGAAAGTGAAAGAAATCATGCCATGTGAGGCCAGAGACTAGGCCTTGCAAACTTGGGGAGGGGGTAGTGGGGACGCATACCTTCCTGGAAGCTGATCGACCATGGAAAGGGAACCTAGGCACACCATGAACAGCCAGCGCCAACAACCAGCCACAGAAGGGTGTAGCTGCCTCTTCAAGTGCATGCCGTCCAAGGAATGAACCCAGGGGCCACCAGGAGAGGTACTACCCAGCAAGTCCACAGAATGATGGGAAACAGTAAGTCATTTTATTAGAAGCCACTGGGTTGCAGAGGATTTGCTATAGTAGATAGCCGATACACATCTGATGACCATGTTACAGTTTTTAGTAATTTATTGTGGTGTGATTTTATTTGATGTTTCCTTGGGCTCCGTGATCTATTCCTACAATCTCACAGCAGGTACAGGGCAGCTACAGATGCCTATTGGATGGCTAAAAGAACAGGCTAAGTTGTATGACAAAAATCCACCCAGGTCCAGAGCATGCTGTGTACCCTAATTACCTATTTAAGCCAAAGAGATCACACTCATTGCTATCCAGTCAATTCCAACTCACAGTGATCTTATAAGAAAGAGGTTTCCCAAACTGTAGAGTGGTTGCTGGTTTTGAACTGCTGATCTTGTAAGTAGCAGCCTAATATGTAACCCTAACGCCACCAGAATCCCTAATACTCTACTTAACAGCTATCATATAAGAAGCCCCTGTGTCATAGAGGGTTGCTTGAACTGGTAACCACAAGGTTGCCAGTTCAAATCCGCCAAGTGCTCAAAGACAGAAATAGGAGGCTGCCTGCTCCTATAGAGTTTGTTTTTCTTTTTTTGGGGGGGGGGTTTGGTTTTTGGGGCATCACTGCTCTCTGGTGGTGGGAGTAGGAGGCCCAGCCCCACTGCTGGAATTGAACCTCCGTCCCAGTGGGCCGCAGTCCCGCGCACAACCACTACGCCACTGGGGCTCAGCCCTTCCTATAGAGTTTTATAGTCTTGGAAACCCCAAAGAGCAGTTCTCTTCTATCCTACAGGGTCACTGAATTCATTCAATGGCAGTGAGTTTGTTTAGTTTGATGGCATTTACATGTAGAGGTTGCCTTAGAGGCTGCTCACATATTTATAGCACACAGGAAAGTCACCAGTTTATACTCCCTGAATGCTCACTTTAAATCATGACACATCTCCTAGGCATGGTTATGCCATTAGAAACATCTCAAGCCTGCATTGCCTACCTTTAGAATTTGAAGGGACTATTTCAAATCAAGAAATTCCTGACAAGTGGCAGGTATTAACTGACTTCCTAACCTAAAGAGTTCCTTGAAGATCCCTTTTGATCTCAGGGAAACACCCTTTGAAGCCTTTTCTTTATTAGGTAAGGATAGCTACAGTTAGTACCCATCATGCAACTATCTGTGACTATTTTTTTTAAAGAGACATCGTCTTTATTTTCTCGTGGCGCCCTCAGCACACCACACAGGAGTTGGGTCTTGGCGGGCACTCCATACATGTGTTGAGGATCAAATGAATGCAGGAGGGAAGCTATGAGCTGGCGGAGAGCATGGACTTCCTTGCTCTGGTTGAGTTAAGGACTCTGGGGACTCTATTCCTCTTAAAAAGCCAATTGGCACACTCCGGGAACTGAGTTGCTGTCTGTTTCTTACCCACTAAGTCTTGGGAGACCATCTAGACTCACTTAGAGGATGCCTTCTGGATCACTGGGCTGATCCACTGGACTGATCACTGGGGCTACCCTTTGAATAAACCTGACCCAGGGCTGGCCTTATGCCACCCTGCTTGGCCCGGGGCTCACTGAGCGACTGCCCGGCTTCTCCAGGCACTGAATGAGCAGCAGCTAGACATCAGTGCCATGGTAATGATTGCTGTTCATTTGGCCTGTCCACCCGAGCCCTTTTGGGGTTCCCGAGTGGGAAAGCAAAAATGGCCTTTTCTGATCTGACGCTAATAATAGTTCCCCATCCTGATGCTCCTTAACATGGAACGGAAGATTTCGCCTCTAGGGTAAGGCTCAGAGTTAATTCATTTATTTAAAAATAATTACAGAAACGATCAAAGAAACAACCCAGTCTGTCGGTCCACGAGAGAACCAATGCTCAGAGTTTCTCGGGAACCATGGGTGTGCTGGGCACTGGAAAGAACGAGAATGTGGGGGTGATTGTCTGCAGCCTTGGGCAGGAGGTAAAGCTCGGGTGGGGTTCCTTTGTAGCTGCCCTGTTTATCAGGAGCTGGGCCTCACAGCCCCCTGCTACCCGCTCAGTTCGCTTCGTTTTCTGTGATGACCTAAATGGGAATGACAACTGGCTTCCTTCCTCCTCAGCTCAGTCTCCACACCCCCCCACACCCCCCCACCCCACAGACCAACGGGCGGTAACCCTGACAGACTGGACTGGGGTTACGTGCTGTCTCTTCTGCTCAAGAATGATCTATAACTTCGAAGGCAAAAATAAATAAACAAGCCAAGTTGACCCCTGTCTAGGAGGAAATGGATGGGTTCCCGGGCTTCCACCTCCCTTTACATGTAACGCACGTCTCTGAGCCCTGGGGAAGTCACAGCCAGTGAAGCAAAGAAGCTGTTTGAGTGTGTGTGTGTGTGTGTGTATGTAAAAGAGAGACAGAGACAAGATGGAAGAAGAGGAAGGGGATGAGAGAGGGGGCGTTCAGCAAGAGTGAGAAAGCAAAGAGTAACCGCGGAAAGGAATAGCTTAAAATAAATGATTCTGATAGTGAAATTACCCCATATGAAGAAAGCTAATTAAAATAGCCCCGGCTCAAAGTTCTCCTCCTGATTCTTTCAGATACAGTTGTAAGGAATCTTTACCTCTGTCTCTCAGCTGTGTAAAGCACGGGTCCTCAAACTCTGGCCCGTGGGCCACATGCGGCCCGCCGAGGACATTTATCTGGCCCACCAGGTGTTTTTGCCGCTGCTGCCTGTCCTGCTTAGCAGCTGACTCATCTCAGGCCCGCAGTGAATTTGTTTGTAGTTTTTCTTTTTAACTACAGCCCAGCCCTCCAACGGTCTGAGGGACAGTGAACTGACCCCCTGTTTAAAAAGTTTGAAGGCCCCTGCTCTACAGGTGAGTTAAGGTCATGGGTAGGAGCCCCTGCAGGTGATGCATCTTCAAGGACATTCAACTGGTGAGGCATTTCCATGTGACCCGAAGTGCTGCCGAGCTGCCACCTGGCACTAAACATCATGGGGTCTAGCTCTTGTGTCTTGGTGGGATCACTTGAAAACCATTACCGTATTGGCATCGAGGATTATCCATGGCTCCTCCCAGTCCTAGAATGTCGATTAGGTGGGTTGCTCCACTTCAAGAAGCAGTCCCAGAGAGGACTAAGGTTTGACACAAACGGAATGGAATGTCATTTTCCATAAGCCTCACCACGATTTAGGAGAAGAACTCATTTCATTCTTCTCTGAGTATCTAAACCAGTATGGCATCTAAGAAGTGATCGGGAAACATCATTATTTGGTGTCACGATAATAATTGCCAACAATGTTGGAGCACTTATTAGGACCCATGGTGGTGTCACAGTTTTGCGCTAGGCTGCTCTCCATGTGGTTGGCAGTTTGAAACCACCAGCAGTTTCATGGGTGGGGGCGGGGGGAAGAAGACTGGACTTTCTATTCCCATAAGCAGGTGCAGTCTCAGAAGCCCACAGGTGATCGCTGTGAGTCAGCACTGACTCTATGGCAGCGAGTATAGGTAGTTTTGGGTGTTTTTTTTTTATTTTAACGTGCTAGGCATTATTGTAAGTAAATTTCAAACACCTCTGTGAGGTTGACCCTGTTATTCCCTTTTCCCCATGTTGGGATTGAGTCAGAGAATGACACCAGTTTTCAGGATGTATGCATGAGGGTCTGTTTTTTTTTTTAATGAATCACTTTATTGGGGGCTCATACAACTCCCATCACAATCCATACAAACATCAATTGTATGCAGGCCACATTTACACACTTATTGCCATCATCGCTCTCAAAACATCCTCCATCCAGGTCCCCAATATCAGCTTCCTATATTTCCCTTCATCCCCCCTCCTGTTTGAGCCCTTAGTAATTTACAAATTGTTATTATTTTCATACTATACACTGTCCAATGTGTCCCAACACTCGCTTCCCTGTTGTCCGTGTCTCAGAGAGGAGGGTATGTATAGATCCCTGAAGTTAGTTCTCCCTTTCTATTCCACCATCCCTCCACCCTCCTGGTATCACCACTCTTATTACTAGTCTTGATGGATCATCTATCCTAAGTTTTCCATGTTTCCAACTTCACTGTACATCTCCTGGTCTAGCTGAATTTATGTGGTATAATTGGGGTCATGATAGTGGGTGGGAGGCAGCGTGAGAACTAGAGGAAGGTTGCATATTTCATTGCTATTATCATGTTTCTTAACTGGCTCATCTCTTCCTTGTAACCCCTCTGCAAGAGGATGTCACTTTACCTATTAATGGGCTTTGGGTTCCCAATCTGTACTCCCCCTCATTAATAATAATATAATTTTAGCTCTTTGATTCCTGACACCAGATCCCTTCACCACCTCATGATCACACAGATCGGTGTGCTTCTTCCGTGTGGACTTTGTTGCTTCTGAACTGAATGGCCCCTTGTTTACTCAAGCCTTTAAGACCCCAGATGCTCTATCTTTTGGTAGCTGGGCACCATCAGCTTTCTTCACCACCTTTGCTTATCCACACATTTGTCTTCAGTGATCACGTCGGAAAAGTGAGCATCTTGGAATGCCAATTTAATAGAACAAAGTGTTCTTGCACCGAAGAAGATACTTGAGTGGAGGTCCAATGCCCATCTGTTGTCCTACTACTAACCCTATAAGTATGCACGTTAATCTATTTCCCCATCATCATTTATAAATATATGCTCCTATGTACATACCTGTATTTGAACCTCTATAAATGCCCATTATCCCCCAGTTCCTTCCCTATTTCCATTTGCTTCCCTCTTGTCCCACTATCATGCTCAATCTCCATTTGGGTTCCAGTATTTTCTCTCTGTTACATTAGACTTCATCAACCCCGATCGGCCTTCTCTCACCCACCTTCTCACTGATTTTGTTTTTTTTTAATTTTTATTTATTTATTTATTTTTTTTTTTTAGGCATCACTGCCCTGGTGGTGGGAGTAGGAGGCTCAGCCTTTGCTCCTGTGAGCGGGAATTGAACCTCCTTCCCAGTGGGTCGCAGTCCCACGCACAACCACTACGCCACCGGGGCTCAGCCCTCTCACTGATTTTGTATCAATTGTTATTCCCCTTTTCCTGGGCTGGTCGACATCACCACCTTTCCCTGTCCTCCCCCTCTCCCATGTCCCCTACCCTGGAACCCTTAGTCCTATCATTTTCGGCTCCAGACTCTTTGTTCAGCCTATCTTATCTAGATAGATCTGCAGAGGTAACAATATGTACAAAAAAGGCCTCCTAAAATGAAGCATAATAATAAAAATAATAGCAATATGAAAACCTGTATAAAGTTCACGGTCTGTAGTTGACATCCTGGAGTGTCCCCTGGTTGAGTTGGATTGGGTGCCATGCCCTGGCCCCAAAGTACATCCTTGTCACTCCATCTGGGACTCCATGCTCTGTTGCACACTCTTAGTGCTTTGCATTGGTGTGGTTGTGTCCAAAAGGGCATAATCTTGACCCCGTTTCTTCATCCTGGCCCCGATAGGCTTTGAGTCAGCGAGGGTAGCCTTATTTCATAGTGGGGCCGACCGTATAGTCCTCTCTGTGCCTCGGCTGTTCTGAGTGGGACTATCGTCTTAAAGGCTTGGTGGGCCAGGATGCACATCATTCTCTCTCCCTCCCCTTTCATTTGTTCTCATGTGCTCTGGTCAGGCATATCTCACCCCCAAGCTTCGGCTTCAGTACTGGTCTCCAAGGCAACTTCCTCAGGTGGAGAGGTGGCTGCCCCTAGAGTTGGGGTTGGGGTTGTGTTCTCAGGCTCCTCCATTGGTTCTCCACTCCATGCTGTCGTGCTGCATTCACATGCTGGGTCTCCGGGTGGAGAGTCTGTTTTAACATCATATCCATCCGTCATGAGGAGAGATAGAAGCAATGAGAGGAGAAAGAGAATCACGCACATCTACCTCTTTCACTTAAGCTTTGATGACATCATCCCATCCCAGAGCAGACCACAACTTCCTCTCATCTGGATCACAGCCCTTGTCTCCACCCTCACCTCCCTAAATGAACAATTGCTCAGCGCGGTCCATTACATGCAGTCATCAAAGTGATCCTTTAGCCCATAGGCCGGCCACATGATGGCATGTTGTTACTGTTATTGCCCTTTGAGGCAGCACCGAGTCATGGCAATGGGATCAGACTGTTATGATCCATGAGTTTCTTTTTTTTTTTAAAAAAAATGATGGTGTTTTCATTGACTGCCTTTTTTTCTTAAGTGGATCCTCAGATCTTTCTCACTAGTGACTAAGCCTGGAAGCTCCACTAAAACCTGTTTTGCATGAGCGCCACATGTACTGGCTGTGCACGAAGCACCTTGGTAATTGAGCCCGGATCTCTGACATGCAAAAGCAAAACCAAGCTCACTGTCCTGGAGTCAATACTGACTCAGTGACCCTACAGGACAGGATAGAACTGCCCCCCCCCCCACATACACACACAATGATTAGTTCCCAAGACTGGTGGTTTTGAACTGCTGACCTTGAAGTTAGCAGCCCAACAGGTAACCACTATGTCACCAGGGCTACTCGATCTCTGATATGCAAGATGAGCATTCTGCCCTGGACCCACCATTGGCTCCATCACACACTTTCCTCATGCCCATCTCATATTGCTTGCTTTCATATCCCTAGTACTTAGCAGGGTAGGTGCGCAATAAATGCTAGTTGATAATGGCTAATGAATGGCTGGGGTGTCTGGAGCATCTGGGATGTGCATTTGGCCCAAAGTTGTTTTGTACAGTACCTTCCTGTGCTCCAGACCCGAGCCTTCCAGAGAGCGATGCTCTTGTTAGAAATTTCAACTCAAAGAGGTTGCCGGTCTGTTGCACAGGAAGAAAAGATGGTGTCTGCAGCGATTAGTGCCCATAGCCTTGTGACAACTTGCAGAAAGAAAGTTAGAAGGACAAGAAGTGTTCAATGCATCTCTCACCCTCTGCGGTCTCCAAGAAAATGTCATCCATGAAGGCCTCACTTCTATTCCCTCACCATTCTCAGCCACTTGAAACAGTTGGATTGAAGCCCTGCCGTCCAGTCAACGCACTCACAAAGCATTTACTTTTATGGACTGTGCAGCAATAAGCAAACAAAGTATGCATTTGAGAATGCAGAAGATATTCTCTCCTAAGGTGCAGAAGTGGAGAGGTTTTGGTCTCTTTCCATCTTCCTGAAACGCCTTCCATTTTTCTCAGGAAGTTGGGTGTAAGGAAAATCTCATGCTCTCTCCTCCCTCCTCCTTTGCCCTGACGAAACAGTGAACTATACAGGACGATTTCCTGGGTGACGTTCAAAGCAACTTTCCCTTGATTAAATAACCCTTCTCCCAAAGGCTACTTGTGTGGTTTGAATGACTTAAAAAAAAAAAAGCAACTAACCAGGGTAAGAGAATCAGCTTGATAACAACAGAAGGTTACCAACAAGCTTGCCCATACAGCTGGAAGAGCTGTGAATAGCACAGGCTCCAAAGAGGATAAATAAACCATGTCACAAGTGCCATTGAAAGCACATCTGCACACTGTCAGTGGTGAAGATAAACACATGATTGTTTTCCTTCTCGCAAGGCGCAGGGATAGGGCAAGGCGACTTGATGGACTCCATCCAGGTCTTCTCAGTTTACATCATCAGTAAGGCTGAGGGCTGGGCCCTTCTCCAGCCTTGAGGCATTCCCAGAATCGCTCATCAAAAGGAAATCTTCAAAGAAAACACATAGTAGATTCATCTCCTCCCAGTTCGCAGACAGGCAAACAAACAAACAAAGCAAGACAATGTCCCCAAGGTTATCTGGTAGACCCCAGTTGCTCAATAGTGGGTGGTTGGACCTGACATCTTTCTCTAGTTTTCCTCCCTCACCTAATTCTCCAGATGCTGGGGTGAGCAAATTATCCTGACATCAATATCCCTCATGGTTGCTAACTGGAGCCAGCCATTCTTCCCTTAACCTTCATTCCAAACCTTCCAAATCCATTGACATCTCTACCATCTCAGGGATTAACTTTTTTCCACTTTTCAAGAGCATAAATGGAGCTCGGGAAAAGTAACCAGCAGGGATGATGAGAAAACCCAAATCAAGGTCACGGCCATTGAGTGAATTCTGACTCATAGCGACCCTGTTGGACTGTTGGACTGGGTAGAACTGCCTCGGTGGTTTCTGAGACTGTAACTCTTTACAGGAGTAGAAAACCTTGTCTTTTTCATGCGGAGGGACTGGTGGTTTTGAACTGCTGACCACGTAGTTAAGAGTCTAACTGGTGTCCACTACACCAACAAGGCTCCTGTAGGGAATGATGATTAATCCATGGAAATTCTTTTTTTTTTGGTGGGGGGGCATCACTGCTCTCCGGTGGTGGGAGTAGGAGGCCCAGCCCCACTGCTGGAATTGAACCTCCGTCCTAGTGGGCCGCAGTCCCATGCACAACCACTACACCACCGGGGCTCAGCCCCCATGGAAATTCTTATGGACCTAACTCGAGATAAGGTTCTGCCACGTAAGGATATGAAGACCACTGTATCCCTAGCATTACTGATGGTTTACTATTTAAATGTTAAGTTGCCTTTTCATTTGATGAGCTGTCATGATTAAGTTTCTCAACCAGAGACTAGAATATGAGGAATATTTTAGTCACCTTACTCACCTAATGCCACAGTCTGGTCTAAAAGAAATCAAATTTCAACCTCAATGACCCAAACAACGTGGATGGTTGTCAGAAACCTTGCTAGCGACTCAGAAATTACTCACATTTGATCCTTTAAGTTGTGTCTGATTACTGGTTAGCTGACATGTTAGAAGCTGACTTTTGATAAAATAATGAGACAATACAAGACTGAATTTAGGAAAAAGTTGAAAGCGGTCTGCATTTCCCCCATGTCTTGCCTTTTTTAGCTTCCTCCACTATGTCTATTTCACTAAACCTATTCCATTTGGACCCCTGGTGATGTAGTGCTTACAAAGTGGGCCACTAATCACAAATTCAGGAGTTTGAAACCACCAGCTGCTTCCAGGGGGCAAAGATGAGGTTTTCTACTTCAGAAAGAGTTAGTCTCACAAACCCATCAGGGCATTTCTATAGGGCTGCTATGAGTCTGAATAGACTTAGTGAGAGTGAGAAGACAAATGGAGGGGGCAGAAGTTAAATTTGACCACTTCTAACACTTGGAAGATAAGTGTTAGCAAATTTCTACCCCTTGAAAGATAGGTGTTGAAAAGCCTGTAGAGCACAAGTCCACTCTGACACACAGGGGGTCTCCATGAGTCAGAACCAATCCCAGGACAACTAGTTACTGGTTAACTTTCAGCTATTCATTAATTCATGCAACAAAGTCTATTGTATGCCCTTTAAGTGTTGCTGTACTGATTACTTAGGATAAAAAGTTAATGAGATGTCATTCTGACCCTAGAAATCATAGATGTATATATACACTCAATGCCGTTCAGTTGGCGCTACAGAACAGGATAGAACTGCCCCAGTGGGTTTCCAAGACTATGCGTCTTTATAGTAGATCGGCCTCATCTTTCTCCTGAGGAGTGGCTGGTGGATTTGAATTACCGACCTTGTAGCTAACAGCTCAATATGTAGCCCACTGAGCCACCCAGGGATCCCGATTATGTATCTGTAAATGTGTCATAAGCACCTCATAAATGCTGCCAAGGAATACAAAATAGAGGTTATAGCAGCTGTACTGAAAGGTGCAATAATGTCCTTTAATTATACCAAGCAATATTGTCAGTTGAGGACTTGGAGCATTTTCCAATGATGGGAGGTGGTCAGAGAAGTGTATGTAGGTGGACCCCGTATTTATGATGCTCCAACACTGAGACTGAGAGGTGACATGACTCCTCAGAGTTCCATGTGGGTAGAGGTAGGACCTAGACTACAACCTCAGTCTTCTGCAGCCCAATGGTGGGTTAGTTAATAGTTACCCAAGTAGTTGGGGGGCTCATTTGCCTGGGTTAAGAGGCTAGCTTTGCCAGATACAGGTTGACTGACCTTGGGCAAGTCCTTGAGTTTCTCTGTGATCTCGTTTCCTCCTCTGTAAAATGGGACCAGAAGAGTAACCACTCATTAGAGCAGGCATCCTCAAACTGGCCCACAGGCCACATGCGGCCTGCCGAGGACATTTATTCAGCCTGCCGGGTGTTTTTGCTGCCACTGCCTGACCTGCTCAGCCGTTGACTCATCCCGGGCCAGCGGTGAATTTGCTCATAGCTTTAAAAAAAACTTCAGTCCAGCCCTCCAGCGGTCTGAGGGACAGTGAACTGACCCCCCTGTTTAAAAAGTTTGAGGACACCTGCATCAGAGAGTGTGGAGATTCTGTGAATTCCTACATGTAGGAATGCTCAGAGCAAAAAATAACCTCCTTTCATCCATAACCTAGGTTCCCAAACTTATTTGGTTTGCCACCCCCTTTTCAGGAAATATTTAATTGCCCCCCACCCCCACCAATGAAAACCATTTTACTGTAACCCACAATCCAAGATAAAGTGTAGGTGTTGATGTTGCCATGCCCTCCAGGGGGCGCTCTCACCCACTTTGGGAAACCCTGATACTTGGTACTACTACAGTCGTGAGCAACTACAAGTGTGGGAGGAATGTTTTCTAACATCTTGCAGAATATCAACTGGTGCTATGAGATAATAAAAGCTGGCATGAGAGAGAGAGAGAGAGAGAGAGAGAGAGAGAGAGAGAGAGAGAGAGAGAGATCTTAGATGTTATCTATCCAAGATATCGGTAAACCAGTTTGGACTTTCTGGGCTTTTTGTTCATGGCCATCTCTGAGACAATACCAAACCTGGGGTGAAAAACCTGCTCACAACAGTGTCTGGCACATAGGAAGTGCTCGATCCATGCTAGCTGTAATTGGGTAGCCCTGCTCGCATTTGCTGTAATATTTGAGAGAGTTTTTGGGTTGGGCCACGGCCCTGAAATCCTGCTCCCAGCCCCCTCCGCAACTGTGGGGAGTATGCACAGGTGTTGCTAGACAAGAACGTGTGCGTTAGTGGGAAGTCAAAGAATTCACTCCGTAAATTAGCTCAGCCAAAAGTTCATATGGAGGGAATCAAACGCAGACCCGTAAGCCTGGTGAAATGCAAGTTCTCTTTCAGCATGTATTGCCAGTTCTCGCCAAGACCCATTTCCCCTGATCAGATTCTTTGGGCTGGGAAGTTTTGCATTTTCAAAGCAAATAAAAAGTGGGGTGGGTTGGGGGTGGATAATTCTCGGTATATGACACAATGTATAGCCAGTGTCTCAGGAACGTGTGTCATGTTTTAAACTTGAGTAGGCTGATGTTCTCCAAACATCCCAGTGCTTCATATTTATAGAGTGCTTTATTTTAAAGCATTAACAATGAATGAGACAAAGCAGGATTCTCTGTAGGCATTTTTCTTATGCATTCTTTTTTTTTGTTTTTTTTTCCCCCTGTAACTCTATTTTGATTTGAAAGCAGCCTTGTTTCGCCTGTCTTTGTCAAGCACCAGAGGATGCCATTTGCAGTCTCTCCCTGTCTCTCTTTTCCCTCCCCCAAAGGAAACACTTCCATTGTTGTTGTTGCTGAGGAGAGGGGAAAGCTAACTAGAAGGCAACCTGGCTGACGTGACAAATAATAAAAAACAAAACTGGTTGCCTTTTGTCGATGTGCTGGGTTCAGAAGGAAGCAGAAGTGGGTGCTAGTGCAGGTGCTGTGGGGGTCTCCCCTGTTCCCAGTAGTCCCCTGCTGCTCAGTGAGCAATATCTTCCATATCTACAGTTTCTTACTTACCTCAAGTACTTGCAGTGTCTGCCTGAGGGCTTTCTCTGGGCTACAAGAATGTGTTCAGGCTGAGCCCCGGTAGCGTAGTGGTTGTGCGCGGGACTGCGGCCCACTGGGTTGGAAGTTCAAATCCAGCAGCAGCTCTCCAGGAGCAAGGCTGGGCCTCCTACTCCCATCACCAGGGGGCAGTGATGCCAGAAAAAGAGAAAGAATGTGTTCAACATGCTTCAGACTGAGGAAGGCTGAGATTTGGATGAGAAGATCCTAGATTCCTCTCCTTCCTGGTGGGACAAGTCTGAGCTCTCTTCCACACTCTTCCAGAGTTACCTGCAGTAACTTTGATTGACTTCTTTCCCTACCCTCCTGGTCTCTTCCCCTCTTGCCTCCACGGGACTTCTTGAGGCCACCTCTTGTAATGAATTCCTCATTTCAATATTAGGTTTTGCGGGAATTCAAACAAATACAAGGACCTAAAAGCCTCCCCCATTGCATTCATCACTCTACTGTTTCTTCCACTCTCTCACTCTCTCTCTCTCTTGATGTCAAAGGAACAAAGCAGAGGAAAAATCTCTCCCCTCATGGCGATGACACGCAAGTGGAAGGAGACAGCAATAAACAGCAAATATATAGCATTTACCAATTCTTAAGAAGGAAGGAGACCTAAATAGGGTCACTAAGAATAGAAAGCAACTAGACAGCGGTAGGTTTGATTTTTTGATATGGAACAAAGAGACGGATTAACACAGTGGCTTGAACGTGGCACCTGTGAGGATGGTGCAGGACAGAGCAGTGTTTTGTTCTAGTGTACGTCGGGTTCCTATGAGTCCAAATCCCCTCACAGACAAGTAGCAACACCACCATGGGGGCAAGAAATCAAACAGGTCAGCAAAGGGGGTGGGGTGGGGCTGCTTCCAGTTTTAGTTCCGGCTATCAGACTTGATGGCAACAGTTTTTCGTTTGTTTGTCTTATCAGTGGCTTGGAGTCCCCGGGTGGTGTACATGGTGACTGTGCTCTGCTGCTCACTGAAAGATCGGAAGTTCGAGTTCACCCAGAGAAAGACCTGACCACCTAGTTCCCCAGTGTCAGCCACTGAGAACTCTATGGAGTACAGCTCTACTCTCCACACACCCAGAGTTGCCCTGAGTTGGAATCCAGTTGATGGCAATTGGCTTTTCCCCGGAGCTTTGCGGTCTCCTGCAGACGGTTGAGTGTCCTTGGGTCCATGATGAGCTGGTCCCACCACACACTCATTTTCCAAATCAGCTCCTAAGGAGATGCAGTAAGTGGCATCTCCCCTGAGAAGCCAATACCATTCATCGTTGTCGAGAATGGGGAAACGCACTGCTCAATTCTCTCCGGATGAAACGTTTGCTCCTGTTGACTTAGTTCTTCCCAATGGGAGCTTGGCCGCTGGAAAGCACCTCGAAGTCAATGTTCAATGAAGCAACCACGCATGACGGGAGTACAGTGGAGTTTTAATGGCCCACCAGGCCATGATTAGGACCACCGGGCTGGGAAGGGCAGTGAGGAAATTGGAGTTCGTGCCTAGTTCCAATTTCCCTGTAATTAAAAGTGGAGCTTAATCATTATTTCCAAGGTCATGGGGTGATACACAAGCACAGTGAAGAACTCTTGAGTTTCACCTTCTTGCCTCCTGGGACCAAGCAGTCATAATATTGGAGCCAAGGGCCATCTCCCGGGTGCAGGGTGCAGTGTAGCAATGATGGAATATGCAACTTTCCTCTAATTCTTGAATGTTTCCTCCCTCCCAGTATCATGATCCCAATTCTATCTTACTAATCCAGCTAGACCAGAGGACGTACACAGGTACAGATAGGAACCAGAAATATGGGGGATCCAGGAGAGATGATCTCTTTATGGCCAGCGGTGAGAGGGGTGATACCAGGAGGGTAGAGTGAAGGTGGACTAGAAAGGGGCAACCAATTGTAGGGATGTACACATGATCTCTTCCCTGGGGAATGGACAGCAGGGAAGTGGGCAAGGGGAGACATCAAACAGTGTACAGTATGACAGAATAATTATAATTTATAAATTATCAAGGGATCACGAGGAAGAGGGGATTGGGGAGGGAGTGGGAAAAGGAGGAGCTAATATCAAGGACTTAAGTAGCAAGAAAATGTTTTGAGAAGGTCGATGGCAACAAATGTACAAATGTGCTTTGCCTACAATGAATATATGTACAGATTGTGATTGTATGAGGCCCCAATAAAGTGATTTTAAAAGGGGGTGGAGATTACTAGGGAACACAAGGAACACTCAGTGTTTAAGGACAAAGCTGAAGTGACTTCTGACAGTGCTGATTCTTCATATTAGTGCCATAGAGAAGTGAACTTGTGGAAGGAGAACTGGACAAAGCCCATTGTTGGGGAGAGAGGTGACATACTGGGGTGTGGAAGCGAAGGGTACAGGCACCAAAGGATTGGAAGGAGAGTGTCTCCCCCTTTCCCCCCATGAAACTAGAGTTCAGGGGAAGCCAGCTGAGACAACCAGCCATGAAGCAGACTGAAGGAAGAGCACCAAGCCCAGGCCACAGCTCAGACTCCTGATGGAATTGACTTAGAATTCCAATTCAGCAAAATGACATGACTGGGAGTTGGTTTAGCTTCTGCTCTGTGATTTCTGTGGAACTGCTGGAGGGAAAGGCAGGCTACGCTGGCCTTTAGAAGGATCGGGTTAATTAGGAAATTGGGATTTCCTGCTTTCCAGCTCTGCCCCTCTCCCCCCATCCTCCCTTCTTTGTGACTTGAGACTGCTGAAGGCAAGAACTCAGTGACTGTTTGGGATGAAGCACTTTGTCAGGAAAACAAGCAAATACATTTGACAGCTGCTTGATGTAGGGCCGTCATTAAATTTTCAGGAATGTAGGTCTTCTATTATTTAGCATCGTTAATCTCTCTTGCTTCCCCTAAAAATAAAGCGGGGGCTCCAGGATCATTGTGTGAGGACATTGTCTTGTTTGCTCTGCTGAAAGTTGCTGTGGGTTTCACTCCTAAGCTCCCTTGCTGGCACTTCTGAGCACCAGTGGGGCCTGGGTGCAGGATGCTTGGGAATTCAGTTGGGGCTAGGGAGTTGGTACTTAAAGCCTTCCTTTCATTCAGTTCCCGCACGTGCCTCTTTTCTCTTCCATTACCTGCTTTTGGGTTGTCACCCGATTTTTTAAGACCTTCCCGAGAGACAGGGAGTGAAGACACCAAACACACACCAGCCACTCATTTGGCTCTGGTGAGTGTGTTTCTGGATAAAGATTGGGTGAGAAGCCTAGCTGAAAGGTTGGCCTAGAAGGGACTTTAGAAAATCCTATGACTTTCCCTTGTTATGAAGGAGGCATAATGAAGAATGGCAAATCAGATTAAGGTCCCTGACCTCATAAAGCTTATATTCTAGAAAAGGAAGGAAGGAAGGTAATGAACTCTGTCAGGAGGTGGTAATTTCTATGGAAAAGATGCACCCCCCAAAAAAACAAGAAGCCATACCTCCCAAATCATCTGCTCATTTATTCTGTAGGTATTTATGGAGCAGTTGAGGATGTAAATAGCTTCCTGACCTCCAGGTGTTTATACAAGTCAACCCTGTCCCCTTCCTTCCCAAACAAGGCGTCTCGTGTTCAACTGGGCAATCTGGGGCAGTTAATTTTGAACCAAACTCATTCAGCACAGTGATGTCCCCCAGGCAAGGCCACCCAGACAAATAATTTCCGGCATCGGAACTACTCAAGTGAATTCTATGGGCCTGGAGCTGAACTGGCAGTTAGAGTGAGGGGTCAGGGTGAAGCATGGGAGAGGGGGTGGCCAGCAGGTATGGACTTCCTGAAGGAAATGAGGGCAAGGAAGTCTTCACCCAGCTCTACCTGGCTTCTCCGGGCCTTCACCTGGTCACCCCGGGTTCCAGCTCAGCCATAGATCAGAGGAGTCTGAAAATGATTAGAAGCTTCCCCTTTGCACTTTACTTTGTGGGATGACTGGTTCTCCTAGGCCAGGGGTCGGCAAATTCTGGAGACCAAAGAGCCAATCCTGTCCTTTCTAACAACTTTAAAATCACTCAAGAGCCATCAATAGGTTTTTCCAAACAAATGAAATCACCGTGAGCTGAAATAAGATCCTTTAAATGATTTCGATGTGACTTCAGAGCTGCATGTTCACACTGAGAGAGTCGCCTATGGCTCACGAGCGACCCCTGTACCAGACTATCTCTGGTGAGAATTGGAACTAGCCCGGTGCAGCAGTGGTTAAACGCTCAGCTGCTAACCTAAAGGCTGGTGGTTCAAATCCACCAGCCGCTCAACGGAAGAAAAGACCTACCAATCTGTATGCAGAGATGACAGCCTACGGGACAGTTGTACTCTTTCCTATCACATTGGCATAAGGCGAATCCATTCACCTATAGCATTCAATGCCAGCCATGAGGCCTGGCATCCCAGGGTGGTGGGGAATAGGGGTTGAGTCTGCCTAGAAAGACAAGCCTGCCTAGCGATCTATTTCCGAAGAACCAGTTAGTGTGCCCCCCTCACCCCCCTGGGGTCACTGTGATTAGATTCGACAGCACTCTGGTTTGTAGTCAGGATCGTGTCTTCTCTTGGGCGAGTTGAAACTCTTAACTCAGGTCTTACTGGGATTTCAGACCACCATTCATGTAAAAAATATATTAAGGCCATTTCCCAAATGGCGATGATTAATCCCCTTATGCAGATGGTGTGGCAATCAGCAGATGGCCCGGATCTCCCTTCCCTGAGCCCCCTTTCTCTCTCTCTCTCTCTCTCTCTCTCTCTCTCTCTCTCTCTCTCTCTCTCTCTCTCTCTCTCCCAGGAGGCCCTGATGGAACCGGATAAGGCCGTCTCAGAGACCAGCCACACTGTGTCTGTGTACGGAGACAGTGGTTTTCCTTTGAGGGCGTGATGGGCAGTAAGAAGGGGTGTTGCTGCCGAGGATTTTCTAGATTCTCTGATTTGAACATTAGAGGCTCAAAGGAAGTCTGCCCTTCCGAAGTAATCGCATCCCTACACTGCTGAACTTCCTCTAGGTTTCGACTTTCCCCTCAGTCAGACTGGCTGGAGAGAGGACAAAGGCTAGGCCTCCCGCCTTTGCAAGGGAGGCAGCTTGCAGCCAGTGTGGGGCACTGACCCCACCCCACTTCCTGGGCAGAGGAACTGGGTGTCTAAAGCTCTTATTCTGCTGGTCACTGGCCTCTGGCCCCCAGCGCTGTCCCCCACAGTGGGCTGGGCAGGGGTTTCTGAATTTACGCAGCTGCTCTGGTCTTGTGACAGGTGAACATGAACGGGGAGGTCAATTAGATAGGAGGCCGTTGGTGTGGAATTTGGGCTGTTGACTCACTAAACCAGGGGTTCTCAACTTTCCTCATGCTGTGAGCCTTTCATACAGTTCCTCAGGTGGTGGTGACCGCCCCCCCCCAATAAAATTATTTTCATTGCTGCTTCATCACTGTCATTTTGCTACCGCTCGGAATCGGGTGACGCCTGTGAAAGGGTTGTTCGACCCCCAAAGGGGTTGAGACCCACCAGTTGAGAACCGCTGCACTAAACCCCACAGAATGGTGCCACTGGAAGTGTGGGGAAAACACTTCAAATGGTTCAGAAGAAGACAGACACTTTTTTCCCACTTCCCCATTCATGATCACTGGAGGGTCCTGTCAGCAAATACTGTCTCATAAAAGCAATAGTTGTCCTTATATGTCCTGGGTAGCAAGCAGTTGGTGGACTTGGCTTCACTACATAAAGGGGACACATGCTTTTTAAAATCTTTTCTACTGTTCAAGGATATAGGAGCTTTCTATTCCCCACCCCCTTTGAGTTCGGGTACATAGTGGTTAGGCCCTGGACTGCTGTCCTCAGGGCCAGCAGTTTGATACCACCGGTTGCTCTGTTGGAGAAAGAGGGAACTTTCTACTTCGTCAAGAGTGACCATCTCAGAAATTCACAGGGGCACTTCCACCCTGTCGTACAGGGTCACTCTGAGCCAGCATCGACTCATGGGCAGCGATTTGGGTTTGGGTGCGGTTTAGTCTGAATCAGGCACACTTTATAGACGGGCAGCACCTTTTTGTTTGTTTTTGAATTGCAAAATTCTATACAGTCATTTTGTTGGGGTCCAAAGGGAAGTTAAGCAGTAACGAGGAGATTTTTTTTTTAAATGGTGAAGTGGTGGGTAAAGAAAGACAGCGGACGGTTTAAGATGTGAAAATAATAATCTGTCATTTTTCAAAGTTTCATGAGGGTGGCAGGGAGAGAGGGGCTGAAAAGAGGAGGTGATCCCAAGAGCTCAAGTAAGAAAAAAAATGTTTCAAAAAGGACAATGGCCACCTATGTACAGATGTGCTTGATTGTTATAAGAGCCCCCAACAAAGTGCTTCATTTCAAAAAATGGTGAGTTATCTGTTTGTAGCTCTAGCTGGGTATGCTTAGCTAAAATCCCTAACTCCTGTGTGCCTCCATTCCCTGTCTGTAAAAGGGAGGCACTCTGAGTGTTTACCTTGAAGGCAGCTACGGAGGGTGAAGCCAACATTTGCTTACGTTGTTAGCCTGAGGGATTGTCCCCAGACTTTGGAGTGAGGTTTGGAGCTTCCCTTCAGTCTGATCTTGGGGGGGTCTGGGCTCAGTGAGAAGCATTGTACCAGGGCAACTCCATTCAGGGCTGGACCCACGTGCATGAGCCAGCTGGGTCATTGATTTGGCTTTTCCTCACACGAGCCAATGGGATTAGAGCTCCTGAGATGCTGACCTTTCTTGAGAAGGAGACAGACAGGACTGGGATGGATCTTTCACTTAGAAGAGTCCAGATAAAGTCATGCCTTCCTATCTGGAGGCAATCTGTCACAGCAGGCCTGCTTTCCTGGGGTCTGGGTGGGTGTTTATCCCAAATGACCTTGGAAAGAACAGGGAGCCAAGTCTTCCCCTAGAAGAACTGAGATGGATCGACCAGGGATGGTCTTGGGACCTTTTTAAGAACATCCACCAGGTCCTGAAAAGAACATGAGAAAAAAAGCTGCTTTCTCTAGTTGACCCATTTTCCAGTGGAAAGGATCATAAAAGTCTCCCAGTGTGGCTGACAGACTGCAAGGTCAGACTGGAGAGGCTATGTTATGTCTTTTCCAAAGTAAGGGCATTTGGTATCAGGGAACTTACCCTTAAAAGTCAGCGAAGATCCTGTCTCTTGGTTCCACTATCATGCAGCTGTGTGGCCTGGAACAAGTTACTTGACCTCTCTGTGCTCCAGGTATCTCATCTTTTTTTTTTTTTTTGACCCTGATGTTTCCCACCATAACGAGCTGTGTGATGGATAGGAAGGTCAGGATTGGGAATCATGAGCAGATGTGTCTATGTAGGCTTTAGCTGTGGGGTGCGGACCTCTGGGTGCTCCAAATGAGTCCCGAGACAAGTCACTGTCCTCAAGACATTCAGAACAAAAGAGAACCTCAAACATCCATGAAAGAGCTTCCGGAACACTTACTAAAGAAACAGATGTCCTTCTAGTCATGGACTGTAATGTCTGAGCCCTCTGAGGTTTACAGGACAAGCATGGTCTCAGGAGCTTTGCAACTTGTCTAGATTCAACTAGTTAGTAGCGATCGGTAGTGACAGAAGGAGTTTGAAGTTGCATTTCTCAATAACCAAGGTGGTGTCAACTTAGAAGTTGGAATTTCTACCAAACTCAAACTTAATCAGCCATCAGGTGAATTCGGACTCTTAGGATAAGACCCTGTGGGTATCTAAGACTACAAATCTTTCTTCCTCTGGGTGGCTGGTAGGCTTGAGCTTTGACTTTGTGGTTAACAACCCAATGTTTAGGCCACAGATGTCCTTGGTGTTTCCAGATGAAGACACAAATGCATTTACATAGATAAGCCTAGCGAGACCTGTGCATCAAGACCCTTTTGGGGATGAAATGACCCTTCACAGGGGTTGCCTGATTCATAACAGTAGCAAAATGACAGTGATGAAGTAGTAACGAAAATAATTTTATGGCTAGAGGTCACTACCACATGAGGAAATGTATGAAAGGGTCTCAGCATTAGGAAGGTGGAGAACCATTAGATTAGCCTAATTGATTAATTAATGCACAACTAAGAGTGCACATTTTTTCTCATTTAATAGTAAAAATATACTCCCTCTCACACTTTTCAAAGATAAGTCACTCAACTGGTAACTGTCCAATTAGCTGGAGTAAGTGAGTTAATGGTTGAATTGAGTGGTGTAGCCCTGCGTAATGCGTTCTTTCCCTTTGGCCCCAGGTTGGCTGTTTTGGGGGAAGAGACAGGGTCCCCCACAGGTTGAAGTCCAGCAAGAATTAGGTTTGGAGCCGCGAACTGAACTTGAGTCCCCTTCTCTGTGCAGGGCCTCTCAGACTGAAGCCAATGATTCAGGAGATCTGCATGGGAATAAATTGGTTCATTCTTCTCTCTCTTTTGTGACACTTCTCAAGACAGACTACTTGGGCCAACCTCCTGGAAAACCTTTTAAAATGCTAATTGTACCATTGTTCGAATAATGTAAAAATGAGTCATGCGGTGCCCTCCACACTTGAGTAATTAGCAAGCAGTCAATGAAAGCTTGCCTCACAGATTCCAGATTCCGCCCTGGACTGTGTGACTGGGAGAGAGCTTCCTGGGGCCACAGTTGGAAGAGCGGATTATAAGTTAATAGAGTCTTGTAGGCGTTGATCAGAGGAAATTAAGAAGCATTGGTCACAGTGCCCCCCTTTTATCGTTGGTAGATTTGAGTCAGTGAACATTTTGTCTGGGCCCCCTCGGGGAATACAACGATGACTTAAGTACAGTAATCAATCTGGTGGAAGATAGAGGTGAGTAATCAAAAAAGCTTTTGCCTTCAAGGACTCAACATCACAAAACTCATAGCCATCGAGGCAATTCTAACACATATCCTGTATGGCAGGGTAGAAGTACCCCTGTAGGTTTCGGAGACTGTCACTCTTTGCAGGACTCAGAAAGCCTCACCTTCCTCCAGGCAAGCAACTGGTGTTGAACTGCTCTTTGGTTAGTAGCCCAATGGGTCACCACTTTGTCACTGGGGCTCCTGCAAGGACAGAACACCCCAAATAGCCGTGGTTTAAATGATAGAGATTTAATTATCGTACAGGACAGAATGTCTGAATGGGGGTGGTCCCAGAGTTGACTCAGTCCTTGGAAAATGCCTTCAACCCCAGCCTGTTCTCATCCTTTGCCTTGACCATTCTTATCAGGCTGGATGAGTTTGTCTGCTTTATACGCACTTGTTGTCTCGTGATTGCAATAGGGTTGCCTTGCTCCAAGCACTGGATTCTCAAATGGCAGCATTCAAATGCAAGTGTTAAGTCAGGATGGTGAGAGATCATGTGCATGGCCATAACTTTTGCTCAGAACAAGGCAAGCAAACACCCGTAGATACAAGGCAAGGGGGTGGGGAGCAGGGTCAGTAAATGTAGCATTTTCCATCAAATAACTCAAAACTATCAAAGAGAATCAGGAGCTCTGGTAGTGTCCAAAAAAATCACAAAAAACCCAAACGAGGGCTGAGCCCCGGTGGCGTAAGTGGTTGGGTGCAGCCTACAGGTTTGGCAGTTCAAATCCAGCAGCAGCTCTCAGGAGTAGCACTGGGTAGCGCCCACAACCACCATAGGCAGTGATGCCCCCAAACAAAACAAAACAAACCCCCCCCCCAAAAAAAAAAACCCAAATGACTCTAACTCGTAACTTCCCTATAGGACACAGTAGAACTGTGGTGGGTTTTGAAAATGAACTCTTTACAGGAGCAGAAATCCTCACCTTTCTCTCGCAGAGGAGCTTGTGGTTTTAAACTGCTGCCCTCGTGGTAAGCAGCTCAACAATGCCAACAGGGCAGCAGTTCAAACCACCAGGGGAAAGATGCGGCTTTCTGTCTGTATAGCCAGTCGAGAAGTATAGCCTCCAAGAAGCAGAATTGAATACATGACAGTGACATTGTGGATCTGATTAAGCCTCGATTAAGCACATAACCTAATCAGTGCTCTAGTACAGCAGGGAGCTTTACAAGTTCCTGGAAAACTCCTTATTTTGAAATGCCCTTGTGGGTGCACACAGAAGACCCAGATAGTTAATTCTGCCTTTGAAAACAGCTCTCCCAGAAACATGGTGAGAAGCCAGGTGAGAAAGCCACATAGGAAACATGCAGCGGGATGGAGGGACAGAGGAGCTGGTTCAACAATCCTGAGTTTTTTTATTCTGTGCCCCCTTCCCCTCATCTGTTGGTCAAAATTCCATATCTAGTTAGTCAGTGAGCTTCCCAGAGTCCTAGACTCCAAAGGTAGATGGACTCTGTAATTGTCAGAAGTGCTCTGTGGTTCTCTCATCCCTTCCCTGGCTTCTAGAGTTCATGGAGATGCTAGCATATGTCTTTTACGGCTAGCGGGTGAGCTTCGTGACCCGATCGCCTCCCTAGAAACACACAAGTATCAGGGAAGCAATGTGGTCAGAGCCTGAGATTGGACAGCGTGGATCTCGTTTGAAAGCCAAACGCTGTCATTCACTTCCTGGGTGACCCACAAAGGCACTTCAACATCTCTCAGCTTTAGTTTCCTTTTCTCAAAAGGGAGATTTTGCTATCGATTGTACAGGGTTCTTGAGAGACTTGGTGACAACTGGGAGTGAACACAAGCTTAGTGTGGGGTATGCATTCCATCCAAACCCAAATCCACAGCCCTTGAGCCAATTCTGGCTCATAGCGACCTTATACGAGAGAGTAGACCTGAAACTTTTGGGTTTCCAAGACTAGCTCTTTACAGGAGTAGAAGCCCTATCTTTCTCCCATGGAGCAGCTGGTGCTTTTGAACTGCGCCAATAGTGCTCCTGGATTACACATCAGGTTCTCAGTAATTGCAGAACGAAGAAATGTAAATAACCAATATGGAGAGTGTTGAATGTTCGTCTTCACAAGGAATCAAAGAAATGCAAGCAATATATATAATTTAGAAGTGTGTTTGTGTGTGTGTGTGTGTGTGTGTGTGTGAGAGAGAGAGAGAGAGAGAGAGAGAGAGAGAGAGACCTTCAACGTGGTAGGAGGTATAATGAAACAAGAACTCTCATGTGATCTGATACATTTTTGGAAAACAACATGGCTGTACAAATCTGCTTCTTTAAAAGGACCAAGGCCTTTGACCCAGTAATTCAAAATCTGGGTGTTTGTGTTAATTAAGCAATCGGTGACATGCATGTGGAGTGTGTAAAATGATATAAAGTCCCTCATTCTAGTGATACTTGCAATAAAAAAATATTGGAAGTAACAGAAATAATCCATAAACAACTCATTAAAGGAATTATAAGCTGTCTTCATACATTTTGATATTATCCAGCTATCACCAACCATGTTTGGGAAGATACGTAATGATGTGGAAGAAATACAGGTACTATAATAGTCAGCAAAAGGCAGTCGATAAAGCAGCAGATATGGAAAGATTCCAGATTTTGCAAAATGAATAAAATCTATGCTTAGAAAAGTGACTGGAAGGGAATACACAAAAATATTAAAATATTTATCTCGTAGAACAAGGGGGTTTTCTTTTTTCTATGCTGTTCTGAGTTCTCCAAGCGATCTTGCATGGGACCTTGAGTGCCATAGGAAAATCTTTCTAAAATAGAGAGAAAGGATCAGGTAAGAAAAATGGCCCCAAAGTCAGAACATAACTTGAGCCCATCTATAGAAACACACACACACACACACACACACACATACACACATGAGAAACAGATTAGGAGGAATTATTTCCAGTTCTATCAGTGATTTTCTTTGGGCAGTGGAATGATGAATTATTATCATTTTCTTCTTTATACTCCTTGAGATTTTCCAATTTTTCTACTACCTGCTTTTATATGACTGTGAACAGAAAAAGAAAATTATCATCAAAAAAAACTCTGAAAGAGAGTTTTCTTGAGTGCACTATTACATGTAAGGTGCCCTGGTGGCACAGGGTCTAAGCGCTTGGCTGTTAATCCAAAAGTTGGTGGGTGACTCCCACCAGCTGCTCTCTGCACACTGAAGATGGGGCTGCCAGATCACCGATAAAACTGGAAAGAAGTCCTTCTAATCTGTTTCCCGTGTGCGTGCGTGCGTGCGTGTGTATGTGTTTCTATAGTTGGGCTCAATTTATGTTCTGACTTTGGGGCCATTTTCTCCCTACCTGATATTTTCTCTTACAACATTGGATTTACAGCATAAGGCACCCTGTGGGGCAGCATTGGCACCAGGCAAAATCGACTCTGTTGCAATGGCTGTGGTGTGTGTTTGAGTATTCCATGTAGTCCCCGGTGTGATTAGAAAGGCAATTCCACTGCACGGAACAGATCTTTTTAATGGCTTCATGAAACTGGGGCAGCAAAGCGTGCAGCCCTGAGGGCCTAGCCTTCTCCTGACCCATAGCTGGACTGCCATGGGACCTGCCTCCTGAGTTAATCAAGGCATCATCCCCTCTGCCGTTGGAAAGACAGAGGGATGAGGCCAGAAGGACTGTTGATAGGTAAATCAGTGTATTTTGCTGGTATAGGAAAGTGACATTACAACCTTTGCAGTTCCATTAAACACCTCTGACTGGATGCATGGAGACCTCTGCTGGCCAAGCGCTGTCAATGCAGCAATTTCCAGAACCAAAGGCAAGACTAGCCCAGCCTGAGTTCCCAGGCTAAGAGGAGGAGATCAGGTTGGACAGTCCTGATGTCTTGGAACTTGATGGCTGGAGCCCTGTACCAGGCAGAAGCAACAGCCACTTCAGCGGAAAGTCTTCTCATCAACTCAAAGGGTTTCCCAGCTGTTGCCTCAGGAATGAAAGAAAGAATCCATCCCAAAGGAGGCACTTGAGAAAAAAAAAACAAAAAACTAACTTCCCTGTGTGGATCTGAGGCCAGAGGCCTTCTGCATATTCCTACCTCCAGGTGTCCTGTGCCTCTTTGGAGGAGACATGCAGCTTTCCTCAGCAATGAGCCTTGAGCTTCATTGTCTAATTAACTTCTATATCCCCCCCAAGCATGCCTCACAGGACAAGTGGGATATGTGTTTTGGGGTGGATTGGTGGTTGAGGGGTAGATGGATGGATAGATGCCCCTGACCTGGGGCAGGAAGCCTATGTGTCTGTGTGCTAAGAATGGAATTCCTTATTTCAGGTGAATACCTGCTTTGTTTGTTTAATAAATGTCCACTAGCAAGAAGAACCTACTATATATTATTGACGACCCAGTAGACATTCAGGCGGAATAAGCAGTTAAGCACTTGTACACTACTGAAAAGGTCAACAGTTCAAACCCACCCAGAGGCACCTTGGAAGCCAAGTCTAGTGATCGCTTCTGAAAGGCCACAACTTTGAAAACCACAAGAGTCGACATCGACTCTGTGGCCATTAACAACCATTGGGCACCTTGTTTTGATACCACTTAATCCTCCACCAAGCCTATGAATTAAAGGATTAGTACCACTTAAAAATGAGAACGGCACAAGATCCGGCAGTATTACATTCTGTTGTGCCTAAGGTCCGCAATGGGTCGGAACTGACGCGATGGCACCTAACGACAACTACAATGCCAAAAGAGGACCCCTATGCTCACAGGACTTGACACCGTGCAGGGAAGTCTGTACTCTTTTCCTCTTGACACCATGCAGGGCAGACATTCCACCAACAAAACCCAAAGCCAAGCAAAACCCAAACCAATTGCTGTGAAGTCACTTCTGATGTGGGACAGCCCCACATGCTGCAGAGAAGAACTGTGGTCCAGGGGGGTTCCTAGCAGGAACTTTTCAAAAGCAGAGGGTTCAGCCTTTCTTCCAAGAAAGGTTGGGCTTGAACTGCCCACCTTTTGGTTAGTATTCCCGTGCTTCACTATTGGGCCATCCACAGTAGGCCTTCCTCTAGCAAAAGTCATCCACACCAGTGTAGAAGTACACTAGAGGTTCCCTCCTTGAAAGATCTTTCGAAGAGGCAGGGGTCATTGGGTGGAAGATCAATCCACTGGGAGAAAGGGTATCTTCCTTTGGTGATAGCAAGGGACATTGAGGCACGAGTGGCAGATCCTCTCATTGGTTGGAAAGAGCATGGTAGGGTGGGCTACTCCTGTCTCCCTTCCGCCTGGGATCTTGCTCCCCTCCTTGTCCACAGAGGCGACCTCTGTCAACACATTCTCAAATAGCTTTGAAGTCAGTGAGAGGCAGCCTGAGGTTGTGCCTGCCCACTGCCTTTGCTCCATTCTGAAAGGAGAGGCGATACTTTGGCGGGGGCTTCCTTGTGGGAGGTCTCTGGAGTAGGTGGACAGTCTGCCAGGCTAGGGGACAGGAGAATGAACTCAGCAAGGTTATGATCTTACCAGAACATGACCTTGAGCAGATATCACTGGAGCAGGCAGTGCTCCCCAGAACAGTGCACCCCAGAAGCATGGTGTCTGGCATTTGGTGTCAATTCACCAGTCAGTTATTGGCCATGGGCTGCTCCTGCGGCATGGATACAACCCTTCCTGTGAGGTCATTCTCACAGACTTCAGGCCATTGCCAAGGGGCACCTGTGAGCTCTATACTCAGAGCTGGGAAAAGGCACAGGAAGCCAAGCAAAGAGATCTGCCTGGGGCAGCAGCAGCAGCCATCGTGCCCACCGTGCTTCCCGTGCCCACCAAGCTGCCCTGTCTCTTCCTGCTGGTCTGGGATGTCCTACAGAGGTTCTACCGCTGTTTTGGCCACTGCCCATCGCATGCAGATACAAACTGCCTTGTTGGGCAAGGATAGGTTTATTGTTTGAACTCAGGGGAGAAAGTTTACTAAGCAGGCCTTCTTCCCATAAGACTTCCTCCAACTCCTTTTTCCTCTGTAACCACATGGTGGAGTGTCCGCCTAGGGTTTTGACTTTAATGGGCTTTATCATGGGTGGGTGGGGCGGGGGGTCCTCGTTGAGGTAGGACAACCAGCATCACAACATCTCCATCACATCTTTGGTCTTACATGCCCAGTGTTCGCTACCTCTCTCAGCCGAAACATTCCCCACACTCCCTCTATACTCCTTTCCAACCCTTCCCTCTCAAATCCTGTTAATACTTAACCTGGGGTCAAGGTTTCTTTGGGTGAAGAACAATGTAAAGGCAATTATCTAAGGGAGTGAAAACTGGTTCTGTGTAGAATCTGAAACACCCCTAATAGTGGGCCTTTTCTTTCTGGTCAAGACCCAAAGAAGTCAATGGATGTGGGCTGCTTTCTTGCCTTTAGCCCTTACAGATTAGTCATAAGGGTATTTTGAAAGAATTCGATCCAGAAATAAGTGATTAACATGAAAAGTCCTTAATGGGCAATTTCTCAACAGCTCTGTCAGTGAGCAAATATTTCTTCAGCATCTCTTTCCAAATAGTGAGTGTTAACTTGAGTCAACCAGTGATGAGGGTTGGTTTTTCCCAAAATGCAATTGTGAATTTATGTAGCACCACACGCTCCGGTGTCCTGTCAAGTGAAGACTGGCCGAAGGGTGTTTTAATTCCTGAGCTGAAGTTCCAGATCATTTACATGCTTTCCCCTTCCTCACACCCCCTTTCACCCCCCCACCCAACTCCCCCCCACACACAGAGAGTCATCACTATTTGTGAAAATAGGACAGTCCCAAATCTTGCCACGTCTAATATCAACTCTGTTTTTTAATCTATAAGTCTGTGTCAGTCCTCTGTTTACCAAAAAGCTGCCTGCTTCTTATCATTAGGGAGGCAAGTCAGATCCTAAACACAGCCAAGTTGCTGACCTAATGGCTTCCTCTTTAAGGAAATATTGGGTGCTGGCTGAAGAAGGACGTTGTCATCAACAGGCAGGAAACCAATTTCAAAGTCCAAACCGGAACCCAGGTCAGAGGTTAAGGACCAAGATGTGGGAATTTGATGCTCAGACTCCAGGTGTGGCTCACCAGGCCCCAGAGAGCCTGAGGGCTCCCAAGCGTCTGCCGAAAGGGTTGTCACAAGAGAGGATAGAGGTGTCCAGGCTGGCAGATGGCCAGGGGAGAGCCAAAGACTCACTGTCTTCTTCATGTTGTCCAACTGCTAGAGCAACCACCCTCAAGTCTCAAGGGCTTTGCACCAATTAAGGTTTTCTTTCGTGCTCACATCACTTTCCCAAGGGTTGGGGAACCATGTTCACACAGGCATGCAAAGACCCAAACTCCTTCCAGTTTAGGGTTTCCTTTTCACCGAGGCCAGCAGACGAGGCACAAGACCAGCAGATGAGGCCCAAGAGAGTGTCTGCAGGACAGCCTGGGTGGCTTTGGGGGCCTTCCCCTCTTGTTGACAGAGTTGTCACCATGTGCAAGGGAGTCTGGGAAGGACAGTAGATTTGTGTGCCTGAAATGTAAAGGGAAACGATTTGGGGTGACCCTCGCCAGGTTCTGCCATGCATTGCTGCAAGCGTTTGGAAGGGAGCAAGAGGGCAGGCAGGAAACCCAGGGTGAGTGGGCGGGCTGCCCCAGAAGCACTTTCTTTCTTTTTTCGTCATTCACAAGCTTTAGAGGGTGATTGAAACTCCCCGAAGCAAAGGGTTCGGTAATAGGGAACTGGGCTTTGATTGAGGAGCCAGATGTGTCGGAAAGTACCAGGGAGCAACAGTCTGGACTGAGCCCCACTGCGGGGACCGGAGCTCCACTGTGACAGGAAATGTTCGCATTCACCACGGATGCTGGGGGCAGACTCAGCTGGACTGAGAGAAGGTGCGGGAATGCACGCAGGCTCACCCTTCTGCTCAATTCCCTTGCTTTCTTCCTTGTCTCCCCTGGTCCAGTCGGCTGTGTGTGGAACAGCCTGGGACCAAGGACAAGGTTCTAGCAGGAAGCCGGAGGACGAGCAAGGGCTCCAGCTCACCAGCCGCCCTTCAGCAGGTACCCCCAGGGGTCTCTGGCCGCCCTGGGCGTGGTCCTGGCTGGCTCCAAACTGGATATCCGTCTCCCTCCCCCATGATTCCCACTGGCCCTCTAGGGGGAACTCTTTTGTGGCCATTTCTGGCAGTCCCAAATGGGGCTTGCTGTCAACTCTTTGGCCCCATGCCCAGGGGCCTGCTGGAAGTCCAGATTTCACTGGCGAGGATCCAAAATGATATTTCCCTTCATTCCTTTTTCGTTTTTTTTCTTCGACTTCTCTTTCGTCTCCTTTCGAATAGTGACTGCTAAAAGACATTGCCCCCACCCCCACCCCACCCCCAAACAAACCCTCCTGTACCAAAGAACTAGCTTTTATTGATTTCATAAACATGTACTGGGTACCCACTTCATGCCTTACACTAGTCTAAGAGTTATGCACATACTAACCCTGTGGCCTACTCGAGATCTTCTTATCCCCATTTGACAGATGAAGAGGTATAGATAAGAAAGGCTTGCGCTGAGCCCCGGTGGCGTAAGTGGTTGAGTGCGGGACTGAGGCCCGTGGGCTTGGCGGTTCAAATCCAGCCGCGGCTCTCCAGGGGCAAGGCTGGGTAGCTCCCATGATCACCAGAGGGCAATGATCACCCCCCCCCAAAAAAAAAAGAAAGAAAGACTTAAGGGTTTTCACAGGGTTGTGCGGCCGGCCGATAAACCAAAGCAGTCTAGGGTCTATGTTTATAACCCGACTGGGATTTTTATGTGTTCGTCCTCCATAGAAACCATGGAGTGCTTTGTAAAAAGGTATCACTTATGAGCAGAAAAATGCACACATGTGAAGTGGACAGCTCATAGAATTTGTATGAAATAAACATACTCAAGTATCCTATTTGTCGGATCATAAGACGTACTTTTTCCCCACTCCCCTAAGTAGGGGAAAACAAGGGTGTGTCTTATGGTCCATAAGTGTGGCATCCTAGAACATAGGCTTATGATCCCATATGCCCGTTGGCTGTAAGCTGCTGTTTGCAGGCTGTGGATTGCTGTGTGTTCTGGGGAATTCCCGCCTCCTGGAGTCTCCATGTCAGTCAGGCCACATGATTGGCCCAGCACACACATCCCCTCATTTGTTATGAAAGTGATGATGGCTCTTAACACCACTGTTGAGTTTACACTATTTAATATGACTGTAGTTTGCTCTATTTCAATAAGTATTTTAGTATAATGGTACTATTAGTTTCATATTGTTTTTCTTGTTTTCCACTCTTAAAACTGGGTGCATCTTATGTAAAATGACCAGATTTTAAGCTGGACATCATTGACTGGGAATGGGGTGGTTCTTGATTAAAAATTTGATTGATATGGAGCAAGAAAAATTTTTCATAGAACACCAAAATAGTATTGTAATATATTTATTTTAATTTTAAAATGCTGTGGGACATTGTTAAATTGTTAAAAACTAGGATGCCTGGTCACTTTAATATGGTCTGAAAAATATAATAACTAACTCCAAGCCAAACAAAATCCACAGTCATGGAGTCAATGGTACTCTAGGCAGTGTCCTCACAGCAGCGCTTGGGGACAGAGTGGAGCTGCCCCCATGGAGTTTCCAAAGCTGCTGCCCTTTGGGTGGGAAGCAGATGACCACATCTTTCACCCATGGAGAAGTTTGTGGGTTTGAACCACTGGCCTTTGGTTTCATTCTGCGTGACTAACCACTGTACCATCCAGGACCCTAAGTAACTAGCACATACCTCCCCAATCCAGACCATTCCCAGCCCCAGAAGCCCTTTGACCACTTGCTATCCCGCCCTTCCCAAAGGATAACCACTAGCCTGACTTTGAGATGGTTCTGAATTTTCTAGAGATGGAATTATATGGAATGCCCTCTTTTGTCTGATTTCTGACTCTCTGCCTTATGTTTGAGACTCATTCTTGCTGTTGGAGATAGTTCAAAGGTTATTTGTTTCCTTTGCTATCCAGGTTTTTTTTTTTTCCCAAATAGATCCACTGGAGGATTAATGGGCATTTTGGTAATTTCCAGGTTGGGTTATATAAATAGTATATTTGTTGGGGAGCATGTGGACATATTTCCTAGAAATAAACTACCAAGTCATGGGGAGGTCATCGAATCAGCGTTAATAGGTAGACACCAGGAAACAGGTTTCCCAAGGGGTCATATGAGTTGGGACTCCTATCAGCAGCATCTGGTTATGCTTTCAGCTGCTAACTACAAGATCAGCAGTTCAAACACACCAGTCTCTCCAGGGGAGAAAAATGAGGCTGTCAATTCGTCTAAAGATTTTCAGACTCAGAAACTCACTGGGGCAGTTCTATCCTGTCCAAGAGAGTTGCTGTGGATTGGAACCGACTCAATAGCAGAGAGAGAGACACAAAGACAGAGACAGAGAGAAAAACAGCATGTGAGAGTTCCAGTTGCTCCATCCTCTCCTCAACACTTGGAAATTTATGACTTCATTTTTAGCCATTCTGGTGGGTGGCTTATAGTGCTCTTTTAAAAACAGATCTCACATTTCAGAACAGTTTTAGAGTTTCAGAAAATAATCCAGAGAACACCCATATACGCAGGCCCCCTGCGATTACTGGACTCTGTGTTGGACTACGAACCGTAAGGTCAGCAGTTCAAAACAGCCAACTGCCCCATGGGAGAGAGATGAAGTTTTCCACTCATGCCAAGAACTCCACAGGGCGTCCACACAGTCGCTGTGAGTCACAATTGACTCAGTGACAGGGAGTGAGTTCACGTTAGTATGAGACATTTGTTGGAAGGAACGAAGCAGTCCATGGTTTATCATCTGTACATTATGTTTTAAGGAGCAAAGAATAACAAGGTGTCTGTGTCTCTGGTGACTGTCCAACTAAGAGCTGTTTGGGAATAGTTCCACAGTTCCACCATCCAAAGGCATCAGATGGGTTGACAAGTCTAGTGTCCTGCTTTGCAGATCAAGTGCCATCCACCCCAGGATGCTGGCAGAATTGTTACCTGCTGTAAACCTTTAGGATAATTATTCTACATTAGCAAGTCTCTAAATATGGTCCAAAAGAGCACGTGAGGCTCTTGCTAAAAATGCCAATTCACGGGCCCCACCCCACCTTAAGAATGAAAATGATTGGAGACCCAAAATATGCCTTTTCAACCCAAAACATTAGGGGTTCCAATGAGATGCCTTTCATTCTAGATATAAGGAATCGAGCCAGTCACTTCTGCCTATAGGATTTTAAATCCTGGGTGCATAAAATTTTCAGAGTTTAACAAATTCCTGTTAAGGCAGCTTCAACTCATGATGTTCCAGAGGGTTTTGAGTGATGTTTTTTTTTTTTTCTGGTGTTGTTGTTTTCAGAAGTAGATCACCAGACCTTTCTTCCAAGGCATCCCTCTGCGTGGACTCAGAAGTCCAACCTTTTGATTAGCAGCCAAGTTTGCACCACACAGAGAGTCCCGGATACTAAGCCCTGGCTGTATTCCCCATTGTTCTTATTGTAATGAAACAAAGGGGCGTGGCAGAAAGGCAGCCTGTCAAGACCAGATGGGTTAGGTTTCCCAGGACCTTGAATTAAGAAACAAAAAGCAAAGAAAAAGAAGCTGCATTGGAAAACAAAACCCATGCCACTGGTCCCCAGGGAACAATGAAGCCCAGACAGAGAGAGCTAGTTGAGGTTTTGGCCCTCCTGGGAAATCCCAAATAGCACATTAATGTCAGTAAGGGTGTGGGGGACAGCAGGAAGAGATCAGGGGCTCAAATATCCCAATAGCAAATTCCCGAAAAACAGCAGCCAGAGTGAACTGGGACCAGAGACAATGCACATTCATTTACACTGTTGCGGCTGGCCGGCTGGCCTTCAATTTAAAGACATGTTTACAGAAATAGCCTTCCATAGTCTAAAAAAAACCCTGGGGTGTAGACCTCCGAATCACAGCAGGAAACTCTACAAATTCCTGGGAGGGAACAACAGCCCCATCCTGACTTTAATAACAAAAGACAATTATTTTTAGTATTTTCCAGTAGATCTCAGCTGTCTGGTATTGTCAGGCTCTATTCATGGCGAGGTGGAATTTAGAGAGCGTCTACTGAGTGGATGGGGGGGGCGGAGGGACGGCCGCAGAGGATGCAGGGAAAGGAAGAGGAAGGGGAAGAGAGAGACTGACAGATGAGAAAGGATAAAGAGGGAAGGGAAAGCGAGAGGGGAGAGAAGATGAATGAAAATGAGTGGGAACTTGCATTCGGTTTCCCTCTTGTACTCTTAGTGGCATGATGGACCCAAATAAAGAGGTGTCAGGGATATAATTATCAATAAAAAACAATCAGGAGCACAGGCACAAGGGCCTCTGAGACCAAACCATTTGTTGGACTATTTCTAGGGGTGCAGAGAATTGTTAAGAAACCAGGGGAAGTAGGTCACTGAAGAATTCTGGCGAAACACCTAGAAGCCATTGCGGGGCCGAGTGCCATGATGAATTAAGAAGTGGCAAAACCTTAGGGGCAGGGGTGTCACCGGAGGGAGGGGACAATGATGGCAGGTCATGGAGAGGGGGGATGGGATTAAATGTGCTCAAGCTGGTTGACGGAGTCAGTGCAGGCTCATAGCAACCAAGGTCATCCTCCAAACTGCTGCAATGGGTGAGCTCATCGTTGTCACCACTGTCTCAGTCCATCTTGTGTAGGGGGTCTTCCCCACCCCCCACCAAAAGCCTCAACTTCAAGGCACGCGTCCTTATCCAGGACCTCGTGTCCCAGTCACAAGTTCAAAGTCTATGAAGCCCAGTCTCGCCATCCTTGCTTCCAAGGAACATTCTGGCTGTCCTTCTTTCTTTCCTGCCTTAAAGCTGCTTGGAGTCCCCAGACGTGGAGACTCAGCGAGTTTATCCTGGTGAGAACAAGCCATTAGCACCCATTTCCTGCCCATGGTGTTTTTGACAAACCCTGGTCCCTGGAGAGAAAGAGTTGCCAAGGCCAGGGAGCAGGGACTCTGCAGAATACATGTCTTTGGGGCCTAGGGGTGAGGCCTGCCACAAGCTTGGTACAGACAAACAGAAAGATTAGAAGTTTGAGTCCCCCTCCCCCAGAAGTGTCTCAGGGGGGAAAGGCTTTTGAAAAAACAACCATTGAACCATTGGGTGGGACGGCAGGTGGGGGGCATGGGTTATATTTCTCTGACACCCCGGGTGTTGTCATTAGCAAGTGGGTTGAGTATTTCTATTTCATTTTTGGTCAAGCACCATCTTATTAATTAAAGGTCAGAACAGAAATTGAACCCAGCCAACTGCTGTGAAACTGGCCCCCTGGCCGCAGGGAACAAAACGCGGCAGGCGCCTTCTGGGAAAGTTGCACGTTGTGCCTGTTGGGATTCAAAAGTCGACTTTCATTGGCTCCCTTTTGGAACTATGTTTCCGGATCTTACTTTTTTGTCTTTCCCGCCTGAGATGCTCCACCGAAGTTCATTCAGCATCACAGTAACACACAATCCTCCCAAGGGTCAAAGGAGCGGTACTGGCCCAGAACCACCGCCAGGTCTCCATCATGAAAGGCAAGCTTCCATCAGTACCCCACCTTCTGAGACAAGGAGAAAGTCCAGATGGACAGACAGACAGCAAAGAGTCCGAGATCCAGGACCTGGCAGGCTTGTTGAGGACAGTCAGCTTCCATGTGGATTTCCACGTGGCAGAAGGAAGCCATCGCCCCCGTAAACAACAGCAACAGCAACAGCCAAATAGCCACAAGGCAGTTATTGGCTGAGGAAGGAGATCATCACGATGACTGACGCTGTAAAAGATGTCTCTTTGGTGTGGAAGAAAATCTTACTTGAGCAATTAATTCCAAGAGGCGTGGAGACCAGCAGTCTCCTGCAGATTTTTAAGTGGCTTATGGAGCACAGTTCCCAAGATGGTAAGGCACATAAACATGTCAGCCGGGAGGGACACATTACTTGTTTTCTAGGGTCTTGTGGTTCATGCTCTGACCTCCCCCTCAGTATTCTGGGGAAAGAACAACCAGCTGAAAGCACTTTCTTTTTCTTTTTTTAACACTTAGAGAAAACTCAATCTCATTTACCTAAAAAGACATTTAAACTCAGAGGTGTTAAGCCACTATCTAAAGTCACACAACTTATTAAAAATTGTTTCTAATCCAACAGATCAAGTTCAAAAGTGCTCTTATTTAACGGAGAGAGTTGCTTTCCATCCGGTTATCTTGTAAATGGGGCTTTGATGTGCAGAGTCAAGATGTGACGTGTCCTGTTTTTATCTAAGTGAACCTGGACTAGAAACACTGTTCTCCCAGCAACATAAAAACACAATTCCTCCCCTCCAGCTAAGGCAAGCTATGTGTCATCAGGGACATCATTCAAAGTGAGGTCATATTAGGCAAGTAACAACGTCAAAAGCATTGCTGAGCTCAGAAGGAGAGCAGCGATTACAGGACCTTGCTAGCTTGTCACATGTGACTGTGGCACAGGGGACTCTTGGTGTAGTCCTTGGTGCATTAAGGGATGACCCAAAAAAAAGTTTTAGTACCTTCCCAGGAACATATCTTGAGTGTGTGAAAATAGCTAAGACTGGAAAGGGATGGACAGTCATAACCACATTCCATACAAATCAATGGTTTTCTGTGGTAATTGAAAAATACCTCCCATAATGCCTCTGAACTTGGCTTCTGAGGAAACAAAAAGATGGTGGAGGGGATTTTTCACCTGCAGATAGTCTAGTGCACTCTAAGGTAATCAGCTCTGAAAAGTGCCAGCAAGACACTAGTCAAGACAAAGAGTATACTTGCTGCCTTTTGGATAGTAAATATACTGATGAGAAAGGTGGCTTTATGTGGAAAGCAATATGGAGCAACCTATCTAGCATGCAGATCAACTCTGGACCTTTTCCCATTGATGTTCAAAGACTGAATGAAGAACATCTTCCTCATTCTTTAGTGGGCTTTCTTTTGTTATGAGTTGTGGTTGGGGGCGAGGAGGGTGTCTGTACCACAGAGGATAACCTAGCTACTGTTAGCTGATGGAAAACCCATTAAACGTGCCATTTCCATCTTTATATATGTTTGAATACACACTTGCACTTCCTTTCTAAAGAATTTAACAACACTGATCCCAAGCTTGGGGACTTAAATCAAGATAAATGACTTTGCTTCTTTTTGAGGAGCAAGATTGAAGAAGTATGTTGGCCAAGTGCCTATAAAATCTCAGACAAAACAGGCTTGTTTCACTTGGGGACACTGAATTGATACTTGTAAGCATTTCAAACTTCTCTCCAAAATATTTCAGAACTTGGGAAAGAACAAAAGGAATTTGTACACACACCCCTCCTTTCCAAAGTCCACAGCTTCTCACGAATGCCTGCCAAACCTCCTATATAGTTAGATATTACTTCAGTCATTCCCATTCCCATTATGAGTGCTTCAAACAAAGGACATAGTGCACTGTCGTTAGAAACGCTTCCATGTTTCCATGACATGGGAACCTGGCTCCACCCCATCATAACTCGGCTGTTTCCATGGTCAAGTCATGAAGCCTCTCTGTGCCTAACATAGATTCTGATCTGGTCTATCCGGGTGAAAAGGCAAATTCTCAGGAGGGGGGAGAAGGGTCTCAAAGGGGATGGAGCCAGTTAGATGCCCTGACCCCAATAGACTGCAGATTCCTGAAGGACCGCACATTGACCAAGTGCGATGGCCCTCTCCAGGGACTTGTCCCTCCTGGTCATGCTTCCAAAGTACATGAGATGAAGTCTCACCATCTGTGGGAACATACTTCTGCCAAAACAGAGTTGTTCATTTTTCTGGCAGTTCCTGGTAGGAGGAGATGTCAAAAGGTTTGTGGGAAAATTCTATGATCTTTTCATTCCATTTTCTGACACATTTTTGAAGTCCCTCTTATGTGTCATGGTATGTCACGGTCTTCCCCAAGACGATAATACAAAGGTATCGATTCTTCCGTGGCCTTCCATATTTCCTTGTCCAGTTTCCACATTCATGTAAGGTCGTTGGAAATACCATGGCTTCTCAACACTTTCCAGAGTTCGTGTGTTGTGGATTTCTCCAGTGCAACGTGTCATTTGTTCTCTTGACAGCTGCCTCCATGAACATTGGTTGTGGAACCAAACAAGTTGAAATCTTTCACTGCAGGCTTTTTCTCGATTGATCACCATGTTGCAAATTGGTGGTGCTGTGAGAGGTTTTGTTCCTTTGATATGAGGAGTAAATAGCCCATAATGAAGGTTGTAGTCCAGGGGTCCTCAAACTACAGCCCGCGGGCCACATGATGAGGACATTTATCCGACTCGCTGGGTGTTTTTGCCGCCGTTGCTGTCCTGCTTAGCAGCTGACTCATCCTGGGTGCATTTGTAGTGAATTTGTTCATAGTTTGGTTGTGGATTTTTTTTGGGGGCATCACTGCTCTCCGGTGGTGGGAGTAGGAGGCCCAGCCCCACTGCTGGAATTGAACCTCCGTCCCAGTGGGCCGCAGTCCCGCGCACAACCACTACGCCACCGGGGCTCAGCCCTGGTTGTTGATTTTTTAAAACTATAGTCTGGCCCTCCAACAGTCTTAGGGACAGTGAACTGGCCCCGTGTTTAAAACATTTGAGGATCCCTGCTGTAGTCTCTGGTCTTCTTAATTAAGTGCTTCATATATATGTAGCAACACTTATGTATTAATGAATACAAATCCAGATGTGGCTTATTTCTATAAAGTTGAGTTCATTGTTTTTGTCTGTTTTCCAGTAGAACACTTAGCAAAGTTTTATTTGCTCATTTCTTTGCATTTAAAGTATTCTTCAATAACATCCTTGGCTTGAGACTCTTTGCCATAGTCCTTCACAATCATACCACTGCAACCAACCACTTTCCTGGGTTCTCCTTCTCTATGTCAGTTTTGCAGAGGCCTGCCCACTCTCTTCGTTTCTTGTTGCCTTCCACCGTATTGAGGTGGATTTGGTGCTCAGCACACAGGGCCTCCACTCACTTGACAGACACAGGCTCATCACAGTCGGATGCAAGCACACAAAGATGAGCTTGGCGCTTGTCCAAGGCTTTGGCAGCTTCGCGGATTCCAGGTGCTCGGCCCTCATGGATGAGAGCGGTCTTCAGCGCCTCTTGTAAAGCAGTGTTCACATCCATGACACTTCCAGCAGCAACGCCTTCCTGGGCCATGGCAATAGGTTATTGGTGGGACCGAGTCTTGAACACACCGGAGCCACCACCTCTGCAAAACTTGGCAGGAACAGAGAAGGAGTAAAGAGTTCATTGTTTTTTTAATCAAGTGTTACCATACTATGTAGATTCTTTGGGATGTAAATAGGACATACACACGTGTTTGGAAAAACTGGATGAGAATAAAGAACAAACGACTTTCTTTCTTGTAGAACCAATCTGAGCTTTAACATCCCGAATGCAATGTAACTCTTAAAAGGAAAACCAACCAGGAAGCATTTCTCAAAGTTATTTGATCAGAGAGCTCTATTATCACATTGGAGAGCGAGTGTCCATGAAACATATTTTGGGAGATCATATTTAATTTTATTTTTTTATGGCATCACTGCCCTGGTGGGAGTAGGAAGCCCAGCCTTGCTCCTGGAGAGCTGATGCTGGATTTGAACTGTCAACCCTGTGGGCTGCAGTCCCGCACACCACTGGGCTACCAGGGCTCAGCTGGGAAATCGTATTTTAGAAGACAACTTTTTCCAAGAGCAATGCTCTGGGAAGTCGGGAAGACCAAGATTCCAGGCATAGACTTTCTAGGATTGTTCAGAGGGAGGAAGAAGGAAAAGAATGGGGATAAGAGATTGACTACATATATGAATGACCGGGGTCTTGAACTCCATGGGGCTAGGAATCCTGTCTCCCTCATCAGGATCCAGGATAGGTATATGATTCTGAAGTGAATGAGTGAATACTGCATCTAAGCTAAAGTCAAGCACTACCCGATAACCACTTATTCTGAGCCTTGATATCATATGAGACACCAGAATGCATGCTGCGGGGTGGATTAGCTCATGCTGGATGAAGGACCAAATCAAGGCAAGATGTACCTGAGCTGGTTCCCCTTTGGTGTCTCAGAACTGTAGCCCGTCCTCAGTAAACATGCAAGCCAGGCAGGTTGGGGTCAAACTCACTACTCTTGAATGGATTCCAACTTAGAGCAACCCAATAAGACAGAGTAGAACATGAGAGTTTCTGGGGCTGCAAATCTCTCTAGGAGCAGAAAATCTCATCTTTTTCCCAAGGAGTAGCTTATGGCTTTGGACCACTGACCTTGTAGCTAGCGACCTGACCTACTGTGCCACCTGGGTTCCTTCCCATGAAAACAGTAGTCAACAAATCAAACCACCAAATCCTTTGCTGAAGTGAACACACTTTAAAGTGCTGCAGAATAAAGATATCTCTTTGAGGGCTAAGGTGGGGCTGCTCCACGTCATGGTATTTGCAATCCCCTGATGTGCATCGATGCTTTTGCAGAACAATGAATAGGGAAAGCTGCAGAAGAATCGATCCCTTTCAATTCTGCTAACAGGGTGAAGAATATTGCAAATACCACGGATTTCCCTGAAAAACAAACAAATCTGTCTTGATAGAAGTGCAAGTGGAAGCCAGGGTAGGAAATGATCTCATGCACTTTGTACATGTTATCAGGAGAGACCAGACCCTGGTATAAAAACATCATGCTTGGTAATGAATAGGGGCCTTGAAAACTAGGAAGATTCGCCAGGAGATGGACGCATGTGGTGACTAGAAATTGGGCTCAAACATAACAAATATGGGCATGGTGCATGATGGGTCAGGGTGTCATTCTGTTGTGCACAGTGGCCACTATGTGTTGGAACCAACTTCATGGGACCTATCTTCAGCTACTTGCTTACTGGAGAGAGAAAACCACTTGCTTACCAGGCGTCACGCAGGGCTGCAGCCTCAATTGTAGGTATCTTATTGGAACAAATGTGAGAGCGGTTAGGGAAGTGCCTCTTCCACCAAAATGCCAACTGGGAACATTGTCAAAGAACCTGCAGGTCAGCTCATTGCTTGGCTAGCAGTGATTTCCTTGGGGTTCTTATTTACGGTAGTATGTGACTGGTAGTGCTTTTTCACCAATGGGCAGCCATCGTTTCCCCCTTAATATGAGAGTCCTGAAAACCCGATTGAGTCCTACCCTGCAAAGCATGGTGCTGCCTGGAGGCAGAATCAAATCTATGTCAACTGGTTTGGCTTTTGAAGATTTCTTTCTGGTGGTCTTTCTCTCCCAGACTGAGCCATCACCCCAAGTTGAGTCAGTTCTTTCCAAGGAAGTGCCATTCCCAGTTGAGATTCCAATGACTGCTCCTGACCCTCAGGCCTGGGTTAGGGTCCAGCTTCCCCTGATCTCCTCCTCTTCCTTCATTCACAGCCAAGACACACCACCTCTTCCTCCTACCTAACTGGTTGCCGTGGGAAAAGGGTTAAGCATAACCCTTTCCCCTTCTCTGTGGAAATCCATCCTTGTGTTAACTTTCCAGCTCTGTTGCCCTGGAAACCCAGTGAAGGTGGAATGTTAGCTGTGTTACCAGGCAATATTGCTTACAGTCAAAATGACCCAGTTGTGAAACTGCCGCTGGGGCTGCATGATTGTAAATAAACTCTAAACACCTGGTGGGAAGCCATAACTTCAGGCTTTCCTGAGGGTGGGACTCCTGTCCCCTGGAAGCAATAGTTGCTTACAAAAGGTGTTAGCCAGGAGGGGCTCTGCAGCCTCTGGTGTTGCCGCTTCAGGAACTGGCGGGGAGCCCTGGCCAATGGATGGTCTCCAATGAGGACCAAGCAAGAGAGGGAGGCTTGCACCAATGGTGGCCTTGACTTTGGCCTCTGCGAGTCTTCTGTGTGACTGTGTGGCTGAAACAAATGAGATGAACCAAAGAGTCTTGAAAGAAGGGTATCCCATCTGTCCTTATGGGGACTGACATCACATGGTCTTCCCATCACCTTTCAGAATCCATGATGATCTTCACCCACTACCATTGAGTCAACTCTGACTCCTAATGAAGCCCTAGAGGGCAGGGTAAAACTGCCTCTATGAGATTCCAAGACTATAAATATTTACGGGAGTAGACAGCCTCATCTGTCTTCAGTGGGGTACTTGAGGATCTTTGTAGTTAGCAGCCCAACTTGGAACCCAATAGTATGCTACCAGGTCTTCCCTCAAGATGGTCCTTCAAATCTTGGTTTCCAACATGTCTATCTTTCTGGAATTGGAAGAGTGTTAGAGTCCCGTTTCCATTGAAAACTGCCCTGTTGATCTGGCTTCCGTGAACAGAGGTGAATGGTGGGAGGGGCCAAAATGGATGTTCACGCTGAGGCACTCTGGTGGCTGCAAAGGACCCCAAAACGGTGACTCCCCATCCTCAGCAGCTTTCATTCTAGTGAATTTGAAAAGATTCTCCTGTCTACAAAGATGAGGAAAATAAGTAAGGGGAAAAACAAACAAACAAAGGAAAGAGGGGGAAAGATAAATGGTCCAGAATTGGCTGTTACTCTCCTTGATGAGGGATTTTCATTTTCCCAAAATGACTCCTGGCTACCACCTCAACCCCCACATACACATTTGAGCCCAACAAAATCAAATCAGTGGTCACATTATCCGGTGCAACTTATTTTTGACAAAGGATATATATGTTCTATATCTGGGCTGCCTGAGATGGTAGCCACTAGACACAAATGGCTATTGAGCATTTCAAAGGTGACTAGTGTGACTAAGAAATGGAATTTTAAAATTACCATTTGAATGGATACCCCTGCCCCCAATTTGGCTAATGGCTTCTGTAGTAGACAGTTCTACCCCAGAATGCTCAGACCCTAAACAGACATCAAGCCTCCTCTTCTCAGCCAGGGCCAGGTTATTCAGCTTTTCTAAATATCGCAGAGAAAACACTATGTGTCCAGCAATCCAGCTTTCAAATGCACGTTGTTGGATCAAAATGTAAATCCATGAACATGGGCAACAACCCCCTAGGTTCAGTCTTAGTCTTCAGAGTTGAATGTCTTTCCTCTGCTGCTTCCTTTGAACCCCTTTCCAGGGAGCTCAGGGAAGCGGGATGCTTCAAAATTGTTTTTCAAAGAGAAAGGGCAGGAGGGGAGTAAAAAGAAAAGCTGATATTGTCGCATCCTACCACTCTCTGTTTCTGAATCTCATCAACCTTGAAAGAGAACATTAAGGTATCTTTTACTCTCTGACCTGGCTTCCCAGAGAGAAGGAGTCAGAAATGAAAGCTCGCTTTGTGTGATTCTGCTGGGACAGTAGAGACAATGAAATGACTTCTCTCTCCTTCTCCTACCCACACTCCCCTGCTTTTTTTTAAAAGTTATAAGTCCGTGTGTGTGTGTGTGTGTGTGTGTGTGTATTGAAGCTTTTGTCACTACAAAGCAAAATTACAATTGGCTACTGTTCACCTTCTTGGCTCCAGTCTTTCTAAAAAAATAATCATGATAGTAAATTTTTTGAAACCTGATGTCTACACACAGGGCATTTTCTTGGATACTGAAGGATTTACCTAACAGTGGTCCTACAGCCTTAGGTCCTAACTGGCCTAATCAGTTTGAAACCTGAGTCATTTTTTTAAAGACTAAATTAGATATGGAACTCCCTGCACTAGAATCCTGACTGTTGGGATACAGCCAAGGTTGATCATTTGTGGGGAGGCACCAGTCCAGTCAGGAATCCAGTTGATTGGTGATAATCCAGGCCCTCCAGCTGTTAAGTATTTTTGAATTTCACCCCTGAGGATATTAGTTGTATCACGCCTCCCAAGAAAGAAAATGAAAGTGAGCTTCCGTATCAATGATTGATTGCATACCAAATTGAGTCAGATAATGAGGGAGTTGTGTTTGCAAACAAGCAATTACCTGGCAGAAAGACTTGGCCCAACCCTAAAAGTAAGTGTTTATAAAAAGTTGTGGGAGGCTAGATGAGGAAAATTGCTACTTTTGCATGAAAGGAAAGCTTGAAAGAAAAAATGGTATTTGAGTCTGGGTCTTGAAGAATGAATAGGAGTTCATCAGGACACAGGTTACTCTAGGTAGAAGGGGCAGTGGACAGTGAGGATGTGAAGCATCAGGAAAAGGACTTACAAGTGCCATGTGCTTGTGTTCAGAGTTTGGGTGGTGGCGATTGGTGGGTAGTGTAATAGGGGATGAAGTGGAGAATTTACAGTATTTTTTGAACCATAAGGTGTACTCCCCCCCCAAAAAAAAAGTGGGGGGAAATGAGGGTTTATCATCTGGTCTGAAGATGTGGTATCCCAGAACATTTTAGTATACTGGTACTATTTGGTTCAGAATATTTTTTTCTTGTTTTCCTGCTCTAAAAACTGGGTGTGTCTTATGGTCAGATGCATCTAATGGGCAAAAAAAAATACAGTATACGTGTGTCATATTTCAGAGTGCTCCCAATGCAGATCCAGAAACAGACTTAATTCTGTAGGCCATAAGGTGTCCACAGAGTTTGTTCAGAGCATGCGAGTGATGGCGGAACCTGACTTTGAGCGAGATGACATTTGTAGCTATTGGATGGAGTGATGAGCAGGGAGAAATGGTCTCCTGTCTATAAAAACTGAGGACGAAACAGTTCACATGCGATTTGAGGGGGGCCCCAGGCTGTGGCCAGGGTTGTGGCAATGGAAGGAAGGAATGGATTGAGTGGAGAACCATTCTCCAGTGGAATCCACAGCGGTTGGTTGCTAGATGTGGAAGACAGGGAAAAGTTGAAGGTGATTCTGAGGGTTCCGGTATTCTTACCTAAGATGCATTTCCATCTCACTGCTTTGTTCATCTCTGGACAGGAACCTTTTGAGGCTCTTCTGAGACCTCCAGAAGGCAGTTGGAAGTCCATCGGCGTCTTATTCTAGCCCCAGAGTTCGATAGGATGCTCTGTCTTTTGGCTGTCTCTGAATGGTTAATGATCTGCCATATTTAATTGGCTGCCCACGGTGACTGTCGTTTCTAACTAAGAAGGACTTAAAGATCACAAACTGACTTGAGAAGGACCTTCTTAAAGCTGCTTTTCATTGACTTAGGCACTACAGGTCTATAAGACTAGAACAAGTAAAACCAACAAATTTGAAATAAAATGACTCATTAGAGGGACATTGTTGTTGTGACAAGGTGCCATTCAGTCCCCCAACCCATAGCAACCCTATATGTGCAACAGAATGAAGCACTCCACGGTCCTACAGACAGTCGTTGTGTTAGGCAGTCACTGTGTCAGTCCATCTCATTTAGGGCCTTCGTTTTTGTCACTGCCCCTCCTCTACCAAGCATGATGTCCTTCTCGAGGGTCTGGTCTCTCCTGACAAGATGTCCCAAGTTTGTAAGACAACAAACGGTGGATAGAAGCATTATCAATACACCATCTGTCACCTGGTATAGGAGGGGTGTGATCAGTCGCCCAAGACTGATCAACCGAAAATGAAGCAAAACAACACAATGGGAACAGCTGTCCCCTTGGTTCTGAGAGAAACAGTCACACACACAGGGCACTGCAATGGGAATCTATGAAGGCAAATCCAAAAGGGTTGCTACAAAGTGCCAGACACCTTTCTTAAGCCAAAATATTAAAAAGGGGATGGTTTCATCTCTCGTGTGGCATGTGGCTCCTCTTGATGAACCTGTTGCAACCACAGCGTTTTAGCCACTGAAGCTTCGCTTGTACCTGCTAGCTGGGTAGGGATGATTCACCATCTGTCGACTCAACTTGCTCCTAAATCTCTCACAAGATAAAGCCAAGGAAATATAGCATTGTCCTACCTCTCCTCCTACCCCCGGGCCCTTATTCTCCCTTGATCCAGAGGGACACCTGCATGTCCTAAAGGCTGGGAGCGGTCACTCTGTGTAGGCAATTTTGATCCTTCCACGGACTCCGTGTGATCGGCAAACTTCCCTCTGTGTAATCACACAGAGCTGTAACCACTACTCGTGTATGAACTTTGAGCTGAAGTCTGCTAAAGATGACAGCAGATATGCCCATTTAGAAACTTTTACTGGCTACCGTTTTGTTTCAGGCGGGCTGGCAGAACCACAAATTGAGCTTAAGGTGTATCTTGAAACCCTTTAGTCATGCCCTGCAGTTGATCAGAATCAGCCAGCTCCTTTGAAAGTTATCATGAGACAAATAGGCAGCTAAAAGCAAAATGCTGAATGGCTGAGGTGAAACAGAGCCCTTGCCTTGGTGGGTTATTTGATCTTAAACCCTATCCTGTTGTTCGGCACATTGTCAGATTGAAGAAGGAATTCCAGACTCCCAGCTATACCAGGGAAACCAGTGTACAAAATAATAAGTGACGGGAAACCGACTACAGCAGGGGTTCTCAACCTTCCTCATGCCGCGACCCTTGAATTCAGTTCCTCAGGGGGTGGTGACCCCCTATTATAACCTTATCTTTGTTGCTACTTCATTCCCATTATTTTGCTACTGTGATGAATTGGGGAGCCCCGTGAAAGGGTTGTTTGACCCCCAGAGGAGTCGTGACCCATGGGCTGAGAACCATGGTCCTTCAGCCCCAAAGGTGTGGTGCTCTAACACGGTATTTTGACTCTGTTAGTGTCGTGTGACTGAGTAGAATTGCCCCACAGATTTTTCTAGGCTGTTGTCTTTCTGCAGAAGTCCTGGTGGCATGGTAGTTAAAGTATTGTGCTGCTAACTAGAAGGTCAGTGGGTCCAAACCACCAGGCATTCCACAGGAGGAAGCTCTTGCAATCTGCTGCTTTATTAAAAGATCGCCTTGGAAATCTCATAGGGCAGGTCTCAGTTCTTCATGACTGCGTGTGGAATCTTCTTTTTTAAAAAAATCGTTTATTGGGGGCTCGTACAACTCTTATCACAACCCATCCATCCATCCATAGTGTCAAGCATGTTTGTACATATATTGCCATCATTGTTTTCAAAGCATTTTCTTTCTACTAGAGCCCTTGGTATAAGCTCCTCTTCCTCCCTCCTTCTTTTTTAAAAAATAAATCATTTTATTGGGGGCTCATACAACTCCCATCCTGATCAATGCATGCATCAATTGAATGCAGGCTACATTTGCACACTTGTTGCCATCATCGCTCTCAAAACATCCTCCCTCCACTTAGGCCCCCAGTAGCAGCTCCCCATATTCCCCTTCCCTCTCCCTCCCCCACCCCCATGAACCCTTAATAGTTTATAAATTGTTATTACTTGAAAGCTGTATGTTTTATCAGTGCTACATTGTACCCTTACTGGCCGGTCTTCTCCCCACAACCCTTCTGTAAAGGGTTGTCCAATTGCTTACAGATTGGTTTAGGGTCTCCACTCCGCACTCCCCCCCTCTTATTCATATTATGATTTTTTTTGCTCTGGGATTTTTATGTCTAATATCTGATCTCATCAACACTTCATGATCACACAGGCTGGTGTGCTTCTTCCATATGGGTTTTGTTGTTTCTCAGCTAGATGGCCACCTGTTTATCTTCAAGCCTTTAAGACTCCAGACGCTGTGTCTTTTGATAGCCAGGCACCATCAGCTTTCTTTACCATATTTGCTTATGCACCCACTTTGCCTTAAGTGATTATCTCACAAAGGTGAGTATCATGGAATGCTGGATTATTAGAACAAAGTGTTCTTGTATTCAGGGAGTACTTGAGTAGGAGCCCAATGTTCATCTTCTTCCTTAATATTAAACTTGCAGGGGGTCTCTCACTGAATCCCTGGTCAGTTTGAACAGCTGATGTGTCTTTTAGTTAGGAGCCAATCACTTAACCCTTGAGTCATCATGTAGACACATGACAGACGACGTAATGGTTTCAAAACAAGCCAACTGATCACAAGCAGAGGGAAAAGTGAAAGAAACATTTGTAAAAGTTCATTTGCTTTCTCCTAGAAACTTTTTTCCCATCACAGTTAGCTTAGTAATGCTTTAAATTCTCATCCACTGGGAAATTCATAAAGGTTGTAAAGCAAATTTCTCAAACTTCCAATATGTTCAAGAAACAATCAGAGTGGGAGAGGGAGGGATAAAAAGAAGCTGCTACCAAGGGCTCAAATAGAAAGTGAATGTTTATAAAACAATGATGGCAGCATATGTACAGATATGCTTAACGCAATCGGTGTTATAAGAGCTGCGTGACCCTCCAATAAGATGCTTTTTTTACTTCAGAATATCCACTGTGGGGAAAAAAAAAGAAACAACCAGAAACCAAACACACGCAGTGTCATTGAGTTGGTGCTGAGTCATAGCAACCAGTTTCTGAGCCAGTTACACTTTAGAGGAGTAGAAAGTCCTTCTCCCACTGAGCGCTTGGTGGTTTTGAACTGCTGATCTTATGGTTGGAAATGCAATGCATTCACCAAAGTGAATGAGAAAAAGGGGTGAGAGAGGGTTCAGTTCAGAACTTTTGCTTACCAGCAGAGAGTGCTTCTCTTGGTTTGGTTCAGAACGTGTAAGACATGGGACTCCTTAGAAGTTACAAGGCAAAGATCTGTCAGTACAGACAGACTGTCTGGCAACGAGTTCCCCAAGAAAGGGTCGTCTAGAGAGGGCTGTGTGTGAAGGGAGTGTAGACACGAATAGAGACCTGTCCAGGAAGGGTGGGAAGCTTGTACATTAGAAATCAGCCAGCAGTGAAATTTCCTTCAAGTACAAACGCAGAGTTGATCCATGGAATTTAGTAGGCAAGTTCATTACCCTCACAAGAGCCTCTTCTGGGATTGTCTCTATCCCCCCAACCCTAAACATTTTAGTATGAAAATGTCCCAACATAAAACACGTTAATTTTCTAAAGAACCAGACATCACATAACCACCACCGAGAGCACGCATGCCATCTGATGGATTTGGTCACCATATTGCCTTGGTGAACTTTCTCATGCCTTTGAAGCTGCTTTTTATTATTGTGACAAAAACTGTGGCTCATTTCATTGAGATAGACAAACAGTGCCTGCTGGCATTTTGAGCGCCAGCTGCTTGAAATGACTTTCTTCTCTTCCCCCCTCCTAGAAGGATTTTTCTCTCCTGCCCCTCCCTCGGCCCTGTCAGTCACCCATCTGTGTGCCCTTTCCAGGCCCAGATACTAGAGGAGCCTTTGCTATTCCATGTCTCCCACTTCTCCAGATCCAGCTGAATTCCACTGGCTCTCCCCTGGCAGGTCTTTCTGAGCCGACTGCCTCTTCCTGGTCGCCTCTGCCCTTCTCAATGCCGACTGACTTTGGATCAACCTCCACTCATGGTGACCCCATGCGTGAAAGGAAGAAGGACTACCCAGTGGCCCTGACCCTTTAGGCCACGGTAGCCCAACACATTCCCCGGTGGCTCATTTTTGAAATGACGTCACCAGGTCTTTCTCCTTAGTCTGTCTCCATCTGGGAAACTCTCCCAAATTCTGTCCAACATCTTAGCAATGCACAAGATGTGAAACACACAGGCCAACAGTGGGATTTGGCTCTCCCAGATGGAAAGCCAGCATTCTACCCCTGAACAGCAGCCTGGCCCCTGTCCTACTGACCGAATGTTTTTCCCATGCCAGACACCAGGCCAAACACCGTATACCTGCATTCTTCACATTAGCCCTGTGCGAAAGGTATCATTCATCTCCCCATTTTATAGACAGGAAAATCAATGCACACGACTGTGGGCCCAGATTGCAGCACTGGTCTCCACTGCATCCTGAAAATGCCTTGAATCTTCCCCGTTTTATGGGCCATTGTTTCTTATGCTTTGTGCCCCTCTCCCTCTTCTCTGTGCCTAGCCATTCGATTTTTGTTCATTTCCCCGGACCAGTTCTGACCTCCACAGCTGGAAGTAATCTCCTTTCAAATGTCGACTCTAACAGCCTGGACCCCTCCCGGGGTCAGCCTCAAGTCAGAGTTTCCTCCAAGTGCACCCCTTATCTCGCACACTCGATAGCATCCTCTCCGCTGCTGCCTGCATCTAATAGGAAGGCTGGAAGCGTGTATTGATGGATTCGTTTTCAAAGGCAACCACTGCATTCATCACTCTTCAAAACATCTCATAGTCATGACGTGGTAATGACAATGAACAAGAAAGTAATGGGGCTGAAGGGGAAGTGAGGGGAGCACCCCATCTATCGTGACTAAAGCCTTGTAGTTCTTCCAAGTTCCAGATTCAAGATCCAAATGGCCATCTTGGCTCAAGGGATTAGCTCCCCTAGATTTGGTTCCTTTGTGGGGTGTTTGGCATCATTTCCTTGAGATCTTCTATGCCTTCAGGTCCTCAGCATCTTTTGAACAAGAGTCATTATCCCTTTGGCTTTGCCTGAGATGAAAGCGGCATCCCCTCTCGTCGTTTTAGAGTTTGAAAAGGTGCATTTAAGAAGTTACATTTCAAGGCAACGGGGTGGGGGGGGGGAGCAATCGCTGGGTGCCGGACTTCAGCCGGGGCCCATATCTTTGGCACGTACCACCTCTCTGTGTGGGCATCATTCCCCCTAGGGCAGTGGTCAGCAAACTGCGGCTCCCGAACCATAGACGGCTCTTTCTGTGTGAATGTGCAGCTCTGGAGTAACACTGAAAACGTTTGAAGGTTAGTATTTTGGCTCAATGTTTGGACAAAAACACATTTAAGGCTCTTGCGTGATTTTCAAGTTGTTAGGAGGGACAGGATTGGCTCTTCGGTCTCAAGAGTTTGCCGGCCCCTGTCCTAGGAGGATGGTTCCTTCGTCTCGTCAGTACAAGGAGCCCTTGTGGTGTAGGGGCTATACATTGGGTTCTTGATGCAAGGTCTTCAGTTCAAAACCACCATCAGCTCCTCGGGAGCAAAAGGCAGGCCTTTCTACTCTTGTAAGGAGTTCCGGTCTGGGAGTCCACAATGGGACCCTTCTGCCCTATGAACCAGTCACTGAGGACCAGCAGGGACCATTGGCTGTGGGTTTAGGCTGGGTCTGGATGCCTTATGGTTACAGCCTTCAGGCCATTCCTTCTGTTAAGATCCAATTTGAGAGAATATTTAAAACTTGACTCTGGTCAAGGACTCTAAAGACGTGGCTTTAAAGAATGGCAGGTTAGCGCCTTCTGACCAATGCTTCCCTTGAAGATAAAAATCCAAAGGGAAAAAATTCAGACCCCTCAATGCCCCATTCCCTCTGAGATGGAATGAATGAATGAGCCTGTGGTTAGTCTGTTAGTAAACCTCAATTCTCTCCTCACACACAGCCTTGCTCTTTCCTTTGGGGGGTGGGAATGAGAGCATAGTGTTTGGTTTGTTCTTGGGGAGATTAAAAGAGACACCTGGTATCACTTAGGGTGGATTAGGGTGGGGTGGTAGTGTTAGAGTGCTCCCTGTTCCCTAGAAGAAGGTCGGCATTGTTGGGAAGTGATCTGGGGGAGGTGGGGGGGGATGGCGATAGCAAGGAGCAGTGGCCCTCGTTCATCCCAGGCACGGAACTGTTGACAGAACAGATAATCACATCAAAAAGGCTTTGAAGTGCCCCACATGGTCAGCAGACAAGGGGCCACAAGGCTTTGCAGTGAACACTGGAATGAGTTCAGAGAGTCCCAGGAAGAACTTGCCTTCGCTTGAAGCCCAAACCAATCTGCAACCACAGACCCTCAGCCTAAGGGCTAGGCAGCTAGCGAGAGAGCTTGCTTTTGAAACCTGAGCTTGCGCGGCGGGCTGCTGCTGGTGGGAGGGAGTTTCCTAGGCATGGGTCTAGGTTCCACTTGGACAAGCAACCCCTTCCATAATGTGAACCCTGCAAAAATGATATAATCCTTCCATCACCGCGGGGTTCCATTTTCCAAGGGCATGACTCTGACTTTGAACTGGTGATAAGTGTGTTGTTAGGACTCTTGCACCCACGCCTCGTGTGCGTTTGTTTCGTGTCCAATGTTTCATGTTGTAAGTGACAACAATCTACACTCCTGCTCCCTCGTGTTTGAAAATGAACTCAGGAAATTCCCCAAATGTAAATTCCCTTCCTCTCCCTGCCCCCCCCCCCCCCCCCGCTCCCCCGCCATTCCCCATCAGCACTGTGAGATAGAGGTTCTTAGTCAGCCAAGTAGAGGGCTAGGCTCACAGTGTCTGTGATTCGGTCATCAGGGAGTTAACATCCGCCCAGGCTTCTTTCTAGAGCATCTGTCTGTGGTACCTTGTAGACCTCACACCCTGACAATCAAGTCTTCCTCTTGGGTTCCCTAACCTGGCTTCGTGACACCACCTTCGGCTGGCTCCTGTCTCCTCTGACTTTCCAGAGACCAGACCGAGGTCTCACTGCAGACCACAGCTTCAAATGCTGCTGTGGACTCTGGGAGCTGGTTCTCTCCGAAACCATGCTGCTGATCCCCGAGGATTCACTTGGCTGTCCGAGTTCTTCACCCTTTGATCCCTTTGGACTTTTCCAGCCTCATTGATCAGGATCTCTCTCTCTCTCTCTCTCTCTCTCTCTGTGTGTGTGTGTGTCTCCACGTGACATGCCCCAAACACACTGTGCACTCACAAAAATGCCCCCTTGGTCCTTCTGGTCCCAATTGATAAAATTCCATGATGGGGATAGTCTTTCGGGATCCACCTTAAATGCTAACCACACCAGGAGTCTTTGGTGTGCCCTGGCAGATTTCTTAAGCCTCCCCTGCTGGCTTGCTGGAGCCATTTGTTCTGACCCCGGTTTCAACCTATTTCAATCTGCCTTGTTTAAAAAACAAAACAATTGCTATCTCCCACTTCAATCAGGGCAATCCAATGGGTGTCAGCATAGAACTGTGAGCCAGATGATTTTCAATGGTTGACAGTCCAAAGCCAATCGCCAAGTCTTTCTTTGAAGGCACCTCTGGGTAAAGTCGAGGGGCCTGAAAGAGAGGAAGGCCCTGGGTGAGATGGACGGACACAGTGGTGGCAGCCATGGGCTCAAGCATCAGTCATTGTGAGGATAGTGCAGGACCAGGCGGTGTTTCCTTCTGTACAAAGGGGTCATTTGGGGTCGGAACAGACTGAAAGACACCTAACAACGATTGAGTGGGGTCAGATTTCCAACTTTCCACCTAGCAGCTGATCCCATTAAACTTTTGCACCTAGCCTAGGCCAAAGAAGACCTCAGTTGATGAATTGAGTGAGAGCAGAATATGTCCTGTAGAGTAGGCAAAGTGATTAGCATTATCTCCATGATGGACTGCGACAGTACAGATAAGGAGATTTATGTACCCAACGTCCTGCAGAGGAGCAGTGCATTCTGCGGTGGTGTCAGTTCTGCTCAGTCCTCAGTTTGCTGGGTGATGCTGACTGTTGGTTGCCGTCAAGATGGCTCTGACCAATTTGTGAAGAACCTTATAGACAAGGGAATAAAGTATTGCTGAATTCTGCATCATATTTGTGACCTTTGACATGCCGGCATTTATGGTTTGGGCTATTGGCCCAATCTTCAAAGGATAAGTCAGATCTGCAGACAGCCGCTGCTCTCACAGCAAAACATGCATCTGTGCTCCCCCGTGTAGAGCCACGCTTAAAACACACATGCCAGTTGCATGTTGCATGTTTTTCCGCAGCTCCAAAGTGACACATTTTAGGTAAGATTAGAACATGTTTTCAGCATTTAACTGCTTTCGAGTGTTCATATCTGTGGAAAATGCCTTTCTCGGCCAAACAGTATATTTTCCAAATCTAAAATAGTTTAATACACTTTCCCTCTTCCTTCAAGTTTCCCATTGAATGGCACCCCAGAGATCAATTTAAGATTTGCAAAGTTTAGGCCAAAAATGTTCTGGAACAAGTGAACATGCGGGTGTGTCACCTCACCCAGTATCTAGTTCATGTCCCAGGCTAGACCATGCTCAGCTTTAATTATTTCAAATTAGAAACAGAGCTTAGAAGCAGATTACCCACAATAGTGGAAAGTTGAGATGAGAAATGGCCCCCTGGCTGACTCTACTGTGAGAATGGAGTCCAGAGGGGCCCTGGAAATGACTCTAGACCCATGGTTCTCAACCTGTGGGTCGTGACCCTTTTAGAGCTTGGACGACCCACTCACAGGGGTCACCCAATTCGTACCAGTAGCAAAATGACTATTATGAAGTAGCAACGAAAATAGGTGGGTTTTTTTGGTTGGGGGTCACCACAACATGAGAAACTATATGAAAGGGTCACAGCATGAGGAAGGGTGAGAACCACCACTCTAGACCCTACAGGGTTTGGAAACAGGTGTCACTTTTCATCGTTCCCTCTGGGAAACAGAATGTCCACAGTTGGGGGAGTAGTTCAACAGCGGTTCACTGAGCTCTTGGATGGAAGTGGCAAATTTTCCCCCAAATGAGCTTATTATCTGCTGCTATTGGGTGCAAGGCATCCCTCAGCTATACTGGGAATTACAGTTTCCATCTGTTCTCTAATGTGAAAAATGTGTGTGGGCCTCCGTGCTACCAAGCTCCATGAACTTGAGACAGTCAGATCTGCTGACACACTGGAGTTGCAGCTCTACGAATGGCTTTTGTCAATTATTTCATTACATATCCCAATAAGCATCCCAGGGGTGGTCTGGATTTGTGATCTGTGACAGGGTAGTGTTGACACATGTCTTGCCCTTGGAGCTAGCTTTTTTTTGGCATTGTGTAGGAGTTGATGATATATAAGTACTCAGTATATTTAATCATTATTACGTTTGAAGTTAGTACAGAGCCACCATTATGAAACATTCTTGGTCATAGTTACAGCCAAGTACACATCATTAATTTTTGGATCCTTCCCAAAGTCTCCAGGCTTTTACCTTGTTCCATCACTTGGTTCAGACAAATCAAACATTGCTTTGTGCTTAGAGAGCAACTTTTGTCAGAAAATTGCAAGGCTTTCTGCAAACTTTTATTTCTATAAGTAAAAATAAATATCCACAGAGCAGCCTGCATATTTAAGTGTGCTTATTCATGCAGGGCCTTTCAATGGGTGAGAAGAATGATGGTTTTTGACATATTCTCTCTTTAGAACACAGACATAGAATTGCAGATTTATATTTCGCTTGCCATATTTAGTAAAGGGCTCTGGAGGAAGTGATTAGATACAGACTGGGGCACGCTCTTGAGGAGATGGCAAAGCGATCGTTTCCTCCAGGAGGGTAAATCAAAAGGGGTGACTACAGAATCATAGAAACCTGCATGACACAAAAAATGTCCCAAAGTGAAGCGATTGTCTGCCGTCTTATCCTTCGTCTGGGTCTCTATGCTTCTTAAGACAGTGTTTCTATCTCTCCACCCCTTCCTTGAAGAATTCTGTGCTCTTTCCTTTCGATCATGTCCAAACAACAGTTTTGGCATCCACAAGGGACTCACATCATATTCCTTCCAATGTTCTTTGAGTTTGGGGGAAAAATGTTGACAGGGGCAAAGGTCAGACTATAGGATGGATGGGGTAGGGTTTCCCAAGAAAATTCTCACAGGACAGTGCTTGCTACCCTTGAAGAATGATCAGGTGCATTGTTGTCATGGGGAAATCAATTCCTCAGTCCAGAGTTCCTGGCCTTGGTCTTACCAATGCTGCTTGCCATTTTCTTAAAACTCCATCCTAAATAAGCCCCTGTGATCATTCTGTGTCCTCTGAAAAATTGACCAAGATGATCACTTTGAAATCTCATAACACACTTGGCAACCCCTTAGGACTTGACCTCTCTGTCTTGAATTGAACTGGCCCAGCGGATCCCCCCAGAAGCTACCGTTTTGATTAGGCCTTTCCCCTCCCCAAAGCCACACAAAGGAGACGAAGGCGAGTGTATTGGTGAGAGAATTTGTCGGCATCCATCCATCGATGACAGAGACAAGTTGAAACTCATTGTGCTTGGAATAAATCCATGCATGTATGCTTGGAATCCCTAGCAGCAGTACTGTTTTCCTTACCCTCATACTATGTTGATGCACTGAAATATTCATAGTGTTATATCTGGCACATGATATGGAGAAATTGTTTTCACCAGTTAATCACTATTTCTGATTGTCTGGACAATGCTTTCACTAAATAAGTAGATTTGTGAAACCACTAGTTGAAAAATCCTGTCCAGCGGCTCCCCAGGAGCAAAGACTTGACCTCCTGCTCCCACCACCAGAGGGGAGTGAGCACCCCCCCAAAAAAAAAATGAAGTTGTTGAAGGCTGAGCTCATGATTTAATTTTTAGAATGGTGAATGTTTGCGTGGTTGTTTGGCTTACACAATGTTACCCATTTAATTTCCCTATTATTTTGCTTTTCCTCCTTTATATATAAATAGACTACATTTGCCAGGATGCTTTGTAGTTAGACGGAACCCTATGACTTAGTATGGTATCTGAGCAATGGTGTCTGAGCAGAAGCAAGCAAATGCACTTCCAACCCTGATTCAGAAAGCTTCCCTTCTCTAGTCCTTGCCTTCAAAAACTGCCACTTCTCTTGCCTGTAGCCAGATTCACAGAATCCAGCGAAGGACCAGAAGCCCCTGGGGAATGGTGAGCAACTATCAAAGGACGATGACTCCGCATAAATCTACATGGAACAGAGCATCCCTTGGGTGTGTGACATAAGCAAAAAATTTTGGGTAAAGCCAGTGAGATTTAGGAGCTGTTTGTTTCACAAGTTAGCTTACCCCAACCCATATGGAGCAGAATCAATATTCTCCTTATATACATTTTATAAGTTGCATGGGTACATGGAACGTGCAGAACACATTACTAGTGTTGAACAGTAAGTCGTAAAAATGTGTAACCAATGAGCCATGTGGCTCTTTGATCACCATGTCCAATTAAGCCACATGGTTACTGGGATTTTCTGGTTTGAGTTCGCCTTTTATCTGGGCCAGATGCAACCATGGACAGTTTCATGTAGTGAAAACTGATGGTTTTAGTAAATGGCTCCCCAGAGGAGGGAGAAATGGGTTTAGAAGTCCATATGAATTACCCTGGAATACAGGGTTTAACTTCAATTTCCTTTTCTTTCCTGACCCCACCCATTTCTGCGCTGCTCTCCACTATGCTCTCCCCTCCTGTACGCATGCCGTTTCCACCACGACTATTACATCGGGCATGTTAACCTTTTTGATCATCTGTTATACACCATGAGTCTCAGGGCAGGAGCTATTTGTCCTTGAGTCACTCACTCCAGTGTCTGGCACATGCACCATGATAACTGCATAATCAAGGGAAGGAATGGCAATGGCATTCTGGTCATCCAGCACAAGGAATAGTCTTAAGGTCATTCATGAACTGGTCCTCAAGCCACATGAGTTAGGCAACCTGGGTGTTTTGTTCAGTTCTTACACTGGACACCTTAACAAAAGGATGGAAGCAATCTAAGTGCCTATTAATGGATAAATGGATGTAAACAAACTGTTCTGTAGACACACAATGGAATACTAGGAAATGTTAAAGGAAAAAGGATGAATCTGCAAAATACTTCCTAACCCAGAGCACATTATGCTGAGTGAAATTAGTCTATCATAAAAGGACAAATATTGTATGAGAGCACCATTTAAAAGCCAAGAAAAGCTTTACACAGAAAGAAACATTATGTAACGGTTGCCATGGATGGAAAATTACTCAGTGGATAGGAAATATGTGTTAACTTGCATGAAAGAAAAGACAGAGAGTCAGAAGGAGGTAAGTGCAACCTGAACAAGGCAAAAGAAGCCACCGGGAAAGGCACGAGTTAAAGGCAGCAAATGTAAATACTATCATAGACACATTCCAGCAGTAGCAATAATGGCAGTAATCTACAAGTGGAGATATTGCTAGACACTGAAGCTGAACAGGAAGGCAAATCGGATTTCACTCAAGAACATATGTAAATTTAACAGAGGATTCCTTTACATATGAATATATCTGTACTACAAACATATCTTCTTTGGAAGAAGTATGTTCCTTAGAAACAAGGATGGTGAGACTTCCTCTCAGGTACTTTGGACATGTTGTTAGGAGCGTCTCATCCCTGGAAAAGGACATGATGCTTGGTAAAGTAGAAGGTGCACAAAAAGGAGACAGATTCTTGACAAGATGGATTTTGACACAGTGGCTGCAGCAAAGGGATGGCAAGAACTGGGCAATGTTCCCCTCTGTTGCACACAGGGTTGCTATGAGTTAGGACTGATTCGATGGCATCTAAGAACAGTAGCAACAATAACACACATATCAATGTACCTAATATAGCCCCCTGGAAGCAAAGTTGGGAAAACTTGTCAGTTATAATCAAACACCTGAATGGAGTGAATAACGAGGCCTGGGGGCTCAGGGTCATAGTCTCAGGAGACATTAAGGTCAGTTGGCATAAAACAGGCCACAAAGACAATATTCTACACCCTACTTTGGTGAGTAGTGAGAAGGTCTTAAAAGTTTGAGAGTGAAAAGAATAAGTTTGAGAGTGGCCAAATGGGTTAGTTCGGGTAGACTACAGAAACAAATTAATAGACATTCATATGTGTATAAAAAAGAGCTTTATATACAAGAGCAATTGACTATTGAGAAAACATCCCAGACCAGTTCAGATCAAGTCCATAAGTTTGGTAATAACCATTATGTCTGATACCAATCTGTAAAGTCCTCTTCAGACTCATAAAACACATGCAATGGTGCCGAATGCAAGAAGATCACAAGCCAGTGGGTGAAGGATCTTGTGGATCCAGTGGCATTGTAAGCATCTCAGCACTGGCAGGGGTCTCCATGTGGTTTCTCTGTGTCTGAGGCTCTGACTGCCATCAGTCTGTCTCCATGTGGCTTGTCAATGAGGATGGAGAGTGAGGGGGGCGGGTAGAGATTCAGATTGATTGTCCCACCTCCAGGGAGGAATACTGGAGTTTCCAGAATCCTCAGGAGAAGGCCTCATTGGCTATATCCTGATTGGCAGGCAAAAATCCAGCCCTACACTCTTAATCCTCAAATTGACACCAGATTATGTAGCTACCACAGAATACCCCTTGTCAATTTGACACTTGCACCACTTGCACATAATTCTTTAGCCATATATAATTTTCAAACAAACAATAAAATCACAGGTGTACCTAATAAGATAAAACTAACATGTGTATAATTAAAAAATGTGCCACCCTCATTTAAATATGGCATTCTATGAATGAACAAAACAAAAATATTCTATGCTTAAGTGAACACCTACACCCTAATCCTACGAATATAATTCTCCATCTATGAATATTTGTAAGCCAACCACTTCATGCCTCTATTCCCCCAATTTTGGTTATCCAATGTCTAGACTACCTACTTACATCAACCCAATGCTCTAGGAAGACAGTCATATTTTTCAACATGAATAATTTTCATTCCAGTTGGAACCTTGTGAAGTCGACACCCATAAGCAAAGTCAAATCAGGAGAGGCCCACCATAAGGTCTGAAGCAATTTACACCAGTTAACAGGCTCAAATATCTTCTCTTCAATCCACTGGGTTCCGGTCAACTCAATGTTTGCTGTCTCACTTAGCCTTCTCAGGGTGCCCATTGATTGCCTCACTTGTAGACCATGGGCCCCATCACAGATTGTCAACAATTCTAACCCCCTGGGCTGGGTCATGAACTTCAGATCAGTTAACCCTCTCTCATCTTCTCCTCTAGTTCCTGTAAACCAAGTCCACAGATGTCAGTGGCCAGACTCAACTCATCTCTATTATTGCTTTTCTCCCACTGCCACTCAACGAGTGGATCCAGGTGGTCACCTAGAAAGCATTTCATCCTGCCCACAGGCTCCCTTTAATGTTCAGTCCTAGAGAGTTTTCTTCTTGGTTCCAGATTTTTTCCAGCTTCTGACAAAACCACTAGTTCAAATTTTAAATCCAAAGATTTCCTTTTTTCTTCAATCTGTCAGCAGTTCCTAAGCAAGTCTTTTGGAATGCAAATACCCTGAGTACTCCAAAGAACTGGGTGGGGCTTATCCTTTCACAGCCTTCTTTGTAGGCATGACTTAAATCCATTTAAAGATAAAATTTTAATGGTTCCAGGCAAGTGGACATACAAGCTCACTATTTTCACACTTCCCAATAATCATGTCTATCAGTCCTTAGACCAACAGTAGTAAGCAGAAGAAAGCAGTATAAACAAAGGAGAATCAGATACTAATCTCAATTCTTAAAACACTCAAGTTCAATCCTTATTTAATTTTTCTTAATCCATATCTAAATTATTCTATTGATACAAAATATGGGATTAGGCCTCTGAGAGCAACAAGCCAGAGCCAAGCCTTCTGTCATCCATTTTGACTGCAGTCATCCATTTTCTCTAATCAGCATGGTTTCTGAAAAACTCAAATGGTGATTTCTACTCCTGAGCTCAAAATGTACATTAATCATATTATTTTTTGCCATTTCACACAGAAATAACCAAAGACCCAACAAGATAATCAAAACTTGAACTTCCCATATTCTTTCCAGAAAACAACCCAGCAAACTGCATGGGCATGTCTCAATTCTGGATAGCATAAGAAGAAACACTACCATGAAGGAGAATTCAAATAAACATCTTTATGATTTGCTTCTCCAGTACCCCACTACCAAGGTATCACAATGTGTTAATCTGGGCAGACTAGAGAAACAAATACAGGGAGACTCATATGTCTGTAAAGTCCTTGCATGTAGACATATGATTTTCCTTGGATCTGTTTCTCTAGTCTGCCCAGACTAACATACCATCTATGGTAAAACTCTTGTTCTCTTCCCATGGGAAGCAAAGACATAAGGTGACAGTTTAAAAGGACTAAGAGCCCATGGGGACCCTAGCCTTCACAATCCTGAGGCCAGAAGAATTAGAGTCAGTGGTTCTCCACCTTCCTAATGCTGTGATCCTTTAATACAATTCCTCAGGTTGTGGTGACTCCCCTCCCCGACCATAAAATCATTTTCATTGCTGTTTCAATAATTGTAATTTTGCTACTGGTATGAATTGGGCAACACCTGTGAGAGGGTCGTTTGACCCTCAAAGGGGTCAGGATACACAGATTGAGAACTGTTGAACTAGATGATGCCCAGTTATCATGGCTGACTGGTCTTTTTTTATGGTTCTGAATTTTGGTCCACATTTTTCTTCCATTCTAAGAGCCTCTATTATGATCATTTTCAGAGCAGCCTTCAGACTTAGGATAGGGCTCACCTCCATTGCTCAGTTTTAAGACAAAAGATAGACAGGCCTAAGGTGAGCACTAACACCAGGTGTGTGTGTGTGTGTGTGTGTGCTTCTTTGAACAATCAACCATTGTTCGAACAATCAACAGGGAAGCCTTTACTAGGGGATAAAGTTCAGAAGGCCGGAAGGGATAGGAAACAATGAGAAATTGTAAATGCTGGGGAGAAATGGGAAGAATACATTTTCATTATTGGGATCACAATCAATGTCACAAATCAAAATGTGTATAAATTGTTGAATGGTAAACCAATTTTCCTGGTGAACTTTCACCCCAATCAGCATTTTGAAAAGGCGAGGGAGTGAGGCACTTATGAAGGTAAATTGCCTTTAGCTTTATCAACAATCAGAATACAAAGCAAAAGTAAAAACCAGAGCAGTGTCCATTTTTAGGTTTTAATTCTGTTAGCCACTGAGTGTTTTGAAGAGCTAGAGCTCAAGTGGCCTATGTTCTTCAGTGAAAATGTTTGAGAACAAAAACTCAAGGCAAAGGTTAAAGTCAAATCACTTGGGTTATTGGCTCTGGACAGATCTTGATGCCTAATTCTTTCAAGAATTCATTTGTCAAATGTTCACATTTACTGAGCCTCCTCAATGGTGGAGCAGGGCTTTAGGTACTGGTCATATTGTGGTGGGCAAGACAGAAGCTGGGCCATTTCTCAAGGAGAATGCAGTCTAGTGAAGGACAGACTGATAACAACAACAAAAGGTCAAATCGAGATTAAGCTCTGTGAAAAAAGGTCCCTCAAGTCAATACCATTGAGAGTGCCCAGGGGCAATGGATTTGGATTTCATGGCCTGAGAAAAGTCCTATAGTTCTATGATAGGTCAGCTGAAGTTTCAATGATAAGAGGAAGCGAATTATATAAAAATCTGGACAGCGGAGCACATGGTAAGCAAAGAGACTGTGGCAGTTACATAATCTCCTGTCAACTTGCGAAAGGGTGGAGTCTAGCCTGTCAAACAATGAGGCTTCCAGGTGGACATGGCCTTCTCCTGAGGATTCTGGGAACTCCTGTCTTCTTCCCTTGAGGGGAGAGATGCTCTCCATTCTGTCTTTCTGCTGACAAGACACATGGAGCTACACTAGGGTCCTGGAGCTGAAGGAGTCAACACTGAGATGCTTCCACTGCCACTGGATCCCTAAGACGTTCCACACACCGACCAGTGATCTTCCTACATTCAGCATCACTGCATATATTTTGTGAGTCTGAAGAGGAATTTACAGACTGGTATTGGATATATGGGTTAATATCGGACTTATGGACACGTTCTGGACTGGACTGGGAAGTTTTCTTAATGTACAATTACTCTTCATATACAGCTTTATACACATATGTGTGTCTATGAATTTGTATCTCTAGTCAACCCAGAATAACATAGAGACATACTAAGGATAGACCTAGTCCTGAGATGAGAGAAACTGACCTGATCAGGAATAGAAAGAAGTTTTGAGTGGTTAGAGTAGATAGTGTATTAGATGTGTGGAGGCAGGAGGAGAAGGGTAAAGGAAAAAGTGGTAGGAAAAGATGAAATGGATTGTCCTTTATGGATAGAATGTTGTTTGTTGTGTTCCCAGAGTCTAGGTTTTAGCCTGAGAGAAGTAAGGAGTTATAAGAAAGTTTTTACCCAAAGGAGAGAAATCAGCTGATGTCTTTGAGAAACAGCAGTTTGTATACTCTGTAGAGAAATGGCCTCCAACATAAGCACCCCGCCCCCCACATACAGACTTGATTAGAGGTAAGGTCAGAAGGCATGCAAAGCAGCAATCAGTTCTGGAGATCCCGGGGGTAGCAGTATGGTGTTTGGTAATGGACGGGACTGTGATTGAGGGTGAGTATGGCATCGGGGGCAACGCCCCCATTTCTGACATGGAAATTGGAGGTAGAGTGAAGACATCCTCCTGAGACAGGACTCCCTATAGGAGGAGCGGGTGTGCAGGGGAGACTTAAGTGTTGCTTCTGGACATGGTGAAGTTGGATTATCTGTGATGCCATCAACAGAGAAGGCTTGAGAGACTGCCGAATATGTAATTAGGCCACGAGAACAGGGGAGAACCTTCAGCATAAGCAGTCAGATGTTATCACTGAAGAACAAACAAACAACCCCAAACTCCATGCTGGAAAGTAGATGCTAACTCATAGCGACCCTATAGGGTAGAACTGCCTCCAGTGACTTTCTGAGACTGTAAATCTTTATGGGAGTAGAAAGCCCCACAGAGGAAGAAATTCAGAAAGAAAGGTCAGTGGAGGTCAGATTACAGAGGTCTAATATTTGATTGTATTGGACATTTGACTTCTTCTCCTCCTTTCTCCCCACCTCCTCCTACTGTTCCTTCTCCCCTTCCCCCTCCATTTTTAATACACGTTCTTGAGGGTGTCATCTATTTCCTGTTGAAACCCTGCCCAGGAATAGAAGCTCATTGCTAGAACAAATGCCCCCACCCCCACTGCCTGTTACTGTGAGGTATAAGGGGGACGAGAAAGGATAGTGTAAAAACTCAGCTGAACTGTTAGCACTCCTAGGCCCAAAGGGACAAGGGGAAGGAGTGGTCACTGTAAGCTGAAAGGAGAAAAAGGGATACTGTGACAATGTTTAAGAGGAACAGTGACCTTCAGCTAGCTCAAGGTGAACTTCACAGGGAAGGGACAACTTCTTTTCACATCTCAAGTACAATTTTCTGCCAGAATTCACCAAATCCAACTAGTCGTTAGAGGGCATGGCATGGTGGCATCCTCACAGCTCAGCCTCTTTGGTTGAGAGTAAAATGGCGAAGAATAGAGAGTGGATCTGGGGGGATGGATACCTGACTCATGTATATGTATTAAGCATATTCTCTGTACCAAGTAGTGTCCTGGGGCCCAAATACCCTTGTGCATACAATGTCTGTCTGTGGCCTAAAGATAAGGAAATTCCAGCCCAGAGAAATCAAGTAACTCTACCAAAAGTGCTCAGTAAGTTTTCACTGCCTGAAGTCAGAGGCAAACCAAGTTGAGGCAAGGCTAAAAGGTATAGCTTATTTTTTATTACAGTGGGAGTTACGGTGCTGGATCTCCTGAAAACTCTTCAGTCTCTCTAGAGATCCATGGGATTGCTTGTAGGTAGGCATAAGGTCTGGCTAAAGGGAAAGTCAGGTCCTGGAAGTGAGGGTGTTAGACTCTGTCAAGTCAGTACCTCCTCGCAGTGACTGTATGCACAAAAGTAAAAATCTGTCCGGTCCTGTGCCATATTCACAATTGTTTCTATGTTTGAGCCCATTGGGGCAGCCCCTGTGTCAAGCCCCCTTCTCCAGGGTCTTCTCCTCTTTTTTTGACCCTCTGCTTTACCAAGGATTTCTTTAAGCATGGCTCCCTCCTGATGACACAACCAAAGTAATCGAAAGAAAGTGTGTTGTCATCCTTCCTTCCAATGAACATTCTGGCTCTACTTCTCTCAAGACAGATTTGTTCATGTTTCTGAAAGAGCATGGTGTAGTCCATATTCTTCACCAACACCATGATTCGAAGGTATCGATTCTTCACCAGTATTTTTAATTCACTGTCCAGTTTTTAAAGATGAGGCCACTGATGATACCATGCTTGGCTCAAGAGCACCTCAGTTCCCAAAGTGACATCTTTGCTCTTTAACACTTTAAACAGTCTTTCTAACTCAGTATTGTTATTTGATTTCTTGACGGTTGGATCCATAATCATTGACTGTGGATTAAAACAGAAAGAAAGAGGGGCTGAGCCCTGGTGGCGTAGTGGTTGTGCGCGGGACTGTGGCCCACTGAGTTGGAGGTTCAAGTCCAGCAGCAGGGCTGGGCCTCCTACTCCCACCACCAGAGGGCAGTGATGCCCCCCCCAAAAAACAAACAAACAAGAAAGAAAGACATCCTTGACACCTTCAGTCTTTCCTCCATTTATCATGATGTTGCTTCCTGGTCCAGTTATAAGAATTCTTCTTTATGTTAAAAATGATAGGGATGGCAAAGTGTTGTTTTTTTTCAGGCTGGAGAAGTGTCTCCAGGGATCTTGGGATGTAACATTAAGATCCTCTAGGTTAGTGACTCTCAAGCTTCCTCATGCTGTGATCCTTTAATATAATTCCTTGTGTGGTGGTGGCCCCCAACCATAAAATTATTTTCATTGTTACTTCACCACTGTCATTTTGCTACTGTTATGAATCGGCAAACCTTGTGAAAGAGTCATTTGACTCCCAAAGTGGTCACAATCCACAAGTTGAGAATTGCTGGTCTTGATGGTGGTACCCTAGTCACAAATCCTGGCCTCTCTTCCTTGCCCCACCCCGACTCTCCCACTTGATCACGACTTTCTTCCTCACTCCAGCACCTCTCCCTGCCCCTCATTTGCCACACCTTTGACCGCACCTGACTGTGAGAACAGTGAGTTGGCTCTCCACTGCACAATAGGTCATGTCACCTCTGGAATTTTTATTAAGTTGTAGGTCTCACGCTCAAATGCCTTCAGGGGCAGACTGGTAGCTTACTATGGGATAGACATGGTGAGGCATAAAGAGGAAGAGCGAGGACTGAGAGGATAGGTGTTTTCAAAATAAATAGAGGTGTTCCAAATATATCTTTAAAAGAAGTCATTGTGTTGCCCAAGCAAAGCAATCCACTCCAAACTGTACTCCCCCACCCCACCCTAATTCAATCTCATGTCATTATGTAAACATCGAACCCCCAAACCGTGCCTCAGTGTTCTATTTCACCCTCCCGTGTGCCCAACAGACAGGGAAAAAGGGGCTTTCTGCTCCTGTAAAGAATTCTAGTGTTAGTCCAGGTAGCCTAGAGAAGCAAATTCATAGAGAGACTCATGTGTATAGGAAAGAGTTTTATACACAAGAGCAATTGAATATTGAGAAAATATTCCAGTCCAGTCCAGATCAAGTCCATAAGTTTGGTATTGGCCCATATGTCCAATACCAGTCTATAAAGTCTTCTTTAGACTCATCAAACACATGCAGTGATGCCGGTTGCAGGACTATCTCAGGCCAGTGGATGGAAAGTATTTGGGATCCAGTGGCTGTAGAGGCATCTCAGTGCTGGCATGGGGCTCCATGGGGCTCCTTCAGCTCCAGTGCTCCTGCATAGCTCTGGCATATTTTGTCAGCTGTAATGTCTCCCAGGGAGTGCATATATGTCCCGCCTCCAACAAACTAATTATCTCCTTAGCACCTTAGAATGAGGTCATCAAGCTGTGACTTGATGGATAGACTAAATGGCGCCCTTTCACTCGTAAGTCTCAAATGGACAACAGATTATGTAACTATCTCAGAAACTCACAGGGGACAGGTCTACTCTGTCCTGTAGGGTTGCCAAGAGTCCACATCAACTCAATGATAGTGAATTTGAGGGGTTCCTTTGGTGTCCAACAAAAGCGATGCCCTGGTCCATAGTGGATTATACATTGGGTCGCTAATTGCACTTGGGAGAAAGATGAGGCTGCCTGTTGGACAGACAGGAAAAATGTCCAGATCCTCAATGAGTTATCACAAAATGAACACACCGATGTCATGTACCCACACAAGCCAAGCGAGACCTAGAGCCTATCAGATCCTCAGACTCCCTCACAGGTGCCTCTTACTCTCCAGAGGCAACCGACTGCTCATTTTATCCCATTCGGTTTGTCTCAGTTTTTAATTTTATAAAAAAACAGAATGGCACGGGCTTTTACTCTTTAGTGTCTGGCTTCTTTTCCTGAACACGATGTCTGTGAGATTCACCCGCATTGTTGCTGCAGGTACCACTGGCCTGTCCATTCTCCTGCCTTCCATGATGCCCGAGCGCCGCAATTTACATCTCCAGTCAGCGGACTCTTAATTGGCAGTGGGCGGTTTCTAATTTTGGACCCTCACAAATAACAGTCCCGCAGTCTGAGAGGAAGCCCTCAGGCAGAACAAAGGAGAGATGTGGGCGTTGGAGGTGGGGGGGGGGGAACGGTCAGTGTACATGGCACTGTCTTCAGCAGCTGCAGCTGGACGCCGAGGTGGGCCAGGGAGATCAGAAGGGGACCACCAACAGCATTTGCTCTCAAGTCCCTCTGCTGCAGCACTTCTTTAACATTTTGGCTTCAGGATCTGCTTAGTCTTGCTTTAAAAATTAACCAGCATTCCGGGCTTTTATTTCTATGCTTTTTGTTCAGTGTTGATCGCATTAGAAATGAAAAATGGATACATCAAAATGGCCTAGTCATTTTTTTTCAAAATTAACAAAAAGGACAACTTAAACTGTGTGCTCATAAATAAGAGATCTGGGTGAAAAATAGCATATTCTTTAAAAATGCAGGGTGAGTGACATTCCTCCTTTCTTAAAGCAAATTTCTTACTCGAAGACTGTGGGATTCTTATCTTTGCATCTGCATTCGACCTGGTGTGGCCTTGCATGTCACTCGTGAGAGGATGACAGTGCCGAGTGCCAAGCAGCTGTCAGCATGGAAAACGTCAATAAACACGTCGTCCCACTCCACCATGCGCTCCTTCAGTTCTTAGCTGATTAGAGCCCCAGGTTTTTCTCTCCGCACTTTATACTCTATTCATGGGACATCTTCCACCTGAAATGTTTTTCTCGTGTTCATTCTAAGCCAGTGATGCCCATCTGAAACATAATAGGAGCCATTTATAGAACCTTAAATTTGCCAGTAGCCACCACGAAAGAAAGCAACAGAAACACGTGAGAGTCCTTTTAATAATATCCTTTTATTTATTTAACTCGGGATTTCCAAACTAGCCTTAGGTCTTTAAGATCAGGATTCAGATCCAAACCAAACCCAAGGCCATCGAGTTGATTCTGACACGTCGCAGTGGCACTCTGGATGAGAGTAGCGTGGTCCTTAGGATTTCCGAGGCTGTCAGAAGCTGGCTGTCACACCTTTCTCCCCTGTAGGGGGTGGGGTTGGGGTTCCAACTGTTAGCCTTTTGGGGAGCAACTGAGCGTATAACCACGGCATCCATTATACAGAATTCAAACCCACCAGAATCAATGTAAATAGAACTTCTAACTTTTTTTTTTTTTTAATTTCTGCACCAAGTCTTCAGAATCCACTCTGCATTTTCCTTTTTAGCGTGTCTCCATTCGGGTGCTAAATTTTCATCGGAAATATTTGATCTGTATTTAGATTTGATAAAATTTCATTCCATTTGAAGAGCCGAAATCTTGCACGCATACCCAAATGTTTTCTAATAGCTGAATGCACTATCTGTTTTGACATTCAAATGCACGTGAATTAGAATAGAATGGGACAGAAGTTTCCATTCCTTGTTTGCTCTAGACACAGTTCCAGTGCGCCACAGCCGTTGGTCAGATCCGCAGCTCACTCGCTGGCATCAAGTCGATTCTGACTCGCAGCCACACTGTGGGACAGGCTGGCACCGGGCCTGTGGCTTTCTGAGCCTGTCAATCTTGATGTCAGCAGAAAGCCTCACCATTCTCCCTGGGAGGAGCTGATGTTTTAAATGCTTGATCTTGCAGTTAGCAGGCCAACTAGGGACCGTACATGGACCAAGCCGAGCTGAGATTTCTGTTTTCTGATTTTGTATCCAAACCCTTGGTTCTTCAATACCTAGAAGCCTGATGTAGTTTCATAGAAAATTGGCGTCAGCGTGGGCTTCTTCATTGATGGGCTAGGTTGTTTGAGAGAGACCTGGGCATGGGACAATCCCTCTAGAGCAGGGGTTCTCAACCTTCCTCAGGCCTCGACCCTTTCATACTGTTCCTCATGTGGTGGTGACGCCCCCACTCCCACAACCATAGAGTAATCTTATCGCTACTTCAGCACTGCCATTTTGCTACTGGGATGAATCGGGTGTCGCCTGCGAAAGGGTATTTGGACCCCCAAAGGGGTCATGACCCACAAGTGGAGAACCATTGCTCTAGACTCACTGGTGCAATAGCAGTTTTCCTTTGGCCTTGGCTTTCAGGACTTTCTCATGTGATCTTGGCACCTGCTTAGAATAATTTCACATTGCTCTTGATCCAGGGATGAAATATACATCTGTGGAATGTGTCTGTCTCTGAGGGGGCATGGCAGAGATTGAAGTGGGATGACACGCCGATTTGGAGTAAGCATTCAAGAAGTTTGAGAAGTTCTTATTGATGAAGTCCACATCACTGTCACAGAGACAAGGCACGTCTTTTTACCATATGTCACCCTGTTTTTCTGTTCACTGGCATGCTTTCCAAAAGGTTATTCTGGCTAGTTGGCAACTAGTTGATCTCAATCCAGGAGGAGTCCACGTGTGCGGGCTTTCCAGAGGTGTTCAGGCTTAGGGCTGTGTGGAAGCAGATGTTCAGGCCTGTTTTCTGAGGCACGTGTGGGTGGGCCCAAGCCAATCTGTTGAGTAGTAGGCAAATGCTTACCCATTTATGCCACCCAGGGACCCTTTCTAAGAATCAAAGGAAGCAAGGGGAGGAACATTCACCCGGAAACTACTCCGCACCAAGATGTAGCACTGAGTTTAGCCATCTTACAGCTTGGAGACAGGGAAGTGATTTTCAAAGTTTCAGAGGAAGGAAACCAAGATAGTCTCTACAGCATGACTGAGAAGTCATTTGGCTTGTGAATTGCCACACCTTCAAATCATTTCAAATGTAGACGAAAGAAAAGCCACCACATTTTGCACATCAGGGAAGCTCTCATCTACACCGCCCAAAATGAATGACAAGTCGAACCATTTGGTCCCACTGCTATAGACTTTCCGGTGATCCTTGTCATTGAGAGGCCAAATGAGAAAAAATGGCTTTTATCTTCCTCTAATGTTGTTTCGTCTCCAAGTGGCCTGTTTAAGCTTTTAGCTGCTCTTATCATTCAGTCACATTGGTTCACCTAATGTTGGGATCATGAAAGCATCTCGCATCTGAGTGCGTGATGTCATTTGAAATAAATCTAAAAGGGACAGGAAAGCTTCTGGAATGGCCTTATCTGTGATAGCCAAACTAAATAAACTTAATTCTCATCCATCACGAGCTCAGGGAAGGCAAGCAGCATTCTGGCGGCAGTAATATCGTGCTAACTGGCTCAAGGGGCTCCCTGTTGAACTGGGTCCGTTAACATTTCTCTCTCCAGGCTCATGGTGCTGTCAGAGGAGGTATTACTACAGGATACTGACCAGACACAAACTGGCTTGCAATTAATAGGGTCCATTTTTAGATTTAGGAATTGCACCATGCAGACTTGCAAGGATTGTGCTGCCATCTTGAATTCATTTGGGTGTGGGGAAGTCGAGCTTTTTATTCAGCACGAACTTTAGAAGGCACAGTTTTCAAAGAACAGTTTTCAAAGATTCAATCAGAGAGTGGTAGAACGCTTGGGGAGCTTGGAGGCCATGCAGTGCAGTCTCCCTGCCCCTGTATGATCTGGCAACACATAGGATTGTTTCAGTGTTCTCTCTCTCTCTCTCTCTCTCTCTCTCTCTCTCTCTCTCTCTCTTTCTCTCTCTCTCTCTCCTCTTGCTCACTCGCTCACTCGCTCGCTCGCACATAGTTTAACTCTTTGTCTCCTGAATCATCTTAGATGAAGAGTTAAGGCATTGAAGAACTATGGGAATTCCCATGGTTTCACCGCCTCCTCCACATCTGAGTCATCTTTCTTCCATTGGCCAATACCTCTAGTTCCACCATTCCGAGTTCATTCTTTTAGCATCGGTCTGATTTACATTAAATGCAATATGCTAGCAAAGATTGACAGTGAAGGTAAGATTAGTTGTTTGGACTTTGGTGTGAAAGGTCAAATGAAAAGGTAGTGAAATATAAATTCTACACAAAGGAGAAGAGTTAAGACCAACATCCAGGGCAACAAATCCAACACTGATAACTTGAAAAGCCCTCCACTTTTGCCTATCTGTATTTAGATGAACTTGCCTTTGGACTCCGTGTGGCCACTACATGATCATTGTTCTAATTAAAACTGGACTTCCTTTCAAGCAGAAGCTTCTAGTACTGCAGGGAAGCTCCTAGTCTTGCTAGGGAAGGTATGCTAATAAAACCTTCCCCACCGCAGTTTGAGGAAATCGTAATGAGAAGGCATGCTAGGTGATGAAGCTAAGATCTCACTTTTCATCACATCCAGACTAAAGGGACGACACTGTAGCAGTATAAGGAGTATACGAGGCCACACATGGGCATATATCCAAACACACACACACACACACACACCCCTACTCACGTGGGCTCCTACATATCTACACATCAATGTTCTTCCTGAAACTCCCAGAAAAACAAGCAACAAGCATTTCCTTTAGACAGCTTGGATCTCAATCCTGGTCTTGACTCATTGTCTCTTGGGCTAGGACTGTTCTTTATGGCTATCAAATAATGGAGTCTCCACCTCCTACCATCCAGGTAACCCAGCAGCATGAGAATCCTGACTTATGATTGGACCAGCTTGGCCTACAGACTCCACTGTGCATGTTTTGAAGTGTATGAAGCAAAAAGAAGACAAGCAAAGAAACAATGACCAAATGCTTCAAAACAAAATCAACCAGTAAACATGGGGTGGGGTGGGGAGGAGAAGGGTATGGTTATCTTGCTTCAATGAAAATCGTTGCCACAGAAAAGCTTCTGGAGATACCGTTGTGGTAGGCCTGGGATTTTCCAACCCCAGGCTTTTTCCATTTTTCCTTCTCTGTTTCCTTCTCTAGTAGTTGTGAAGGCTCAGTGGTGGCATGTTGGGCTGTGATCCCTATGATCAGCAGTTCAAAACCACCACCAGTCCACGTAGCTCTTTTCATAATCATTTGTACATTTGTTGCCATCATCATTTTCAAAATATTTTCTTTCTACTTGAGCCCTTGCTATCAGCTTCTCATTTCCCCCGTCTTCCTCATCTCCCCTCCCCCTCCCTCACCAACCCTTGATAATTTATAAATTATTGTTTTATGTCTTACACTGTCCAACAACTCCCTTGACTCACTTTTCTGTTGTCCATCCTCCAGGGAGGGGGTTCTTTGTATACCATAGTGATGGGCTCCCTTTTTCTCCCCTCACCTTCCCCCTACCCTCCTTGCATGGCTACTCTTAATATTGGTCCTGAGGGGTTTATTTTTCCTGGATTCCCTGTGTTTCCAGCTCTTATCTGTACCCATGCACATGCTCTGGTCTAACCAGATTTGTGAGGTAAATTTGAAATCATGATAGTGTGTGTGTTGTATGTTTCATCAGTGCTATACGGCACCCTGACAGTTTCATCTCTTTCTTGTGACCCTTCTGTAAGGAGATGTCCAATTGTCTACAGATGGTCTTTGGGTCTCTACTCTGAATACTCCCCCCTCTTTCACATTAATATTATTTTATTGTTCTGGCTCTCTTTGATGTCTGATACCCGATCCTGTCGACGCCCTGTGACCACACTGGCTGGTGTGCTACTTCCATGTGAACTTTGTGGCCACTTGTTTGTCTTCAAGCTTTTAAGAAACCACATTCTATATCTTTTGGTAGTCGGGCACCATCAGCTTTCTTCACAACATTTGCTATGCCCCCATTTTGCCTTCAGCAATGGTGTCGGGAAGGTGAGCATCATGGAATGCCAGGGTATTAGAACAAAGTGTTCTTGCATTGAGGGAGTACGTGAGTAGAGGACCAATGCCCATTTGCTACCTTGACGCTTAACATATAAATATATGTACAGAGATCTATTCCCCTATCATTATATATAAACAAATTTATATATGTACATGCCTATATTTAGACCTCTATAAATGTTCTTTGCCTCCTAATTCATTCCTCTATTTCCGTTTACTCCTCTTGTCCCACTATCATGTTCAGCCTTCATTTGGGTTTCAGTAATTCCTCTTGGTCACACTGCCCTTGGTCAAGTCCCACCAGACATCCTACAAGATTATGTTTTCCACTCCTGTAAACAATTACAGTTTCAGAAACCCAGAAGGGGTCACAAAGAGCCAGCATTGACTGGATATTCACAAGTTTGGTTTTTTTTTTTTTTGGGGGGGGGGGTTTCTTCCTTTCCTTGCTATGTTCTAAGTAAAACCAAGATGGTGCCACTTCCCTGATGAGAGCATAAACCATGTCGCCCAGGGGCATGGTGTTCGGAGTATAACTTGGCTTGCTTATCTACAGAGACTCTGCTTGGCTTCTAAGATGGAAAGAAACACCTACGTAGGGAGCCTGGATAGTGTTTTCTCATTGACCCTCTTCATTTCTTGACCACATAGTGAGGACTCTATCAGCGAACACTGGAATTGAGTCGGGGTGGAGTGGGGGGTGGTGGTGGGAGGTGCAGAGTAGCTGTGGGGGCAAGTCAGCTCCAGGCCAGGGCCTGCTGGGCCTTTAATTTCCCACACATGTTCATTCACATGTGTACAGGAACACAGCAGATGGGCATCAGGCAAGCTTGGGCAGCAGTCCACTGACAAGTAGCAGTGACTTGGAATAAAGCACAGGGGCCTGAGCTGCAAATTTAGCTCCAGGGGATGGGGACTCAGGCAAACAAGGAGAAAAGGCTTTCGCCCAACTTTTTTCCTGAAATGCCAGAGGAATAAAACAGGTCAGTGATGAATACGAAATTAGCTTCTGGCCACCTTCCAGAGCGATTTGACCTATTTAGGAGTCATCAAGAATAAGCCAAAGGAGGCTCAGGAGCCTGTGTGTTGATTTTGCAGGGGAAGAGTGTGCGGGTTTGGGTTCCGAGCAAAGAGGCACTTGCCTGGACCCCCGGGTCCCCTGATGAGGGTCCTAAGAAGGCACATGGCTGGACCTCTGCAGAGGATCTCTGGGAACACACAAGGGGCTCCTGACCATTCTCCAAGGCGATTTGACCGACCATAATTTTCACACTTAACACAAGTAACACACATAGATGGAGCACACCGGAAGCTAATGTGCAAGGGGGCTGTGGTGTCAGCCCAAAGTCACCCAACAGTCACGCAAGAGCTGTGGTGCCGGCTCCGAGGTCCTGGTCACTGGTCACATAAAAGAGCCATGTTGGATTCTGCGAGGCTCCCTAAAGGTTCAGCTTTTTCTGCAAACCTTTCTGTAGAAGGGCATCTCACACCAACTTGGCAAAGGCAGTATAGATATTAGGGCCACACTGAGTCTGGAGGCCAACTCCTCCTGAGCCCAGAGGGCTGGAGTTTGTAGTGTATGCTGGTCGCCTTACTGCCTGCCTAGATCTCCATCACCAGCTGGTGCCCCGCTCCTTCAACTGCTGGGAGCATTGGCTGCTAAAGGCCCCAGCTGCCCTGGCCCCAGAGAATTGCATCTAGCCAAAGGCTAGCGGGGCCAATCTTCGGGCCTAGAGGTGAGGCCAGCTCTGGGACACTGCGTCCTCTTGGACACTCTGTGCCATTCAGCTGAAATCAGATTTCCAGCGGAGGTCCCCTCCTGGGCTTGCCGTTGTCCTTGCTGTCTCTCCTGCTTCCTCCATCCCTCCCTTGAGCAATCACCCCCATCTTGTGCTCTGCATCCAGAAAGCTGGAGGGAACTTTGATAGCAGCCGCTCTTTTTGTTTATTAGTGCTTCCAAAGCAGAAACATGATAACAGGGTGGGCTTCTGAAAGCAGACATGGATTGTTCCCCCCCACAGCCCTCGTTCAAGGCTACAGGTCCACAGCCAGGATTCAGTCATGCCCCTTCCTTCCGTGGGCTTCTCTCCTTGGTTCTGGCTTCCGCTGGTGATCCTGCCCCTTCCTTGGTGAGCTTGGGTGTCTTTCTTCCCCCGGTGTGTGCCTCTGTCAAATCTACTTTTTTTTTTCACGACGAAGAAGAGATTATTAGGTTTGGGTCCCACCCTGGTGATCTGCTCCCTTAAAGACTGCCGTTGTCGTCAGGTGCCACTGAGTTGATGCCAACTCTTAGCGACTCAATATGGAAGAGAAGAACTGCTCCCATAGGATTTCCTGGGTTTGAGTCATCCTCAACTCAACAGTATCCCATAGCATCATTAGGTAATCATGTGAGAGTTAAAGGTCTGTCTGGTTGGGAAAAGGGAAATGCTTGACACATGAAGCTACCATGAACTTTTCCAAAAAGAGCTACTTGACCAGATTTAGGTTTTCATTGATGCTTTCCAGTTTCCACGTTCAGAAGAATTCATCTACCCATCCTCCTTTCACCGGGAAGCCTAGGCCTTCCCTACATCATTGGTTGTGTGAATGATTTAGTGATGACATTTGAAGAGAAATATTTTCTTTTGTTGTCAGAAGAGATCTTGTAGTTGGTAGAGTCCTAACTAGGTCACATGAAAGGCACAATATTAGGGGTACTTAATCAAGTCAACTGACTAAATCACCAAAAGAATAAGATAGAATACCTCGGTCCAAGGTAGAATAAGAGTATTCTGGATTTTCAATGATGATGATGGCAACTATGATAAGAATATCAATAAAAATTATGGCTAAGTTTTGAGTGCTTATTATGTATAAGACCCACCTAGTTCCTTGATATGCATCATTTTTATTTAATCATCTCAACAACTCTTTGGGGGTAAATGTATCCATTACAAGAATTCTTTATTTCTACTACACATAAAAGAAGGCCAGGGTTGATATGGAGACCGAGGGATGATAAGGAGCCAAGCCTTCTTCCATCTGTCACTTCCATCATTCCTAGATCAGACCATCTGCATGGTCCAAGATGGCTGCTGATCCAAAGTTGCAGGATATAACAAGGCACCTACTCTTTGTCACTCAAGGAAACTGTCTAGATATGGCACTCTAGAGTGTGGCATTGCCTCCTTGGCCAGATAGCTAGCCCTAACTGCAAAGGAAGCCTAGACATGTCAATAGTACAGTGGACCTGGTCCCAGTTAAGAGAAGAAACAAGCAAGGCTTCGTTCATTTGAAAGAAAAGGAGCGAATAAAAGGTCAGGTAGAAAATAAACAGAAGGTAATTTTCACATTCCCTTTTGCAGATAACTAAGGCACTGGAGGATTGACTGACTTGGCCAAGGTCATATAATGTGTCAGATCCATGGTTGGACCCCAGTCTCTTTGACTTGAGTACCCTACTTTTAACTAATTCCATTGCTATATTTTCCTTTCTTTTTAGAGTGTTTCTGGTGCCCTTCTTTGAATAAACTCTAGCCATGTTTCAAATCCTATCTCCGATGTTCCCCAAAGCTCCGCTCTGCCCTCCAGCTATTCTCTTCATTCAGCAAGTCTTTAGTGATTCCTTATTATGATCCAAGTACAGTTCTAAGCACTTAAGATACATCAGTAAAGAAAATCGACCCCCACCAGGGCAGTGATGCCAAAAAAAAAAAAGATAATACACCAAGGTCAAGTTAGGTGAGTTTCTGAGCCTCAGTTTCTTCATCTGTAAAATGGGAAAATAATATTCTTTTCACAGAGTAGTTATATATATTCGTGAAGACAGTGCATGTAAGATGCAGTCACTGGTATATCATTGCTCTTTGATAAATGGTGCCTATCATTTATTACTAGGAACATTTCTTTCTCATTGGGTTATAAATGTCTCGTGATCAAGAATTGCATTCAAATTCATCTGGTCACCGAAGTACCTGACCCAAGCTGGGCCTTAGTAAATGGACACAGAACGGTTGGGGCTTAATAAATGGCTGTGTAAGACACAAAACAACAACAACAATATATAATTGATGAAGAATTCATGAAGGTGGGGAAGTGAGAGGGTGGGGGAGTAGAGCCCCTAACGAGGGCTTCAATAGAAAGAAAATGCTTTGGAAAGGTGGATTTGTACAAGTGTGCTTAATATGAGTGAATGATGGGTTGACATAAGATGTGTAAGGGCCCCCCCATAACATTATTAGCAATAAATAAAGTATGTTAAGTGGTCAGAAAGGGTCTCCACGCAGAGAGACGTTCTCGTTAAGTTCTGCCTTTGAAGCAACAAGAAATAGACAAAACCCCTGGGCAATTGGTTTAGCCCAGTGTAAACTGTCAGTTTTGGTGGGTAGCTAAAGAAAAGCAGGCCTGAAAAAGAATCTACTTCTCGCTCTCTCTTGGAAAGCCCCAAAAGGAAACTATATTCTTTTCCTTTTCTTGTACCTTTTTCTGATGTAATGTTTCGGCAAGTCTGACTGATCTTGTGTGGTTGTGGGTGTGTTCCTTTCCCCCAGTTCTCTTCTCAAAGGAGCCTTGGTGGGAGAGCGGGTTATTCATTGGGTTCCAAACCACAAGGTCAGCCATTTGTATCCACCAACTGCCCCTTGGGAGAAAGAGGAGGCTCTTTGTTCCCATAAATATTTACAGTCTCAGAAATCCATAGAGGCTGTTCTATCTGGTCCTAGAGAGTCTCTATAAGTCAGAATTGACTCAATGGCAGGGTGTGAGAATTCTCTTCTTCCTGCTTTCCTATTAGCTATTGTAGTCTCTGCTTCTAATGAGAGTAGTGCTACTAGTTTTCTGATCATAGAAGGAAACTTCTGGGGGTAGAGAGGTGTATTGTGTGTATGGGATCTGCCAGCTGAATGGCTCCTAGCTCTGCATAGCACTCGTGAAGTGCGAAGCGGCACGTTTGCATCAAGACTGCACATCAAAACTGCCAAACTCTCTCCATTTTTCAGCCCAGCCCAGCTTTCCTATGGGCCCTTCTGCAAAGGTGAAAGGCAAGTTCATGGGTTACGTGGGCCTTCTTTTTTGTCTGACATCTGGTTTGATTCTGGGCAGCTAAACAGTGCCTTTGCCACGAACAACAAAAGCTAATTCACTGTGGTTTTCAAATACCAAGTGCAAATATTTTTCCTTTTCAGCTTGGGGTCACTGGAAGGGGAGAAAGGGGGCTGTGGGAAAGCTTAACCTTTTAAAATCTATTCAGACTGCCCATTGACAACGGAGCAATGCCATCATTTCCTTCCATTCATACTTAGAGGAAGGATGGTGGTTGGAGGCCAGGTGGACCCCCAGAAGATTTTGTAGAACGGATTTTAACTTAGCTTTCTATTCTAAAGCCCACCATGAGGGCTTCTCACAAATATATCCCCATGCAAACCCAGGGCCTCCTGCTGGGCCTTCTCTTCTTGGCTGGCTGAGCTGACTTGCTCATCACCTTCTCACCAGCCCTTCTGATTGCTGCCCTCCATCAGGGCTCCCTGATGCCCTGCTCAAGGGAGGGGACTGGAGGTTTGAGCGCTGCGATTAGCAGTGGCTTCGGACATGGCTGTGACCTCCCCCGATAGATGCCGGCAGCCTGAAGTTTCTCTCTGGGATCCTTCTCCAAGGGTGCGCTCCACACCTTCCATGGGTTTGGCTTGGCTGAACGCCGCCCAGATTTCCACACCATTCCCACCCTCTTCAGAAAGGAACTCAGTCCTGGGGTGAGGATCTCAAGAATTGTCCATCACTATCACTGTTCTCTTTGAACTCTGGGACGGGAACGCTTTCTCTTCTCTCCTCTCTCCAGAATTTGCACTAGGATTCACTTGCTGGGTTCAGGTGGGGGGGGGGGGGGCCTGGATGACACAGGTGCCCTGTCCCCAGACAGGCTTTTACAGGGAAGCCTCTCAACTCACCCTCCCTAGCCAAGTGGTTGTTCGCCTAGAGCCTGGAGTGTCCTTAGCATGTACTACGCCTCCTGCTCTGTCTCCTAAGAGTCCCGCATGTTGATCCAGGTGGGGTGTCTGTGGGTGTCTGTTTGGCTGGGGCTATGGCGGGGGCCGGGGCAGGAGGAGCTGAGATGGCTTTGTAACCTACACAAAAGCAAACACCGCTCGTGGGTGCCGCCTCCATCTTGCCCGGGTGTGCGCAAATATTTGCAGACCTGGTAAACAACTGCCTCCCACCCCCCTCTCCTGGACTCACATTTCACAGCCAGGGCAGCCACCATGCTGGGCTCTGACACCTTGCGTAAGCCACAGCATGGTGACGGCCAGGCCATTCTTCTCATGTCCACGTGGCTGGCAGTGGGCTAGGATGCTGAGGCGCCTGGGTTGTTGCATTTACCCAGCGTGGGAACTCCTGGCAGTGGGCTGCTTGTTTCCGTAGCTGTGTGGCACTTGGCCAAGCTTCTCCCCACAATGGGGCCCGAAATGCCTCATGTCCGACAAGCTCCCCGGTGATGCCCATGCTGCTGGCCCCAGGCTCTGCCAGTTTCCATTCCCCCAGAGGTTGCTGGAGGAGGAACAAGAGAGCCCTGCTTCTGGGACAGGGGGTGGCTGGGGCTGCTCAGGGGTGCGCGGCTGATCTGACACTTGGATGAAACCCTGCCCCCAGGGGGAGGCCCAATGGCTGTGGTGAAGTTAGGAACAGATCTGTCCTCCTTCGACCACAGGTTACCCCTCCTGTCCTCCCAGGCTCTGCCCCACCTGCTACGTGAAGTTGACCACTCAGCAGCTCGCTCTCAGGTACAGTGGAGGAAATGCAGAGTGGGGTCCCACCGCACATGCTGCCTGGCCACAGATGTTGGAATTCAGCGGTCACAGCATTTCTGTGGGGCAAGCTGGGCCTAAGGGAGCAAGGCTTATGTTGTGCATACTTCTTATTCTAGGGGAAAGGGAGTCCTTTCCCAGCATTCGATGTGAGGAAGAGAGGCTGGCTCTGACCTTCCCAGCTGTCACGACACCTGGGGATAGCAGCTCTTGGGCTTTGGGGACCACAGGCAGTGCACATTGAACAGCCAACAACGTTTTCAACTTCCCCTTCCTTGGGAGGGGCTGGACTACCCAAGACAGAGAGGACTCCCCTTTCTCTTTCTTCTACTTCTGCTCTTGCATTTGAATGTCTTGTCAGAGAGCTTAAAGGGCAGTTTAAGTGGGGATTCAAGGCCAGGGCTAGCAGTTGGAGCTCAGACGTGCTGGGAAGCTGTGGCCTCAAGCTCTGGCCTCTCAAGTCTCTCAGAGTCTGGCCTTGTTGCCTTTCTTCTTCGCATCCCCTCACTCCCACCCCTCCTGTATGCTCAGAATTCCCTCTTGTGTTGCCATCTCCTGAAGTTACTAAGAGAGAGATTTTTAAGTCTCCAAGTAGCCTCAAAATAACCCTGAACTGTGAGTTTCCACATTCATGTTTCCCAACTTCTAGTTCATGTTCCATGGTCGCTGTTGGGGTACCGGGCCTGAGTTTTCATGGATTGATTTTTCACAAGTTGATTGATAAGCCTTTCTTCTTAGTCTGTCTTAGTCTAGAAGCGCTACTAGAACCCTTTTCTTTCTTTGATTCTTTCTTTTTTTAGGATGGTAAATTTCTTTTTAAATTTTAATAAATTATTTTATTGAGGGGAGGGCTCCTACAGCACTTATCACAATCCACACATCATACATAAAGTGACCACATTTTAAGTGGGACACCATTGACCGGGGGCAGAGGGAGTACTTGATTAAAAATTTGGTCTATATGAAGCAGCAAAAATTTTCATAGAATACAAAAATAGTATTGTAATATATTTATTTTAATTTTAAAATTCTGTGGGACATTGTTAAATTGTTAAAAAGTGGGACGTCTGGTCACCTTATACATAGGTCCATTGTGTCAAACATATTAGTACAGTTGTTGCCCTCATCATTCTTAAAACATTTTCTACTTGAGCCCTTGGTATCAACTCTTCATTTTCCCCCTCCCTCCCCACCCTCCCCTTTCATCAACCCTTGATAATTTATAAATTATTATTATTTTCATGTCTTACACTGTCCGACATCTCCCTTCATCCGCTTTTCTGTTGTCCATCTCAGTGGGAGAGGGTTATAGGTTGATCATTGTGATCAATTATCCCCTTTGTCCTCCCCACCTTCCCTTTCCCTCCAGGTATCAGTCCTGAAGGATCTACCTGTCCTGGATTTCCTTTGTTGCGAGCTCTGATCTGTACCCGTGTACATGCTCTGGTCTACCCAGAATTTTGAAGTAGAATTGGTCATGGTAGAGTGTGTGTGTGTGTGTGTGTGTGGTGGGGAGGCATTAAAGAACTAGCGGAAAGTTGTTTCATCAATTGGAACCCTTTGCAACTCTTCAACATGCAGGCCTCCACTGACTGGTGGCAGCTCTGCATGATTCGATCCCACAGAAAGGCCAGAATCCCCCCCCTCCCGCCATCCTCTCCCATCTTCAATGACCTTTGCTATGCCCATTAAACCATCCATGCCTTCGTCTTCCAAACTCTCCTTCAGACACTACCTTGTATAAAGTTGGCCCCACAGTTGAAACCTCTTTGAAAGGTGTTGGACTATTGACATGATTGCTACTGCATTGGATATAATTCTTCCATTGTTAACTGGGGTCTTCTACAGATCTGCCCCCTCCAGCTCAGGGTGGAACATGCAAGTGTCAGTGACACTGTCAGATTTGACAGTGTCAGATTTGAAGCTAGCTACCTTACTGCCTCGGGTCAACCATCATGTTGTCCACTTGCCTCCCCGGCCTCTGTGCAGACTGGTACATGTTCAAGCTGCTGTGTGGTCACACACATTCCCCATGTGGTCACACACTGCTGCTCTCTATGGAAGTCCTCTTCTGCCCTTCATCTTCCTGAGAACATGCCCTCTGAATTTTTTCCTAAGGTGTGCTAACAGGTAGGCACTGGTCTGTGACCATTTTATCACCTAAGATCCTTTGGGTGAGGAAGGACATCTTTGTTTCTTTCAGGTCCTCAGGGGCCTTCTGTTTCCTACCAAGGTTACAGTGTCATGTATTTCAGGACAATGCAGTTTCTGGATGTCTGGCTGAAAAAGCTCCAATCTCAATTGCTAATATCAAGAGGATTAGTCATTATTTATAAAGACAGTGGAAGCTACATGTAGAGCAGAGACCCTCCCCAACCCATGCCCACACCTCCATGTACACATTGGGATCGCCAGAATTGTTTTACTGATGCTCAGGCCACTGCCGATCCCAATCCCTCTTTTGGATTTGAATTTTATTACTGACAAATCTTAGATCACACTGCTTCTTTGACCAACTACTCCCTTTTCAGGGGAAAAATACTTTGCATGTCCCGCTGACCCCCACACCAACAATGAAAAGATGTTGTCCTATCACCCGTAGTCCAGGATAAAGTGTAGGTATTTGTTTTTATAGTCCGCCTGGATTGTTGCAATGCCCCTCAAGGAGAGGTATTGTCTACTTTGGAAAACACTGCCCTACCCCAATGAAATGAGAATCTGTGGGCATCAGTATATATACTTTGAAAGCCCCTCAAGTGGGTCCCACTGTGCAACTAAGAATGAGAATCACTGACTGAGGCAACAAACAGTCAGTCCACTCCCATCCTAACCCCCCCAGGAGAACTGACGGATGGAGACCAAGATTTTCATTCACATGATTTCATTAAAAACGTTTGTACTGTCAGGGTAGAATTCGTCACAGCCAGGTAGCCATTTATTGTGATTGAACAACTAAATAGTTCAAGGGAGGGGAGGGTCAATGAAATAAGACTGCCTCGGGTGCCTCAAAGAAGTTTTTTGCTGAAGGTAGGGGAGAATGCCACCTCAGAGTGACCACCCTGTTGGTTTCCAAAACTGTTTATTGAAGCTGGAAGCCCTCATCTTTCTGTCAAGGAGCAGCCAATAGTTTCTAGCCATCACATTGGGTGATCACAACCCAATGTGTAGCTAAAACACCAGGGTGGTGCCTCTGGCAGACATAGAGAGATTAAAATGTAATATCATGTGGGGGGGGGGACATCTCTGCCTCTGGTGGTCATGGGAGCTACCCAGTGCTGCTCTTGAGAGCCACTGCTGGATTTGAACCACCAAGCCCGCGGGCCACAGTCCCACACTCAACCATTTACACCACCAGGGCCCAGTCCTAAAATGTAATATCATTTTAGCTCCCTTTTTTTTATCCCTTTTAAGGTTGTCTCCATTAAAAAAAATGAATAGGCAAATGCACTTGGGTTAATGCAAATTATGCATCTGGTGAATCCCCTCTGACAGTAGACCAGGGCTGAGACTAGCCTTGCTATCATGCAGAATGCATCAGAATGTGGATTATTGCAGATGCAGTTAGGTTACAATTTAGCACTTTATCATTTGCTCGTCCTTACGAGCCACTGTCAATTTGTTCTAGTTTTAGTATTTTCTGCTTTAACTCTGATTGAGATGCTTATATTTTTAAATTTGTGATTGTTAGTTTTAAAAATGTTTATATATTAAATTCAAGAGAGGTGACTCCATAGGACAGTAAATGGATTAATGTTTTGGGGAGAGTATGTCAAGGGTGCTTTGCGAGAAATAGGGAGCTAATGACAATGAGTGCAAGAATGAAGAAAATGTTCTAAAACTGATTGTGGTAATGACTGTACAGCTCTTCTTGGTGTGATTGATATGTGAATTTTATGCCAATGAAACTGTTAATCTTTTCTTTTTCTTTTTGAAGAGCCAAGACATAGAGGTGGCTGGCAGGCCGGGGAGCGATGGGGGAAGGGCCCAAGGCTACTTGGCAGATGGCTCAACTTTCTTGGAGCTGCTGGCACTTGATGCATTGGGCTATTTTCTGGTATTAATCTCACCAAGGTCATGGCACCACCCGTTAACTCTGTGGCGCTCACAAGTGGGGCCACCAAGTCCTTCATCAAAGACAGTTCTTAGCAGGACTAGGCAGATACTGCATTCTGCACAAGCCAGTGTCGGAGGTTTGAAAATGACTGCTTTTTTGCCTCGACACACTTTTTATGACACCATGTTTCAAGATAAAAATGTGACAGGTCTAGGTGTGTGTTTATTACACAAACAATGTGAGTTACTCTGGTCTTCATCATCTTTCAAATGTGAAGTTTCCAGGGAGTTTTATTTACTATGTTTAAAGCCATGAAACAGTTGTTTCATGTGATTGCCTTATAAGCACTGGAATAATTCAAGGAAAGGTAATACTCTGTTTTCTTTCCTCCTTAAAACCAGAAGCAAAACTCACTGCCATTGAGTTGATTTTGACCCAGAGGACAGCATAGAGATCCTGTGCATTTCTGAGATTATAACTTCTTATGGGAATGGAAAACCTTGTCATTATCCCTTGGAGCAGCTGGTAGTTTCAAACTGTTGACCTTACAGTTAGCAGCCCAATGCATGACCACCAGGCATAGAAGCTTGCTGACAATGTTAGCTAGTGTATCTCATAGACTATATTTGGGCTAGGCCTAAAAGAGATTGACTGGTCCTTGATACAATCGGAGTATGTCATGCTTCAGGCGCCTATTGTATCCAGCTTGGTGGCTTTGACGAGTATAAGAACAAGGTAAGCTGACAAGGCAAATTCTCAGAGACTAGCCCCTCACACCAGCCATACTCAGGAGCAGTGGGGTGGTGGGGGGCGGAGTTGGGCGGGGGGTTCCCGCGGACATGTCATTATTTATGCTCAGATTTCTGTGGATTAATCTTTCCAGAAGGAAGCTTCCCACTTAGTTTCCATGTCAGCTCAGATTCCTTAGTTAATTCATTATCTTGATGTTGAAATTATTTTATATGATTGTTTTTTGGTTATATTTATTTGCTTGTACTTTAAAATATTTTCAAATAGTCCTTAATTGATTGCTTACTTTTGTTTGATTGTTTTTTGAACATTCCATGGCCATCTCCTTGATTCCAACTCACAGAAACCTTCTAGGACAGAGTAGAACTGCCGCTTTGAGCTTCCAAGGCTATAAATCTTAACCAAAACAAAAAGCCTCATCTTTCTTCAACTTCTCCTATGGAGCTCCTGTGGCTTCAAATCTGATCCTGTGGCTAGCAGACCAATTAATGAGGAACCCACTATGCCCACAGTTGCTCTGGATTTTTAGATATATGGGTAGTTTAAAGCTATACATTTACCTCAGAGTACAGCTTTGGCTAATTCCATCATTTGACTATGAGAATGTACTATTGCTTTCACGTTCTAAATCATTAGGTGTGGGAGAGGCAGCATGATGTAGGGGTAAGACCAGGGTCCTGGTGTCCATGAGATCTGGCATTGGAACCTTCCTTCTGCCGTTTGTGTGATTTTGGACAAGTTATGAGATTTCATTTCCTCATTTATCAAATGAAGATAATAATATCTACCTTGCAAGCCAGACTCAAAACCAAATTCACTGGCAATGAGCCAACTCCAAGGCATTGTTTAAATGAGGATAAAATCAAAGAATTGAGGCAAAACGCAGTGCACAAAGAAGATGCTCAATCCATGGTACCTACAAATGGCAATGCTCTTCAAAACAACACACCATTGGCACAGGCAAAGGCTTTGTGGCTGGGCAGCTGCTCTCCATTTTCATGTCTCAGGCAAAGGGCCAGCACAGTGGGTGTCCTTTTGGGATCAACCCACTTACTCTAATGCCCTCCAGAGGCACTGGCAGATGGGACATGAAAATGCCAACAGTGTGCCTAGGGGAGGGCATGCAGCCAAATGTCACGCTGGGTTGAGCATACTGAGGTGAGCCAGGAAAAAACAAACACAAAGACACTTCAGCATTCAGAAATTCCTCTGAAGTTTCTCTCTCTCTCTCAACTATTTGGGCTTCTCTCTCCCAGACCTGGTCACTCTTCTGCCTGCTCAGCCAGGCTGCTTCCCACTGTGTGCTCATCATGACCAGAGCTGTGAAGGAGGGAGCCATTGGGGAAGCAACACTATATGAAACAGTCTCTCTGTGCTGGGTACTGGACTCACCGCTGAACATTCCTTCACAACTCGAACCCAGTCTTGCCTTTGAGGCCTTCTAGACCAGAGAGACACAGACCTATGGGTACCAGAAAGGGTAGACCCCTTGGGGCTCCTTCAAGGAAGATGTGACAAACTTCCCTAGGGGGAGACATGGGAAGTCAAATGAGGCTTACGGAGGTGGACCCTCATGAAGCGATTACCTGAAGATGAAAAAAGTTTTGGTGTATCAAGGTTTTGGCAAAGTTGGGCTTTTGGGTTGGTTTGCTTTTGTCTCATTTTTGAAAGACAGTGGGATGTAAGCTGATCTCAAAAACCAAGGAGAAGATCATTTATACAGCCAGTAGAGCTTTCCCTCCTTCACAAAATGAAAACCTTTATTTAAATTTTTTAAGTGGGATGGATACATGCATCCCATAATTCAATCACGTCCAGCAGAATTGTACATTTGCTCTCACAATCAGTTGCAAACCTTTTTGGCTTGTGGTTGATTCTTACCATCTTGGAATCGGGGACTGTGTGTATGGATTTGGGAAGAGAGGAAGCCTCCTGACAGCTCTAATGTTGTGTGCCAGTGATTCAATCCAGACTCCTGGCAACTCTTTATGACACAGTGAAACCAGCCCATAGGATCTCCTAGCTGTAATCCCTATGGAAACAGATGGAAACAGATGGCTGTCAGCCTTTGCTCTCATAGAGAGATTGGTTAGCAGCTGAGCACTTAATCATTGTGCCATCAGGGTTTATAGAGAAGTATGAAAAGCTCTCAAACTCACATCGAGTCAATTCTGACTCCTGGCGATCCTGTAGGATAGGGTAGAACTGTCCCATGACTTTCTGAGACTATAGCTCTTTATAGAAGCAGACAGCCTCCTCTCTCTCCAGAGGAACAGCTGATGGTTTAGAACTACCTACCTTGAGGTTAGCAGTGCACTGGGTAACCTCTACATCACCAGGGTCATAAACAACTGTAACTTGTCGCTTGTGTAGCCTCCAGGCTGTACAACCCTTGTTGTATATAAAATCAGCTTGCCATTACTATCTGCATCCAAGGTAAAATTGATTCTTCTCAGAAGTCCATCTTGGCCTTCTGGAAACCATGAGGTAGATCAGCTGCCTCGGTCCTGGGTACCTTTTCCCAAGTCAACAGGACTATATGGAAATCCCACTCACCGGAGGGATACTGCCTTCCTTGACCCTTGCACTTGGCTACTTCCCTTGAACATGACTTTCAAAGTGGCAGGTGCAGAGGAGAAATTCATCTCAGTCATCACCTTTCAGAGCTGAAAAACCAGGTTGGTACTTCAACCTCCAACCTCCATAAGGGGAATGTTTGGTTTGCTTCTTTCTTGACTTCACTACACAACTAAGGAGGACATTTTGATTTATTCTTCAAAAGTAGGGCAAAGTCTGCTCACTCCCCACTTACCTTGGTGTTATACTCACCACTGGTGGTATTTGCCCTTTAGCAATGGGGACCCGTCCTCCATCTAAGTCTTCATCCCTAGTAATCTTCGCCAGCAAGTTAGTGCTGGATGATTAATTTTGAAATCAGGATGTGCTTGAGAAGAGGCCAGGGGCACACGTCCACTACCACAGAGCCCTTGCCTTAGATGGACAATAAATCACATGTGCTAACTAAGGCAGAGGGCCGTGGTCCTGCTCAGAAAACTGGCGTTGACTGGGACCACGGGTTTCTAGTGCTTTCCCCACCCACGTTGGAAAGGTAGCGAAATGGCCGCCTTGGAGAATTAAGATAATTGTACATTGAGTGCTTTTCCTTAGAAAGTTGATTTGTGACTCCTCTCAATGAAACTTTCAGTTTTCCCCTTCTCTGCTTTGGATTCTGAGACACTCCTGTTTGGTTGTTGTTGCTTTTTTTTAAAACACCAAAGACATCATGGGTAAGAAGAGGAGATTTTATTTTGAAGAGCAATGATCACATTAACAAGGTGACAGCAGATAAGCTAAAAGTCACTCCATTTTCTGCCGGGGAAAAATGTTCTTTGCCGCCAAAGCGCATTCTGCTTCTCTTTGTCTACTCTCCTTCTCCGCGAAGGTGGCAGCCCCAGTCCCTGATGGTCTCAGAATAAATAACTGGGAGATAAGGTGCACTTTGGATTCATATAAGAAGGGAGGCTTTTGAGTTTAATGATAAAAAGTGACTTCCTTCCCTGTGGCACAGTATTCTTGTGACTGGAACTCTCTGCAGGACAATGACATTCCTCTGCCCTTGGCCCAAAGTATCAAGCAGAAAATAGTTCTGAAAACCAAAAGCAGGAAGAAGGGCAAAAATCCCATCCATTGTAATTTAGCCAATGTCTAAGCTGCCTTCAGATTGGGCTGGTACCAAATCTCTCTCTCTGCTCACTCATCTGTGGAGGCCAAATTGAAAGGCTCCTCCTACCTTTCATGTGTCAGAGCCACATTTAGAGACCCGACCTGTCCAACACACAATGAAAGGATAGCGGAACCAAAGCAATGTATGTGTCTGTTAAATAACTGCACCCCTATGGCCCCCCCACCCCCATTAGGCTTCAAAGTGATAAGGGAGAAAAAAACCAGGATATGACGGATGGAGAAAGTCCAGATGACAGAAGAAGGAAGCTTCCTAAAGGAGTCGAACGCTGGATAAGGCTTGCATGATGCGCGAGGGATGAGTTAGCCAGACCAGGAGTGTGGTGGCATAGCGGGTTATGGATTGAGCTGCTAAAGAAAAGGAGAGCAGTTTCAAACCACCAGGCATTCCGCAAGAGAGCTCTTTCTACTTCCATAAAGAGTGACAGTCTCAGAACCCCACATGGGGCAGCTATCCCTGTCCTCTAGAGTTAGGGACAATCAGCATCAACCGGATGGCAGGGAATTATCCAGAAGAAATATCCTGGGGTTGCATTTCTTTGGACGTTGATTTCTTTGGTAAAATTTTGAAGGAATGATGTCATGAAAAGCAAGCACAAAGGTGCAGGCAGAGGGTGGACTACATGTTTCTTTGATGGTGTTGTTACTGTTATCCTGAGCATGCGTGTAAGTCAAACTTCCAGAGTTCTTCAGAGGGCAAAGCTGGGGTTAGTCACAGGTGAGGGGAGCCTGACTCCCTACCCAAGCTCCCTCCCTCTAATCATAATCCATCTCCTTCTGAAATCGACGCTCAGCTCTTGTATCGTCTACTTTGGCTAAAACCAGTTCATCTGTGACAAAATGAAGGGAGGTGGAACCAAGTATTGAATTATTTTCTTTAATCCCATTCCACAGCCACCCAGACTCATTGAGTCAATGACACTTCATAAAACCAAACCGATTCATTGTCATCCGGTCAATGCCACTCAGGACGACGCTATAGAACGATCCCTGTGGGTTTGTGTGACTGTAAACCTTTAAGGGAGAAAACCTCTCTTGAACTGCTGACCTTGCGGTTAGCAGCCCAACCTGTAACTCACTATGCTGCCCAGGTTTACAGTCGAGAGTTTTTGAGGCTGCAAATCTTCACTAGAGCAGACAGCTTCATCTTCCTCCCAGAGAGTTAATGATAGGTTTGAACTGCTGACCTGTGGTTAGCAGCCCTATGCTTACCTGACATGCTATCAACCACTGGCATCCTTCTATTATTCCAGAAGCGGGGTGGATATGGGTACAAATCTGTCAGTATGAAGTCAATAACTTCAGGCGCTATTCCTCCAGGGTCCTTGTCCTCTTTTATTTTCTTTTTTAAAAAAACATCTTTATTGGGGGCTTATACAACTCTTATCACAATCCACCCCTCCAGCCATTGTGTCAATCACTTTTGTATATTTGTTGCCATCATCATTCCCAAAACATCATCTTTCTACGTGAGCCCTTGGTATCAACTCCTCATTTTGCTCCTCCCTCCTGCTCTCCTTCCCTCACAAACCCTTGACAATTTATAAATTATTTTTATTCATGTCTCACACAAACCAATCTCTCCCTTCACCTACTTTTCTGTTGTCTGTCCTCCATACAGGAGGTTATATATAGATCATTGTGATCAGTTCTCCCTTTCTATCCTTACCTTTCCCTTACCTTCCTGGTATCTCTACTCTCACTACTGGACCTGAGGGATTCATTTGTCTTGAATTCCCTGTGTTTCCTGTACTTACCTGTACCAATGTATATCCTCTGGTCTAGCTGGATTTGTAAGATAGAATTGGGATCATGATAGTGGGGTGGGGAAGTAAGGAGCATTAAAGAACTAGAGGAAAGTTGCATGTTTCATTGGTGCTATACTGCACCCTGACTGGCTCGTCTCCTCCCCATGACCCTTCTGTAAGGGGATGTCCAGTTGCCTACAGATGGGCTTTGGATCTCCACTCCTCACTCCCCCTCATTCATAATGATAGGTTTTTAGTTCTTTGATGCCTGATACCTGATCCCTTTGACACATCATGATCAAACAGTCAGATGTTCTTCTTCCATGTGGGCTTTGCTACTTCTGAGCTAGAGGGCCACTTGTTTATCTTCAAGCCTTTAAGACCCCAGGCACCGTATCTTTTGATAACTGGGCACCATCAGCTTCCTTCGCCACATTTGCCTATGTACCTACTTTGTATTCTGTGGTTGTGTTGGGAAGGTGAGCATCATGGAATGCCAGGTTAATAGAACAAAGTGTTCTTGTGTTGAGGGAGTACTTGAGTAGAGGCCCAATGTCCATCTGCTACCTTAATATTAAACCTCCATATATATATATATATATATATATATATTTGCTCATCATCATATATAAATATATCTACATATGCGGGTGCTGTATTTAGACCTCTATAAATGCCCTTTGCCTTCTCGTTCTTTTCTCTATTTCCCTTTACTTTTCTTTTGCCCCACTGTCATGCTCAGCCTTCATTGGATTGGAGTAATTCCTCTCAGTTACATTGCCCTCGGTCAAGCCCTACCAGACTTCCTACACAGGGTCCTTGTTTTCAACAACTTGAGCTAGCAACTTCAAAAAATATTCACGCAGGTTGTGTGTGAGTATGTGTGTGTATTTCCTTCCAATCTGTGGGTTCATTCAGATCATATGGGAAATGTGGTTCTAGAAAGAGGCAATGAAAACTATTGCTTCCAAAGTTTGGCTGCTACAATGAATAGACAAGTCTTTTTCATGCTGTATGATCAGAATACTGCATTTACAGGAAGTTCATCTGATATCTTTGAGATGGAAGAGATTTGGAGGCCCCATGGTTGAAAAAAACCACAGTGTTCTTGCTAAAGGTTCTTTCCCATGCATTGACACTAAGTTGATCCCAAGGACTCATAGTGATGCTATGTACGGTTTTGAAGCATCGCTATCCAGACAGAAACAGACTTCTACATATTTCTGGTGGGCTCAAACCACTTTCCCTTAGATTAACAGCAAAGCCTTTACCCACTGTGTCACCAGGAGCTCTTGTAGTGCTTTCAGGTAAGCATTGGACTGCAAATCACTAGGTTCGTGGTCCAAACCCACCAGGCGCTCCTTGGGAGAAATAGGAGGCTTTCTTTTTCTTTTTTTTTGGGGGGGGGGGCATCACTACTCTCCGGTGGTGGGAGTAGGAGGCCCAGCCCCACTGCCGGAATTGAACCTCCGTCCCAGTGGGCCGCAGTCCCGCGCACAACCACTACGCCACTGGGGCTCAGCCTGAGGCTTTCTTTTTCTATAAAGATGTACAGCCTTGGAAATCCTATACAGGGTCTCCATGAGTCAGAATTGAATCCATGTCAGTGGGTTTTGTTAGGGATTATTGTGTACCTGCCATGACTACGCTAAGTTCCCTGTCATATGTTCAGCTCATCACCATCCTCAGATCGAAGTACATTTTACATGCCCATTTCATAGCTCAGGAGTCCTGGTGGCCGAGAGGGTTACGTGAAACCCGTTGGGAACAAACCGAGGCTTTGTGCTCCCATAAGCAGTGACCATCTCAGAAACTCACAGGGGAAGTTCGAGGCTGTCCTATCTATTCACTAGGGGTCGGAATCGGCTAGATGGCAGTGCGCTTGAGACGTTGCTCCACAGCTGGAGAAACTAAGGTTTAGTGAGATGGCAGAGGTTGCCAGAGATTAGACTTAGAATATTACTGTTAGAACCAGATTTTGAACCAGATCTGTCTGAGTCCCAGACCACACACTGCCTGCAAGTGTTTTTGAAAAGTATGAATTCCAAACTAAACATGGGTGTGGTGTTTTTGGTTATCATATGCCACCTTGGGGAGCATTCGGTGAAGTTCCCTGTGAAAAGACATGCACTATCTGATGTTACAAATTCTTTTAGAACAGGGGTCCTCACACTTTTTAAACAGAGAGCCAGTTCACGGTCCCTCAGACTGTTGGAGGGCCGGACTATAGTTAAAAAAAAAAACCCAAAACTATAAACAAATTCATTGAGGGCCCAGGATGAGTCGGCTGCTAAGCAGGACAGCAGCGACAGCAAAAATACCTGGCAGGCCAGATAAATGTCCTCAAGGGCCGCATGTGGCCCGTGGGCCGTAATTTGAGGACCCTTGTACTTGAACATCTAACATAGAAGGGTATGTCATCCAATTGGAAGGAACAACAGATGATCCGGGGAGACCACCCCCCCCTCCCAATAAAAATAGGAGACTGTATGTGGGCTGAGAAAGGGGTGCCACTTAGATAAAGGACACAAACCCCGCATCTTGAGAAAAGGGAGAGAGGTGGGATAGACCTGCTAACTCTTTCTTTCACTCCCTATAATGACTCTGGAACCTTTTCTAATTAACTTGACTGCTTGTAACGGATATATTTATTACCCAGCAATGTTTATCAATGCCATATTGTTCAAATATCCATTTCCTAGGAGAGAGTTGTAAATGTCTTCTGGGACTATAAAAGGTGATGGATTAACAAGTGCTGGAAGTTGTGGCAGGTCAAGAAGGGACAATGCAGAATCCTCCACGTCACAGCTTGACTGTGTTGGCAGTTCAGCACCGGGACATGGTGTTCCAGTGGTGATTAAGAACACAGCGTGGCCTCGAATTTCTTAACTTCAACATCCCTAGTGAAGTGTTTGCAGCGATCATACTTTATCTCCTTCTGAGTTCTTGAGCAAAGATTAAATCATACATATGATTTAAGTTCTTCCTGGATTAACAAAAACTGTCCTCAAATGTCCCTCTTCTTTCATTGGTCATCTTCCTTAAGACCTTCTGCCTCTTGCAACTCCTCAAGGCAACTTGTTCCTGGACAGTCACCAAGCTGCTTTGGAACAACAGCGCCACCTAATGTCTGAAACAGAGAACTCTGGGACTCAACATGTTTTTCCTCTTGCTCCTTGGGGATGGAGCCCTGGCGGCATAGTGGATTGGGTGTTGGGCTACTAACTGTAAGATCAGGGCCAGCGGTTTGAATCCACCACAGGCTCGGAGGGGATTAAAAAGAGTCTGCTCCTATAAAGATTTACAGGCTGGGAAGCCTACAGAAGTCAGTTCGCCTCTGTCCTATAAGCTCCCTGCAACTTGGAGTAGGGCAGTATGTTTTTCCTTGGGTATGATAAATGTATACTCACTATAATAATGCATAGCAATAGGGATACTATGTCTCTGAATGCTCAACATCAGTTAAATGTTTCATTTCCTGCAAAAATGTTTGTATTTTCCCATCCTGCCATGCTCTCTCCAGGCCTGGGTACACTGCTCCCTCTCTAAAATGCATTTATGATCTGTTTCACCTGGCTAACTCCTAATCCCTCAGGAAGACTTAGCCTAAGCGTCACCTTTGGAATGTCTTCCCTGAAATCGCCTTGGCTAATTTAGATGCCACCCCCCTACCCCCCATCCCCTGCATGCTGAACATACCTATCTTTTAATGGGCAGCCGTGCTTCCAAGGGTGGAAGATAAGCCTCCTCCTAAGAGGATTTGAGCCAGTGAGTGGAGATGGGGAGGGAGAGTCGTGTCTCCCCAAAACAGCCATCTATATATACAGTCTTCTTAAAATGTCATCACTTTCCAGTAGCTCCTATTCTAGTCTGCAAACTTAGTTCCAATAGAGCGTGCAGCCGGGAGTTGGTGCCCTCGTGATTACAGGTAGAATCGGCAAGGCAACTTCTAGACCCGAGTCTGGGAGAAAGACGGGGCTCTCTCCTCGTCTCAGAAACTCAAAGGGGCAGTTCTCCTTCATGCGAGAGGGTCACTGGGAGTTGGCATGGGCTCAATGGCAGTGAGAGATCAGAGTTGACATAGTGTTTGAACAACACTGTATGTGGTTAGGATGTGTCATTCTGAGGATTCCTGTACGATTGGCACCATTCTCTGCATTGTTTAATATATGATGCTCTGCCCTCAGGTAATTATTGGGTAAAACTAGGGCTTCAAGAAGACTCCCCATCCCCCCTGCCACACATACACACATCTCTCTTGGGGCTCCATGGACTCCAAGGCTCAACTCAGCATTCTTTGGGAGTTTGTGGAAGTCTTTCTGAAAACCATAGTATATCTATACAGAATCTCTAGTTAGCCTTTGTATGGGCTTCTTCAGAGTAAAGCCTGGGCCTTTCGGTTCAGCTATATTATTGCCGTATGGATTGTAGAGACTCCAGATGGTTTTTGAATAAGGTAAACTTTCAAAATGATATGGGTAGAATAAAGAACCAGTGTCATTCACTGGTGCTCTCCCTCTCTCTAGCTCCTCTTGCATTTCATAGGCCATGGGCATTTAAGATTAATTTTTAAAACGATATCTTGAATTGCATTCATGTTGTCTGCTCACTTCCATATGCACACAGCCTTGTTTTCTACCCGCATTCATTCCAAATGCAGGTCTTCCCTTGCAATATTGTCGATGAAATTAACCTTTATGGGCAAACCTGAAACTCTAAACACCACTTGTAACTTCCTTTTCATGGGAAAATGCATTGCGAATTACAAAGAAAACCTGATTTACAAATGAAGGCTGGAAATTTTTGGAGCGCCCTAACCCCATATCATGCCGCTCCAATGAATGCACTGTATTGCGCACAGCCTAGGATGTGACAGGGGAGGGGGGGGGAGCTAAAGCCCAGAAGCACAAAGCGACATCCCTAGGCTCTCTCAAATCCCTGCCATTATCCCCATCAAGCCATCAAGCCACCTAGGACACTTAATAACCTTCACATGAAGATCTTTTTGTTACCAACTCTACTGAGATGTGTATAGCTATAATCCAAAATCTGTTTCCTCTCTGAGACAATGAACACCTGGCCCATCTGTTGTCTTTCCTTTAAAAAAATGAAGTTTGTCTACAAAGATTTGTTTCTGTTCTTGATAGGTACCATCCAGTCAGTTCCAACCCATAGCGACCCTCTCTGTCCAACAAAAGGAAACACTGCCCGGTTCTGCACCATCCTCACGTTGCTCTTATGTCTGAGCCCATTTTTGCAACCACGGTGTCAATCCATCTCAGTTGAGGACCTTCCTCTTTTTCGCTGCCCCTCCACTTTACCCACCATGATGTTCTTCTCCAGGGACTGGTCTCTCCTGGTAACATGTCCTGAGTCCATGACAGGAAGTCTTGCCATCTTTACATATTTACATGCAATGTAACTTCCAAGGACAGTGTTTCCCTTAAAGGGATATTGCTCTCTATGGGTGTTGGAATGATCCTAGATTATGGGCAACAGTATAAAAGTTTGTTGTTTCCAGAGGGGTGCTAGGTAATTTTTTTTTCTTTTCTGAAAAGAGGCCAGTTAAGTTTGAAGATATTCTATCTTCTAGAATATGCTCCATTTATTATGAAAGGGTTCTTAAGAAACTTTCAGTAGCTCTTCTCCCCTCCCTCTTGCACAGGGGCCATGCTAATCTTCTCTGTATCATTCCAATTTTAGTATATGTGCCGCCGCCAAAGCAAGCACCCCCCTTCCTTCTTTTGCAAATCAATCACTCTAACTCAAATCTCTCTGAGCACAGGCCAGATCATGCCGGCTTCTCCTCTCTCAAGTAGAAGGTCACGTAGAATGGGTCCTGGCTTGGAGGTGGTCTTCTCTCCCGGCTGTCTCTAGTGTCCCTTTTGGCCCCTGCTAGAGACCTGGACTTCTCCCTACATCTATTCACCTCGCTCTTTCCTGCTGTTTTGCCCACCCCGATCCTCCTAGAAGACAACCTTCTCTCTAAACTGGATGCTAATTATGATTTTTATGTCTACTCCAACCTGGAAACTTCATTCCTGGCTCTAACTGGAAGGCAGCCAATAGAGTCTGAACCCAGCAGACCCGCCACGTTCGCTGTCTGAGACATGCTGTTGGGAAGTACAGTGTCCAGAGCCTGAGCTAGGAGAGAATGCCAATATGAAGAGGGGGAGAGGGAGAGCGATATTTGTTGTGAATTATTAATTCATTCACAAGGTTGCTCAGTAAAGCACCCTATTTCTTGAGCATAATTAATACAAGTTTCACCATCAATGTAGGCAACTCATTATTTCGGGGAACATCCCATGTGTTTTCTCAGAATGACCAAGACTTTTTCTCTCTCTTTCTACTCCTTTATAATATCTTACCACAGCCACGGAAAGGGGACCTGTCCTTTCTTGTCATACCCTTTTCCCCAAGAAGCAAAATGAACTTCATTCATTCATTCATTCATTCAGCACTGAAAATGCCAAAGAGGAAAAGTCATATAGATGAGCATATCGATGTAGATAGTGCCCCTCTGTTTTTTTAATGTGTGTGGACCGAGAGGTCACTGACACAGAGAAAACACTGGTCAAAGTTCAAAGGCCCTCAGATTTGTCAGGAAAAGAAAGAGAAGGGGCTTCTTCAGGAGGAACCGCAGATACAGAGCATCTTCTGCCTGTTAAATAAAGCGAGTAATGTCCTGATTACAAATGCAGGCTTTGGCCTTGATTTGACAATGTTGCAAGTCTCATACACACCCAAGGGTGAGAACTGCTGCTTATGTGTGTGTTTTTTTTCCTTTTTCCTTTGTAATAATCTCCTCTGTGGGAGTTCCTGGATTATGTAAGTGGTTCGTATGCTCAAACGGTAACTGAAAGTTGGCATGAATCTGTCCCATGGTACCTTGGAAGAAAGGCCTGGTGACCTGCTTCCTTAATTTTTTTTAATCAACATCTGAAACGCTATAGAGCACAATTCTACTCTTAACACACCTGGGATCCACGAGAGTCAGAGTTGACGCAATGACAACCGGTTTACCTGATCCTTCTTTGCACTGTGGAGTTCTACTGACTGAGCAGCTGTGAGATGCCAGACACTGTGTGGGGTGCTGGTGGAGACAGCAAAATCCAGGCCTTCCTGGAGCTGACTTCTTTGGGCAGAGTTTACATTCTAGTCCACACATGTACTTAGTGGGATCTGAAGGTATTAGATCCCAGGAGAAACCCAAGTAGAGTGTCTTCCCTTGAGCATCTACAGCTGGACTCGACAGACATTTCTGTAGGGGCCAGCTAGTCCATGGTTTTCTGCACTGGAGATCATCCTGTCTCTGATATACTCCACTTCACTGTTGTTGGGTGAACACAGCCATAAGCAACACCTAAATGAATGTAAGTGGTTGCGTGCCAATAAAATGTGTTTACAAAAACAAGCAGTGGGGTTGGGTGATAGTTAGATTTTATATCACCTTGTTGCATCTGGGTGAGTGTAGAATCAGAATCCAACCTATCAGTCGGGTCTCAGCCTGATGACACCTCCTGGGGGGAAGTGTCCTATTTGTGATCTGGACTGCCCTGGGATGTTTCCCCATGCCTGTTTGGGGGTGAACAGAGCACCTCTGGGTTCTCCAGGCTGTGTATTGGGGTCCTCTTTCTTTTGAAGAAGGTAAGTGCGGCTCCTGTCATGGCTCATGGCACCCAGGACAGTGCATTCTAAGACAAGCTGTGATTCCTGTCCCATGGCATGACTTCTCATCTCTAATCACCCCATCTTGCCTTCTCTCTTCTGCCAGTCACTGATCATTTCTTCAAGGCCACTCACCTTGGAGAGTCTTTGCCCCAAGTCCTGTGACTGAACTCCAGCCCGACAAGGCGGGAAGGTGCACTTCTGGGATCGCTCCTAGCAGAAACCTTTCTGAACTGGCATTCAGGGGCATCATGGCGATGATGGGAAAAGTGGGAGTTGAGGCAATATTCGGAGCCTTCAGAAAGGATTTACCTCACATTTAAGAAGGTTTGAGTTTATGATTGTTGTGCTCAAACCGGCAATTCTCAACCATTAGTATCTGCTCGGGCAGGTGAGCAGACATTAGTTAGCTTTTTCTGCACAATAAACCATCCCAGTACTTAGCCGCTTACAATTTAGTGGGTGGCTCTTCTGGTCTGGGCTGGCTCAGGTGATCTCTGAGGGTCTGGTCTGTGCTCAGTGGTGTCACAAGGAGGGTGTGGACCCCACCAAGTGATGTGGTCAGAGCGGGTGACATCCAAATGTCTATCAGCTCTTGCTGCTGCTGCGTCTTAGTAGAGATGTATGTTTAATAACAGCATCTTCCCGTAATTAGTTGTAACAACACAAACATTTTTCAGAAGCTCAGTTTACATCTATCCCTATACCTATAAGCTTAAGACACCACACTCATTTGCTTGACAAACTTGCTAATGATGCGCTCTGGTCAGAACTGTCCTTACAGTCCAAGGACAATCACGCTTAGAATCAGTTTCGTCGGTCTGGGCTCCAAGCACGTACTGTTGATTTTCTCACTGCGGACGTTTTGATAGGGGTTGATTTTGTCAAATTATCTCGTATTTCTTTTGCTGCAATATTGTAGTAATTAGTATTTGTGAATTGATATCAATAACTTTTTTGAGAATGAAATCATAATTAAACGGGAAAATGTAAAGCTTCCGCTCGGTTACGAACAATGCTGCAACTAATAGTGTTGTGATTCAATGTCGAAAAGTTTTAAGAACCAATTTTGTTATTCCATCCCTGCCATCAAGTCCATTCTGACTGAGCCACCCCATCGGACAGAGTAGCACTGCCCCCGTGGGTTTCTGAAATTCGGCATCTTTGTGGGAGTCGAAAGCCTCGTATTCCCCCTCAGAGGGCCTAGTGGGTCTGAACTCGTGACTGTGTGGCCGGCAGACCCAGGAGTAATCCACTCTGACACCAGGACTCCCTTTTGTTGTTAGCAATCGTATGATCTAAGGAATATGATACTTAAACAATTCGTTACTACAATGAGCACATATTATCCTGTGACTGACCTCCGTAATAATCATTACTAAGGACTCTGGATGGTGTGATACAGAAGGAGGTTCCTGGAACTGGGTGCATGTCATCAGCCTTAGTCACACCAACTGAGTTGTACACCAACTGTGCTTTTTCAGGAAAGGTATGTTTTCACTGGATACAGTTGTTGATCATATCCCAGAGCTCTAAGTAGGGAGGTTGTTTGGGGCGGCTGAAAAGGCCAGATTGGGCAAAACCTCTGATTATACTTCTCTTCTGATGCATTCCATAGGGCTCTATTTTGGCTAAATCATCATAATTCCCACTAAGACAGCACAGAATGATAATGGTTTTATTTATTATTTTATATGCATTGCCAGTATATGCAAAGCTTTATAGCTTGCTATAAATCGAGAGGGATTATCACAGCTGTTACTTATTTTAACAGGTCACAATACAGTAGTTTATGCCAGATGGTTTGGAGAATTTTGAGAGAGAGGTTTTTATACGGGCAGCCATACAGCTACTAGCTTGAGGAGGCGCTCCCTTAAATTAATTTACATTTGTTATGATATAAAATATCTATGAATAAACACATAGTTTCTTATGAACAAGTGATCCATTTTATAGCAGCGATTTATTTTGGAAATCGTGGGCCTCTTGTGAGCCATGGTTGGGCAGCAGGCATTGTCGTGGGCTCATCCTAGGATAGATGAGAAGAAACGCTCAGCTAAGTCATTGACATGGAGGGGATGTTCCACTTGCTCTGGGGAAGTAAGCCCCTAACAGAAGCAAGATGAGGTGTCTATCATCTAGTGTGGGTCCACGCTGGGGCCAAAAAGATGAAAGCAGGGTAACCACCATAGACAACTAATGGGAGGGGTAGTGTGTGTCATAGCGAGAGCATGGGACTGAAACTGGGATACCCAATCAATATGCCCAATATGCCATCAATATGCCCAACCGGGCCCAAAAGGTTACCCAGTCCTGAGTATATCAGGTGCATGGCTAACCTTGAAGATGCAGTTCGTATGTAGAATGGTCAGTTCTGGATGATATGTAACATATGGGAAAAGGAAATAAGCACTGGCAATCTGAAATCACTCGGAAGGTCTTTTCTTTCTTTCTTTTCTTGGTCCCAGACATCCAAGGAGCACGGGTTTATACGGAATGAGAGCCCTTATTGGTCATCATTCTCTTCATTCTGTAGATGAAGGGAGAGACCCAGAGGAACATGTAAATGTGGCCTTCACAGTTCTGTAATTAGGGGAGAAAGGTTAATCAGATTATTAAGGTATTTGAAGTTTCTTGTTGGTGGTGGTGTTGTTGTTAGGTGCCTCCGAACCTTACAGACTCTATGTACAACGGAGTGAAACACTGCTTAGTCCCTCACCATTCTGGTTCCTATGCTTGAGCCCGTTGTCGCAGTCACTGTGTCACTCGAGCTACAAAGGGCCTTCTCTTTGACTGCCCCTCTCCTTGACCAAGCACGAGGTCCTTCTCCAAGGACTCCTCTCTCCTGACATCTCCAAGTAAGTAAGATGAAGTCTCCCCACCCTTGCGTCCAGGGAGAACTCTGGCCGTACTTCTTCCCAGACAGACAATTTTGTCTTTTTAGCAGTCCATGGTACTTTCAATATTCTTTTCCGGCACCATCATTCAAATTCACCAATTCTTCCACATCATACCTTATTCCATGTTCAACATTCACATGCATGTGAGGAAGTTGACAATACCACGATTTGGGTCAGGCACACCTTAGTTCTCAAAGTAACATCCTTGCTCTTCAATACTCTAGAGTGATTTGTGCAACAGAACTGCCTAAGGCAACATGCCATTTGATTTCTTGACTGCTTCTTCCATGAGCAATGAGTGTGGATCCAAACAAGATGAAACCTTTGGCAACTTCAACCTCTTTCCCAGCGATCATAATGCGACCTGTTGGTCCAGTGGGGGGGATTTTGATCTTCTTCACATTGATATGCCTCAATCCTTGAACTTCATCAGCAAGTACTTCGAGTCCTTCTTATTTTCAGCAAGGAAGGTTGCATTATCAGCATGTCGCCGCAGGTTGTTAATAAGCCTTCTTCCAATCCTGATGCCATACTCTTCTTCCTGCCATCCCGCTGCTCTGATGATTTGCTCAGTGTCCAGATTGACTCCATATAGTGCGAGGAGATAACCCTAACACACACACACACACAAACTCACACCTTTGAAAATTCTTCCTGAGCCTCCTTTGGAGTCCTTAGCTGCAAGACTTCATTTCACATACTTTGGCTGGAGTAGGACAGCATGCTTGGTCAAGTGGAGGGGTAGTGGTAAAGGGGAAGGCCCTGGACCTGATGGACTGACGACACAGGGGCTGAAACAATGGACTCGCGTATAAAAAGAGTTGCTCTGAGAATGGCACAAGACTAGGTGGTGTTTAGTTTTGATGTACATAGCGTCCCAATGAGTCAGAATCCACTCAAGGGCATCTACCAACAGCAACCTCCTGCACTTAAGCCATGCCCTCAATTCCTCTCTTGCTTCTTACCTTATGTGGGAGCAGGACCACACTCCCACTTATCAGAGTCACCCCCCCCCCCCAAAAAAAAGGTCTAAATTAGATCTGGGTTGTTTTGATCAACTGCCCCAAGAGAGAAGCAAACACCATCTCTGAAATTATAAGATGAAGTCAACAAGATACTAAGGCAGAAACAGTGAATTTAAAAGAGATTGGGGACATATAATGCAGATGATCTATATGTCGAAAATCAGAATGCATTCTACCAGAAATGCCAAGGGGACAGAACAAGAGCCTTCACTATTAATTCCCTTCAGTCGTCTACTAGAAGAAGGAAAGCTTTGAAAACATGTAGACTCGATGATACCAAAATGCCTCATGCTTTTCCTACATGCTGATCTTCCAGTAACTAAGCTGGGAAATAAGTGAAAAGAGCTTCCAAGGCAGCAGATAGTTGTCACCAGGCCTATGTCTTTGATCCCTTAGGTTTTGGTTCAGAGGGTTAGTAACTCATTTTAATGGACAGCTGGAACCCAGCCACGGCTGTCCATTTTCTCAGTCCACTGGGGATTCCAACTGTGGGGGAAGGAAGGAGCAGGATAGTGAGTGAGAGATATGACAGGAGAGAAACAAGTATCAAGGAAAGAGCTTGGAAATCCAAAAGGAGTCTCAGAAATGTGTTACCATAGAGACCAATAATAAGTATTCTCAATAAAGACCCTAAGTAATCAGCAAAGCATTAAATTGTGTTTTATCTCATCTGATTAAAAAGATAGGAGGGTGAATCATTCAAGGTAGACAATCCTAGTAATAAATATGTCCCCTAAAAAATATGAGTGATTTATTGCAAGGAGCTCTGGTGACACACAAGGGGTTAAGAACTCGCTGCTAACTAAAAGGTTGCTGGTTTCTACCTGCCAGCAGCTGAGTGAGAAAGATCTGGTTATCTGATACCAAAAAGATGATAGCCTAGGCAAAACCTGTGGGCCAACTCTACCTTGTCACTTAGGATTGCCATGAGTCGGCATCAGCTGGACACCAAATGACATGATTCTTGTACTTCAGTGTAATGCAGGTCAGCATCCAGTAGATCAGGGACCCGGGCTCCTCCCATCTTGGGACTTTACCATGCCATAGAGTCTCTGGCTTCAACCAGGGAGGTGGAGAAGAAAGTGCAATGGAAGAAAGGGCTGTCCCTTGGGGCCAGGCCTAGAGCCACCCATCATCTGTGCCCACATTTCATTGGCCAGCACATGGCTATACACGACTGCAAGGAAGTATGGAAAATGTAGTCTAGCTGTATGAGAAACTCCAAACTTACTACCATGCAATCTATTTAAGATTCTATTCTGATTCTTAGTGACCCTACAGGACAGGGCAGACTGTCCCTACAGGTTTCTAAGGCTGTAACTCTTCAGAAGTAGAATACATCATCTTTCTCCCTCACTGGATGAGACAGTGAGCTGGAAGACAACTCAGGGAAAAACTAGACAGTTTCTTACAGGTGAAATATACAGTGTGCTTTAGAACAATTTACATCAATGAAGGACTTTATAAACTTGTCCAATTTAGTAATATGTCTATGTCTATGTCCACCTTTCCTGGCAATCTCAGCTCCAGGGAAGAGTAAGTTACATCCTGAGCCACACTGCAGCTCAGAAGTTGGCAAAAACACAACCAGAAGATCAAAGTCAACCTGTGTTAGGTAGAGTTTTCTAGAGAAGTAAAAACAGTGATATAATGAATCTATCTAGCTAGCTAGCTATCATCCATCCATCATCTATCTATCAAAATATTATATCAAGGACGTGACCCATCCCACTTCAACTCAAATCCATGGCTCATCTTCAGGCTCACAAAGCTATTGGCCAATGAAGCAGGAAGAAAAAGCAGGAAGCTGGGAGGTTACTGGTTGCTGGGTGTAGAGTCATGTCAAGCCAAGGTCAGTAAGAACATGGCAGCTAAGCAAACAGGGCCCAAGCAAGCAAGAAAGAGAGGGCCAAGTGAGAAAGTTCTCCAGTGTCTCTCATAAATAGAACACCACCCCCCAGGAGGTGTCATCAGGCTGAGACCTGATTCATAGGTTGGATTCTGATCCTATCTTCATCCAGATGCAGCAAGGGGATATAAAATCTAACCATCACCCAACCCCATTGCTTGTTTTTGTAAACACATTTTATTGGCATGCAACCACATTCATTCATTTAGGTGTTGTTTATGGCTGTGTTCGCCCAACAACAGTGAAGTGGAGTATGTCAGAGACCAGATGATCTCCAGTGCAGACAACCATGGACTGGCTGGCCCCTACAGAAATGTCTGTCTTGTCCAGTTGCAGATGCTCATTGTCCTATGGGAAGACATTCTACTTGGGTTTCTCCTGGGATCTAATACCTTCAGATCCCACTAAGTACATGTGTGGACTAGAATGTAAACTCTGCCCAAGAAGTCAGCTCCAGGAAGGCCCAGATTCTGCTGTCTCCACCAGCACCCCACACAGTGTCTGGCATCTCACAGCTGCTCAGTCAGTAGAACTCCACAGTGCAAAGAAGAATCAGGTAAACCGGTTGTCATTGCGTCAACTCTGACTCTCGTGGACCCCAGGTGTGTTAAGAGTAGAATTGTGCTCTATAGCGATTCAGATGTTGATTAAAAAAAAATTAAGGAAGCAGGTCACCAGGCCTTTCTTCCAAGGTACCATGGGACAGATTCATCCCAACTTTCAGTTACCGTTTGAGCATACGAACCACTTACATAATCCAGGAACTCCCACAGAGGAGATTATTACAAAGGGAAAAGGAAAAAACACACATCTGCCATTCAGTTATTTCCTACTCATGGAGACCCTCAAGTGTTTCAGAGCAGGGTGCACCCCAGGGTTTGCCAAGCTTTTGGAAGTAGATCACCAGACCTTTCTTCTGAGGCACCTCTAAGAAAACCTTTCAGTTGGAGCACTGAGCTATTTGTGTCCTGGCTGCCCCCCCCCCCACACCCATACCCACCAAGGAAGGACTCCAGAATAACAATTGTATGTGTGAAAACTGGAAACAGAAGCTGGGGGGGGTCGCACTACCTTTCTGGGGCCATCACGGTTCTTTGCATCTGTTTGATTTACTGTCCCTAACAACCTGACAGAGCCCCCGTGGAGGAGTGCTTATGCCTTGGGCCTGCTAACTGCAGAATCTACCGTTCGAAACCACTCCCCCCTCCTAGGGAGAAAGACAAGGTTGTTTACTTCCGGAAAGGGTGGCAGTCTTAGAATCCCATGGGGCAGTTCAACTCTGCCCTATAGTGTTGCCATGACCCAGAATTGCCTGGATGGCAGTGAGGGTTGTATTTGTTTTTTTCTTTAACAACAATCTTATACACTAAGTATTATTCATCGCCATTTCCATTTTCTAAAGGAAGAAACCAGGGTGCAGAGAGGTTGATGCATTTCCCTAAAACCACACTGCAACAATTGGAGGAACAAGGATACGTACACAGGTCTTTCTGCCTCCAAAGTCCATGGATTTCACTACTCTATATCCCAGGACTTGTTGAAGGCATATTCAAATAGAAACAATAGAATCCCACCATTGTTTGCGGCATCATTGTTAACAGCAGCCTTATTACTCTAATGGCCCGTCTGAAGGAGAAGACGTGATGAGCTCGCTGCTTCCTGGGGTTCTGCAGGCCCCTTTGCCAAGTCTCTCTGCTCTGATGAAGCAGCCTCCCAGGACCCTCAGAAACAGAGTTCATCTCTTTGGAAAGTGTGATTAGTGACTTGGCCACCATCGAATGGGGTTCTGCCAGTGACGGCTGGAAGAAGCGGCCATTTTGCTCGCTCTGCCATAAATTGCCTTTTTCAAAGCCTGAGCGATTTGGATCCATAGATGACAAATGAAACTGGCCCAGCAACAGAAGCCCCTCAGTAACTTCTGATATCCAGGTGTTCCTATCCCAGTGATGGGAATCTTTGAAAATATAAAGTATTGACCAAATCATTAGCACCAGTGAGAGACTTAGACTGGCATGGCTCGATTGGGTCTTCATGGTGACTAGCCGTCTGGGTTGCTTTTCCATTTTGAGGTTTGAAGCATCTGCTGCTTTCCAGGCACTGTGCTAGACACGGCATCTGAACTGTGGTGGCCAGAATTTGTCAAAGGTTGAGGAGATTTTACATTCTATCTAAATGCCTTTTGGGCTTTATGATCTTATAAGGGGACAGTGGTGTCTTGCTGGTAGAAGTCTCTTCTTCTGGGCTGGAGACCTGGTTCAATTCCTGGGCTCCATGCACTGCGGGCTCAGCCATCACCCATCTGCCAGCGGAGGCTTGTGAGTTACTAGATGCTGAAGAGGTTTCAGTGGAGCTTCCGGAAACCAGCCAATGAGAGTGCTCTGGATCACAAGACTCCGGTGTGCAGCCAATCACGGGGGACATGGGTTGCCATGACTGGCTCCACATCTGCTAACACCACCACCATTCTACGAAGGCATTGAATGGCAGCACTCACAGCAGGCCCATGGGCGGCCGGGGGCTGGAGGTGAGACAAAACTGGCCCCCACATTCCTACAAATCCCATGAGTATGCTGCACTGGTGCCCTCCACCCCACCCCACATATCAATAATGCAGTACAATGGAACCTGCAATCAGTCACTCTTTGGGGGAAAAAAAGTCATTTGTGGAACAACATGATATGTTTCAGGAGACCACCAGCATGAGGACCTGTGAATCCCCACCCTGATCTCCCCAAAGGAGTGTGCTAGAGGAACCTGGCGGGGGTGGGGGCAGGTCGCTGGAAGGCCAATTGACACCTTGATCTGGGTGCCCAACAGAACTCCCTTGGAACCTGCATCAGGATCCTTTGGGAAGCCCTGCCATAGAATCAGAGTCAGAGGGATCCTTGGGTGACCAAAAGGTCTATCGGTTTATGCTCAACTACGAATGGAAGGGTCAGTGGTTCAAATCCACCCAGTAGTGCTGCGGAGGAAAGGTCTGGCGGTCGTCATTTGTGAAGATTACAGCCAGTACAAACCCTATTCTGACACCTGTCTCTGTCCCTCCGATTTGACTCCACAGACAGGATTGGTTTGGGGCTTGGGGGGGGTAGGGACCTGACAATGAGGGTGTCTACCAAGCTCCCAGGGGCTGCTGCTGTTGCGGCTTCACGGAAGAGCAAGGCTAAGGGCAAGGTTTCCTTGTCTTTTTGACTCCTCCACCTGAGCTTCTCACTTGATTCACGCCAGCAGACATTCCCTAAAGGTACAGAGAACGCAGAACTGCCCTTTGTTGACAGGACTTATCTCACTAACCTGCGCCCCACCCACCTGTGCCCCAGCCCATCCACCTCTCTGACTGGCCCTTTGCTTTCTCCCTTTGCCCACCTTGGGCGTCCTGGTTCTTGTCTCAGCCTCGTGGAGGTTGCTGCCACCCTGCCTCCCTCCTTCTTGGCCCTGCCCACATTTGTTTCCCCCCGGGGCCTCTTGCCAGATTGGATGTCCTTGCTGGAGGCTGGCAGCTCTCCCAAGGGGTTGGCATGAGTGGGGTGGTAGAAGAGCCGACAATCCAGAGTCCCTTGAGTTTGATGTGATACTTAATGTGACTACAAGCATTAATGAATGCTCGTGCCACTGAAGGCATATTCTTCCCCAGTGATGGTGAAAACCTTGTGATAGCTTGTGACCTTGGCAAAGCACTCCCTGGGTGAGTGTTTCACCACAGTTGTGAATTATGGAGGAGCCGAAGCCCTCGGGGATGCATTATTGCCCACGCAGGCAAATCTGCCTGCTGGGATGAACCTTCCTATTGGAAAAGAGGTAGCCCCACCAGGAAATACTCCCGTTTGCTCAAAACGCGCTTTAAAGGCATCCAGACAAATGACCCAAACTGCATTTCATTCACTGTTGTTTTCTGTTGGTTCCCCCTCCCCCCTCGGTTACAGATTAGTCAGAAGTGTGGGAATCTGAAGCGGCCCTCCGTGGCTCTCTGCCTGCTGCAGCCTTTGGCTCTGACATGGGGACCCTGCTGGCCTCAGGCATGGCATGGGCAGCGCACACTGCCTCCTGGGGTTTCAACCCTGCTCAGCCTCACAATCCACCTGGCCCTGGAGATTTTATCCCCCGCCCCCCCCTTTCCCGCCATTGAGAAGGCATGTTTCTCCTCATTCCTCAGCCCAGGAAGGGGTGGGGGGTGTGCTGCTGTCTAGGACATGAGGCTTAGCGACCAGAGATAGATGGGGGAGGGGATGCAATGTCATGGGGGGGGGGGGTTGAGCACATTTTCCAGGTTCCATGCTGGTCTCCAGCCTCCCTCTTCCCGAGCTGGGCTGGAGGGGCGGCAAGGCGGGTGTTTGGCAGTCCTCTGCTGTTGGCCAGGGATCTGGGAGGCGAGCAGGGAGCCACGGGGGTGCGGTGCTGAGCAGCGCGCTCATCCAGCCTGTTGGTGATGCGCCGAGCCCGCCGCCACTCCGGGCATGAGTAGCGCGCAGCACCAGCCGGAGTGCTCCCGCAGATGCAAACGCACAGATCGGAGAAATCCGGATCCGGGCTCCTCTGCAGCACCTCGCTTGTCTGAGCGCCAGGCCCGGCGCGGCGGCGGCCGGCTCCCGCGCGCTGCCGACTTTGGGACCGGGGGGCTGAGTCCTGCGGCTCACTGCGGCTGGCGGCAGGGGACCGATTATTTTTAGAAGGTCCCCCCGAGCGCCAGGGAACCAGCGAGGTTCGCAGAATCAGGCGGGTTGTCTGCAGAGCATTGGTGCAGCCGTGCCTGCTGCCCGGGAGGTTTGGCTGCCGCAGTCCCCTCCATTCACTGGGCTGTAAATCGAAGCTGTGTCCACCGGCCAGGCGCTGGATCCGGCGTGGTCCTGGGCGACGTCTCTCCCGCCCAGGTCTCCCGGCACCTGATTTCCCAGTGGTCAATTAGGCGGCTCAGCCTGCAGCGTTGAAGCAGCGGAGGGGGCCAATGGCCCGGCTTTGATGGAGCGCGCCATGCGCAGAGACCTCCCTAGCCGACTTCCTCATCAGAAGGCAGCCTCCATTCATAATTCTCTCCCCGCCTGCGGACCGAGTTAGGCGGGCGCTGGGCATGGACTCCTGCGTTCACCCTTTTGGCATCGGAAGGAGAGGAATGCAGTCCTAACGCAACAAGGCACTGGAAGCTGCCCGAGCGGCCTCTCGCGTGCCCGGGGCGAGGGAGACCAGGAGCCCCCGAGCGCCCTGAGCCCGGCGCCCAGCCCGCTGCTGCTTCGCTGCGGAGCCGGCACGTATGCCTACCTCACCTGACGGCCGGAGACCCGGGGAGCCGGCGGCGCGGGGCCCGGCGGCGCGCCCAGGGCGCACGGGCGGGAGGATTCCGGCACCGGCGGACCGCGGCGCGGGCGGCGGGCTGCCCAGGGCCGAGCCTGAAGCGGAGCGCGGGCCCGGCGAGGCCAGCCTCGGCGCGGCGCCCCACCGCAACCCCCCGGGAGGCACCGGGACGCGCAGCCCAGGCCACGCGGGTGTGTGTGCGATGGGACCGGCTGGGGGGTGGGGGTGGGGAGGAGGTGCGATCGGTGGCGGGGGACATAATTTTGAACTAATTTCTCGCACCTCTGGATGGTGGGTGAACTTGGGGGTGGGAGTGGGGGCTAGAGCCTCGGGCGGAGTGGAGATTCCCCCACCCCTGGGCTCAGGTTTGTGCGCCCGCCGGGGTCCCCTGGGCACTGTAGAGCCAGGGTGAGCGGATGGTCAAGGTGGACCACGCACAGCTCAGAGGGGTGAGGGGAACAGCACTGTGTTCCAGGGGTCTTTTTTTTTTTTTAAAGCATATTGCAGCTGCAGCTTTGAAGTTTGCCGCCTCCTCCCCAGCCCCCATCCAGGGTTCTGGGGCGGGGCGGCACTTTTCCACGCGGCTGCCGGGGCTCTTGCCACCGGGGTGGGGCGGAGGGGTCTGCAGGGGCTGCGGTGTCTGGTGGCGGGCTTCCTGCAGGGGACACAGGGCGCTGCGAGTGGCAGGACATGCTAAGGCCCAGCCTTTTGGGATGGGGGTGGGGGGCTCAGAGCACCGAAGAGTCGTCGGGGATCCCCCTTCGTGGCGCATTCTGTTTTCCTGTCCCGGCAGTTGGTGTTGGGTGACATTTTGCATCCCTGCCCTTAGGATGAGCTCTGCAGCTTGTGGTGCTGTTCGCCCCACGGGCCCTGACCCCGTGGGCACCATCTGGGGGCCTGAGCTGAGCCGCTTGGCCGAGTGACCGGGCCAGGGTCGGGGGTCTGCCAGACCAGAGGTGTGTGGGCAGACAGGGCAAAGCCCCCCCCCGGGTTGCCCTCGGGGTGGGCTCAGCATGCCCGGCCATGATGGTGCACTGCTTTACCCACCACGCCGTCTGCTCTGCCCCTCTGGCGCTCTGGTTGATAGGGTTTTTATTTTGCAGTTTCGTGCCTCTTGGTCACCAGTTTGTTTTTCACAGCTGCTTGTGAGCCAGGCAAAGATAACAGCATCTAAAAATAGCCCTGCGGCTGGAGATGCAGCTTGGCTTGACCCCACTATTATACAGAAGGGGTCTTCTCTCCCAGCTTTCGCGGGGTGCACCGAGCTTGAGCCCTCCCCAGCCCCCACCCTCAGTGAGCCTTCTGTGCAGTTCACCCTCAGGTCTCCAGGGTAGGGCAGGAGTGCTGGGCTCTGTGGTCCGTCCACCAGCCGCGGAGGGGAAAGCCTCATGCATTCATGTGGGAGGCCCAATGCAAGAGGCTGCAAGATTGGGGGAAGGGAGCCCCGACAGGGACCCCTCCCCCACGGCTCGCCCTAGTCATCTGCAGTTTTATATCCCTTCTGAGGCCCACCCAGTCCTCTCTCTGGGGCTGCCTCCTCTGCTCTCCAGGGGCCAGCAGGGTTTGGGCCTGCCTTTCTCAGGGCCCAGGGAGACCAGGGTGGCAGTCAGAGCCTGCAGATGCTGTGGGTGAGGAGAGCAGCTGAGGGCCTGCTCTGCCTTTCCATATGGAGAACCTTTCCCAGCCAGGGAGAGGGACCTGGCCTCCCTGCAGGGCAGCCACCCCCAGGTGATAGGGAAGGCCCCAAGGTGTTGGGACAGGAAGGAGCCATAGACTTTTCAGTGATGGCAGCAGCCAGCAGGAAGCCCTGGTCTCCTTCTTGGCTCTGGATCCAGCCACCGGGCTAGGCTCCATCTCTGGTGGTGTTTCTTTTCCAAAGCCTCCATTTCACCCAGATTCGCTTTCTCTTGGTGGTCATAGTGACAACATCTACTTTGAAGAACAAGAATTCTGTTCTGCTCTGGCTTTGGTTGGATGATGGGACACTTGCTTTGTGTTTGGTAACAATGCATTGGTAATTGATGACAAAATCTAGACGTGCCTCATTTTTCCAGAGTGTAAAAATAAAGATAGAAAAGAAAGAGCCAGAGACTTGGGGGTGGGAGGGTGGCAGGTGAAACCTTCCCCCTGGGTCGCTGTTCAATCCGGAACCTACCAGTTGATTTTTCTCTTCTTTCAAAGTGAAGTCGGACTTCACATATTTACTTTTATTATCTACACATCATAAATATAATGAGGAGACACATAATAAGATAGGCACTCCCAAGTTAGAGAAAGGAGGAGAGTAGGAAAACAGAAAGTAGGATCATGAAACCCATCATCATTCCTCTAGGCTTCTTGTCCAAACTTACCAATGGTTGCTCCTTATCTTGAAACCATCTTCGCTCTTTCAATGACCCACAGAAGATGCAGGACTCACGACCATTCAATACAGTAGCCAAAGAACTCAGCGTGGCAGGAGTTGACTTTGGCCAGCTTAGGAGAGTAACTGGGAAAGTCATGATGAATCTGAACTCCTATTTCATGAAGATACCATTGATGTGGCTCTACCTGTAGCCAATCAGATGTCAACGATCCCTTGCTCTTAAACACAGGAGTTGCTCACTCTTGACGCACAAAACCCTGAATCACTAACTCACCGGTAACCCACAGGAATTGTGTAAGTCAGAGAAGGTGGAATACCATGGCCTAAGCCCCACATCTCGAGCAAGGGTGTACTAGAAGGGGATCTGGTGATGATAAGGAATGCAGTTTTGTCTTCTCTTGTGGTTCTTCCATCTTTTAGATCAGCCAGCCAGCAGAAGGAAACAGAGCACATGGGAGATTGTTCTGGAATTAGAACACACCCCCTCCTCCCACAGTTCACTGGCTAGAACTTAATTGCACGGCCACATCTAACTTCAAGGGAGGCTAGGAAATGCATTGTATATACTCGAGTATAAGCCAACCCGAATATCAGCCGAAGCACCTGATTTTACCACAAAACCGGCATAACAATGTGCTGAAAAACTTGACTGGTACATGAGTATCTACGGTAGTCTTTGTATAGTCTCTGCCATGGCAGGAAACCCTGTGGTATAATGAAAGCACTCTTTAACTCTACCTTGGACTTTGAGTGTGGCTCTGGACAGGTCACATAGCCAAATTTGGGTCTCCATCTTTAAGACAGTGGTAAACCTTGGTAACATAGCGGTTACGACTTGAGCTGCTAACCACAAGGTCAGTAGTTTGAAACCACCAGTTGCTCCATGGGAAAGAGGTGAGACTTTTGACTCCCATAAAGAGTTAGTGTGGGAAATTCATAGGAACAGTTCCACCCTGTCCTGTTAGGTCACTGTGAGTCAGAATAAACCTTATGGCTGTGAGTTTGGGTTTTGGTTAGTCTGACACAGAGGTTTCAAAACTTATATGGCCTATTGTCCTCTTTAAAAAATTTTCCTCATGGCCTCCCTAGCAATGAAAATCTTTTGTATTCCAGCCCAGAATCCAGGATAAAGTGTAGGTGTCTGCTCTTACAATGCTCTTAGATCATTCCACACACCACGGGGGAGGGGGGAGGGAGTAGCGCCCATTTTGGGGAAACTATGGTCTAACACATGGAGAAGCCTTGATGATACTATTGAGCAAAGTTGGACTGCTCGCTTCAAGGGGTCAGTGGTTCAGACCCACTAGAGACCGTGTGTTCTCATAAAGATTTACAAAGCCTCAGAAACCCTAGAAAGGGTCGCTACAAGTTGGAATGGACTTGATGGCAGTAGACTTGGGTTTGGGGAACCCACAGATATTTGGAAAGGTCTAGAGATACCCACAGCTCCTAAAGAGCCTAACCGTTTTCACCTCTTTAGGCATAATTAGTAGCATGAGTTTCATTTTATAGATGACTTGCCCAAGGTTACACAGTCAACTTATAGCAGGGCTAGAGTCAAGGTTGGCTTCCCTGCTCTTGGCTCCTCCACTATGTGGCTAGGTACAGGCACCTAAACTGCATGATTGTTATTTAAAATCCATAGGATGATGTGTCCAGTTCCTAATAGATAAGCTGCTTATGGCCAGGCACTAGCGTATGTCCTGTAAGTCTGTGAACTCATCAAATCCTCACATTTGCACCTGAGAATTCAAATAAGTGGATTCATTAATTCAGAAAAGAAAAAATATACTCACCACTATCCAGTGGCTGCTGTTGCATAGGGACCCTGTAGGACAGGGTGGAACTCTCCCTGTGGGTTTCCGAGACTGTAACTCTTTTTTTTGGGGGGGGCATCACTGCCCTCAGGTGGTGGGAGTAGGAGAGACTGTAACTCTTAATGGGAGGAAAAAGCCTCACTTATCTTGCGAAGAGAAACTGGTGGTTTGGAACCGCTAATCTCGTGATTAGTACCCCAACACAATAACCCCCTCGGCCACCAGGGCTCCTTCCCTGAGGCACTAGAGGGCTATCATCATTGCCATTTCACAAATGAGGAAGCAGGCATAGAGAGTTGCAGGACCATGCCCCAGATTTCATAGCTAAGAAGGAGACAACCTGGATTTGATCCTTGCGAGTCTGGAGCCAGAATCCAGCCCTGGATTACATTCCTGCTCTGTATCTTAGGGTTGCTAGCTCCTCATCCTCCCCACTGCCCCAACCAGGGCTGTCCCATACATCTGAGACCCTCATGGTTGGGTTTTAAGATCCATAGTTTCCTCTTAGTGAGTGACCTTGAAAGCCCATGATAGGGAGTCATATTCAAATGTATTGAGGCATGGATAAAATTCCCAAGTTGATGACATTGATATCCAAGATTGAGCTACTTAGCTCATGAGGGAGTCCAGCTCCCCACCCCCACCTCCACAGACTTGGGAGCTTTTCATTTTGTCCTTCAAAACTATTTGATCTAGTCATCATTGTCTAGGTGATAACTTACCATGAAATAATGAAAATGTTTGTTTCTTTCAACCACGTGGTTATCAAACGAAGACTCTTGTGCTTGAGTTGGGGAGATGGGAGAAAGCAGACATAGTCACTTGGCTCCTGAGAGCCCTCCAGTTTGCAATTGTTGGGGCCATCTCTTGCTGCATAGAACAAACCTTCTCATAACTCTGTGGCTAAGAAATAAGAGATCTTGGATGTCGGGAAGAGTCTTTGATCTGGGATGAGCACAACTGGGTGGCCGCTGTGTGAACCTTTCTTGTGCTCAGGCAGTGGGTGTCTCCCTAGGGTCTAGACTCAGTTGGGATGTCAGGATGGCTGGGTTTCTGTTTCTCTCCGTGTCGTCGCTGGTCTTCTACTCCAAGGAGCATCTGTGGGTGGCTGCTCGATGGGGTCCCTTCTGGCACAGTAACTGGACTTACGTGGCACCTCAGGGATCACAAGTGCAGAAGGTGCCCCAGCCCTTCAAAAGCTGAGCGGCTGGCTTGCCTAATATGTTGCTCAAAGAAGTCAGAGGTCTAGATTGCAGGGGAGGAAATTAGCCAAGGGGAGGAGAGTAACAGCAATGAATCCTGAGTCTTCTTCATTTGCAAACTTGAGCATTGGCAAAGGTCTTGGGAGGAGTTGACTGTACATTGAAATGTAGCTTAAATAAAGGAAAAAGATTGTATCTATGCTGTTCTTTCCTCAATCCCAAACTAAAGAACCATGGCTGCCCTCTAGAAGACTGGAGGCTGCAGGTGTTACTGCCTGGAGAAAACGGAACTGAAGTGAGCGAGTGAGTGATTTCTGCTCTCCGCCCCTCACAGATGGTGCCTTAAAAAGCTATCCTTACCCACTCTCATTACGGAAGGGTCATTTCTGAAAGTCAAGAGCATCCCAATTGAAAAAGGATGTTAGACCGTTGTTGATGGCCACTTGCCCTCCCTTAGCAAGTCACACCTAGAAAGGTGTCGTAGTATGCCCAACAGGAGATCAGGCTGCTTTCCTGAAGAAATGGGCTAATGAGCTTCCTCTCAGGATTTCATTTCTGCTTCTCCCCGGGCTCCTGAGTCATTGGAGCCAGTGGGGATGCAGTGGTTATTTGGATACAATGCCCCCCCCCCCCCAATCAGAACAGAGCACTCATTCTCCAAGCATGCCAGAGAAGGATGTTGGGCATGGCCTCTCTCGAGGGAGCCCCTCTTTAGGAATTGCCCTTGGCTGAAGAGATCCACATTGCACACTCCTGTCCAGAGCAGTCAATATCCATGATAAATCCGGACACGGACATGGCTCTACAGGTCCAATCTGCAGAGCTATCGTAACTCCCGAGCTCCTGATGGGATCGACTGGAGCTTTGGTTGTGACCCTATCACCTTTGAACTCTGCTCAGTTCTTCCATCCTCCCACAGGTTCTGATCCAGGAGAATTTCCCAACAAATCGCCTGTACCCTCCTATCTGTCGGTAGCTACTTCTAGGGAACCCAACCTGGGATGGAGACTTGAGAATTGGGTGACCTATCTTGCCATCGACTGGGCCACTGTGGACACACATCATCAAGTTCTTTCAGTTGGGAACAAGTAATAAGCGTGTAAGCAAGAACCTGACAACTTAAGTAAATAGAATATAACATACACATAATGCAATCTGAGCCCTCTATGATTTCTGCCCCCTCCTCACTCTACCCCGTACAACTTCCTCCAAAGTTATTTGTTTTACAGGGTGGGTGACGCATGCCATTGATGATATGGTTGACAATTGTGCCTAAGTCCTCTCCCACCGGATTATGTCTTCCTTTGGGCCTGGCACTGGCAATCAAAATTTATCTTTTAAATTAAGGCTATAATTATATTTTGATAAAAGATCTAGCAATTCAATGAGAATGAATTTTTGAGGGTTGCCAGGATACAGATGACTCTGGGTTATAGAGAAGGGTTTGCATTCAGAATACTAACAGACGGTTCAGCACTCGTATCTAGACCTTTCCAGTAGAATCTGATGATGCAGGCCCATCAAGTACTGTTTCTCTGCTATTATCCTGGTGTGTGTGCGTACAGGGTGGGGGGCACGGCGATGAAAGATACAAGCAGGACATTATGAATGAAAAGATGACTCATCCAATGTCGTTTGCTCTATCTCATAGGAGTTCAGAAATACAATCATAATTATGTGGTGTTACCTCAAAATCTTAGGGTACAAAAGCTTTCTCTTATTTCCTTGCCTTCTCTTTCATTATAAATAAAGCAAGATGCTGTGGCTATTGGATCAGGAGATTGGGACCTGTGTTTGCAGTGGTGTTGATTCCCCGAAAAATGGAAACAGTGGGAATTTTTATGATGCCATAGTCTAGGGTTTTTTTCATGGCGCTTCCTTTGCCTTTTATTCTGATATGATTCTAGTGTTCCTTCGGTAAATGTGGAGTTCAGGGTATTGTACAGGAGATTTAGTGGTGCACAACTGGGGGAATCCACCAGCTGCTCTGGGTGAGCAAGAGGAGCCAGTTTGTTCCCATAAGGATTTATGACCTCTGAAACCCCATGGAGCAGGTGTGCTCTGGTCTGTAGCATCCCTGCGTGCTAGTATTGGCTCAGCAGCTGGGAAGTTTAGTATGGTGCAAGTCCTGCTAGGTGACCTCTGTACATTTAAAATCAGTAGCCAGATATGAAAAGAATAACTAGCAGTCCCAGACAGTAGTCTCCAACATGTATATTTGTTTGGGTGGGAGGGAAGCGGGTTTTTTTTAAGCTGAGGAGTAATTTTATATGCAGTTCAGGTACGCACCGGTCTTCCATGTGTTGCCATATACAACCATGTAACCACCTCCTGAAATAAGATAGAGTGCCTTCTATTACCCCAAGAGTTCTTTTGTATTCCTTCCCACTTAATCTCCCACCCCCTTTGGCAGCTAGTTTTCTGAGCTCTCTCACATAGATTAGAGCATCATAGAAATTGATTCATACAGTAGTATTTTTTGAAAAATGCCCGACCTCTTTCACTCAGCATACTATTTCTGAAATTTACCCATTTTGCCGTCTGGATCAGGAGTCCGTTCCTCTTTGTTGCTGAATAGTAATCCCAGTGTAAGAATACACCACATTTTGTTTATCCTTTTATTTGGGCTGTTTCCAGTGTGGTGCTATTATGAATAAAGCTGCTAAGAATATTCCTGTATAAGTATCATTGTGGATTTATGTTTTCATTTCTCTTGGATAAATATCTAGGAATGAAATTGCCTAGTCATAGGGCAAGTATATGTTTAGTTTTGTAAGGAACTGGGGAGAGAGTCTTCCAAAATTGTTCCACTTACCCACCCACCAGCAATGTATTTAAGAGTTCAATTGGCCTGCATCCTTGCCAACACATGGTGCCTCAGGAGCCATTCTGGTGGGTGTGAAATGGTACCTCAAGGTGGTTGTAATTTATATTTCTCTGATGATAAATACTGTCGTACAGCTTTTCATGTGCTTCCTAGGCATTCATATATCTTCTTTTGTGAAGTGTCTAGTTAAGTCTTTTGCTATTTTTAATTGGGCTCTTCGTCATTTTATTATTGATTTGTAGTAGTTCTATATAAACTCAGAATACGAGTTCTCTGTCAGATATATGTATTGCAAATAGTTACTCCTACTCCGTCCCTTATCTGTTGGGTTATTAGTGGTGTTCTTTTGATTACCAGAAAATTCTAGTGTTGATAAAGTCTGATGCATCAATATTTTGCGGTGAGTCTGTTTTGTGTCCTTTCAAAGGAATCTGCTTTTCTTGAGTTCATGAAGATTTTCTCATGCATTTTCTTCTAGAAGCTAATGTTTTGGCCTGCATCCCTCTCCGATTATTTCTTAGGTAGGGAGTGAGGTAGGGGTCAAGAATATTTTTAGTTTCCATATACGTTTTCAGTTGTTCCAGAATCATTTGTAATATAACTTTCATTTTCCCCATTGAATTGACTTAATACCTCTGTGAAAAATCAATCAGAAGTCCAAATTTGATTCTGTTTCTGTCATCTCTGTTCTGCTCTACTCATCCATATGTCTACTCTCTTGCCAAAATCCACAGTCTTGACCTCTGTAGATTTATGGTAAGTCTTGAAATCGAGTGGTATGAGTTCTCCAAGTTTGTTCTTTTTCAAAATTGCTTCGGTTATCCTAAAGCTTATGTGTTTTCATATGTACTTTATAATCAGTCAGTTTCATCAAAAACCATCTTGGGATTTTGATTGGAATTGAGTTGAATCCATATATCAATTTGGGGAGAAGGGGCATCGAACAATGTGGCTTCCTCACATAAAGAAGGCATAGAGATCTGCCTTCAAAACGCCGCAGCCTTGAAAACCCTGTGGAGCCATTCTCTGCATACATGGGGTCACCGTGAGTTAGAATCAATACAACTCATTTGGAAATACAAATGATCGTTCCACATTAGCCTTGCAACCAGTTGCTTTTCTAACTTCAGTTTTTAGTGGTAGTAGTTTTTCATAGATTTGTCTTGAAAATGACGGTACTTCTTTATTATCTCTGTGCCTTATTACACCAGTGAGAGTGAATAGTTGCCTTCTTCTCAATCTTAGGGGGGGGAAGCTCAATGCGTCTCCATTACGTGTGATGTGTGCTATGCTTTTTTTTCCGAGCTATCTTTCGTCTGGTTTGGGTATGAGGGTTATTCGGGCTTGATGCAGTTAGTTGGGAAGTATTCTCTCCTCCTCTAGTCTCTGAAGTAGTTGGGGTGTATATCAGTGTTGTTTCTTCCTTAGACGTTAGATGGAATTCATTGGTGTAGCTAACTGGGCCAGCAATTTGCCTTGTGTAGTCTTGATTAAGACTTGAAATTCCCTTCAGAGATACAGGGCACATTAATAGGTTTTCTATTTCTTCTTGTGTCTCTTTTGCTAAGTTTTGCCCCCGTTGTGTTAGGCAGGGTTCTGTAGAGAAACAAAACCAGGACACACACACACACATATCACCCACCTCCCACCCCCAGTGAATTATACATTTCATCTAAGTTGTCAAATACATCGATACTACAGATTGCAGTGTTAGAAAGACTGAATATATTGCTTGAGATGGGACTTTTGAAGATTAGAAAGAACTTCAATAAATGTAGAGAGGAGTCCTTGGGGGGGAGAGAATCAGTGAGGAAAGGTCTTGCGGTAGGATACCCAATGGTGTGGTTCCTTGGATATATATTATGCCAGTCTGGGTGAAGGGGAAAGTTTAGGCGAAAGAATGGAAAATGCAGTGAAAAGATAGCTCTGAGGCAGATCAATGGCAAATTGAGGGCTCTGAACTTTATCTAGAAACTGAAAAACCCCTGGATGATTTTTCCAACTGGGACAGGCTTGTACAAAGGGTACTTAAAGAAGATGGACTCTGGAATGATGGATTGGTGGAAATGAGAGTGTCGAGATAAACGCTGTTCTTTTAAACCTGATATAGTAGGCAGGGTTGAGCACTGACTAAATGAAAGGATTTTGATGAAGAGGGAAGGGGAAACAGCATGCAATACTTGAAGTTTTCCTATCATGCAGCCCTGTACATAATATGATATTATACACTTAGAAGACCCTTACCACACTCTAAAAGTTTCTGTTCCTCTCTCCATCTCCTGAAAGAGACTTCCAGCTCCTTCAGGGACAATGCCCAAGGTTTGCTCCTGTCAAAGGACCAGTGCCTAGTACATCACAGCTGCTTGATTTAATACCAAGGGAATGAATGAAGACTGACCATATGTGTGAAAGTGAATGAATGAATGAACAACTAGAAGAAAGGAAAACTGTGTAATCATATGCTATAACAGATAGACCAACAAAGCTCCCGACTTAACACCATGAAAGCTCTTTGTCTTCCCCATGCAAAGGTCTATGTAAACCTAAAACATGTAGCTCCCGAGCAACAGAGGAAGAAAGAGTACCAAGGCTCTTGGAAAGTGTTGCAAGGGCCCTGCCTGCAAGTGGTGTCTATCACTTCTGCTCACATCCCAGTAGCAAAATCTCAGTCATTTGGCTCCAATCTAACTGCATAGGAAGTTGGAAAACATAGATGAGTGCTAACATTTGGTAGGCACTAAGACAAATAATTAGAAAAGAGTAAAAGGCAGCCCGAAAAACTATTTAACATTGCTGCCAGACTGGGAGCAGCCTAATCTCTAGAGACATTAAAGGACTTCCTCAGACCCCCCACACAGACCACAGACCAGTTCTGCCAATAGAATTTGGCCTCTTTGGCCTGCCTTTTAGGCTGGGCTATTTATCACCTCAGGATACGCTTATTGCCAAAACCAATGTTTCGAAGCCAACTCCTCCAGAAGGAACTGCGAGCAGAATGGTGCACTAATAGACTCCGCCGTCGGTTCCCCTGTAGCTCCAGCCAGAAGCACAAATGGAGAGAGGCACAATGTGGGTCAGGGCAGGAAGTTTTGATGATGAACCTCCCAGGAGTCAGCAAAGCAGCCCAGCTCAGAGAGGCATCTGTGGAAACTCATGCCAGCTGCCGAAAGAGAACTCCCCAGCCTCTGTGATCTGGAGACTCCGGGGCAGGATCAAAGCCGCTGCCTCGGCGGAGCCCACAGTGAACGGCCAGGGCGAGGGCTCCGGGGCCTCCACACATGCTGCTGGGTGTCTCGTGTGTAGTCAGAGGGGTGAGGGGATACCCCTTGTGTGCAATAGGAGGGTCAGCTGTGAGGACCAGGGGGTACCTCTCTCTGCTGGGCAGTAGTTGCTGATAGGTTTGCAGAGCTAGAGTGAGGATCTAGGATGATGGGAGCGCCAAGCATTGGCATGGGGCTTTGCACCCAGTGGGCTCTCGGGAGGTGCTGCCGTCACTGCCACCACTGCCACTGCTGCTATTGCGAATGAAGGTAGCAGTGGAGGAGGAGAACGTGAAGTCACCCATTTTTTTTAATTTCTGGGGATGCCCATGCAGAGAGCCTGCTGCTTTTCTCCAGAGGCTGCCTCCCTGAGCCATGCTGCGGACAATCCCCCTGGTCCTCTGCACCAGTTGGTGGTTCCAGAGGGGATCTTCTCCCTCAATTGTGTGTGTCTTGAAAGGGCAGAATTAAATAAATCAAAATCAAGAGCACAGGAAAATGGCAGAAGGCTCAGAAAATGTGGCCAGAGAGAAAGGAGAAGGAACGCGGTGGGAGGAAATGGCAAAAGGAGAGGAGAGGGAGGAAGCTATTTATTCCCATGCTCCCCTTCGTCCAGTCCACTCTGCCAGGAGTTTTCCTACCCACCAAGCACCCAAGTCTGATCTCACCCAGGACCCTTTGCACCTGCGATCTTGTTCTTCCCAAACTCCTCTTCCTCCAGCTTTACACATGGCTCCCTCCTCACTCATCTGGCATCCATCCAGTGTCACCTTCACCTTCCCTCGCTACCTCTCTTAGTCTGGGTTCCTTCAGAAGTAGACCTCAGATTCCCAAGTTACTCTCTCACTAGTATCTCCAACCTTTTCTTCATGGACACATCCACACCATACGATTCAATCGCCTGTAGCATTGACCAAGGCAGCTCCTTCACAGCTCACTCAGGGTGTGAGCCCTGGTGGCGTAGTGGTTGTATGCGGGACCGTGGCCCCACTGGCTTGGCAGTTCAAATCCAGCAGCAGCTCTCCAAGAACAAGGCTGGGCCTCCCACTCCCACCAGAAGGCAGTGATGCACCACCACCCCCCCCCAAAAAAAAGCAGCTTACTCAGAGGTCTGCCCTGGCCATACAGGACAGAATTGATACCTTTGGCTGAGTTCACTACCAAGTGGGGGAAATCTCCAGTTGTAAGGGTGGTTTATCGGTTGTAGGAGCAAAAAGGAAATATTGAATGAGTTTCGTCCACTACTGGGATGACCCTATCAGCCAGCTGTTTTTTTTTTAAAATAAATCTTTTTATTGGGGACTCTTACAACTCTTATCACAATCCATTCATCCACCCATCCATCCATCCATTGTATCAAGCACATTTGTACATATGCCACCATCATCATTTTCAAAGCATTCTCTTCCCACTTGAGTCCCTGATATCAGCTTCCCATTTCTTTTCCCTCCCCTCACCTTCCCTCATAAACCATTGATGTTATAGATTATTTTTCCATATCTTACATAATCCCCCTAACCTCTTTTCTGGTATTCCTCCCCCATGGGAGAGGTTCTAGATTGATCCTTGTAGTCAATTCCACCTTTCTCCCCCCACCCTCCCCTAATCTTCCTGGTATCTCTACTGTCCTTGTTGACCCTGAGGGGTTTATCTATCCGGGATTTTTTGTGTTGTGGGCTCTTATCTGTAGCAGTGTACATGTTCTCATCTATTCAATTTGTAAGGTAGAATTGAGGTTATGATAATGGGGTGAAGGAAGCACTAAATAACTAGAGGAAAATTGTTCCTTTGGTGCTACACTGCACCCTGACTGGCTCATCTCTTCCCTTTGACCCTTCTGTAAGGGGATGTCCAATTTTCTACAGATGGGCTTTGAGTCTCCACTCCATTTCCCCCCTCGTTTACATTGATATGGTTTTCTGGGTCATAGATGCCTGGTTCCTGATCCCATGAACACCACATGATCACACAGGTTGGTGTGCTTCTTCCGTGTGGGTTTTGTTGCTTCTGATTCAGATGGCCGATTTTTTATCTTGAAGTCTTTAAGACCCTAAAAGCTATATCTTTTGATAGCTGGGTATCATCAGCTTTCTTTGCTACATTTGCTTATGCACCCATTTTGTCTTTAGCAATCATGTTGTGAAGGTGAGCATCACAAAATGCCGGATTGTTAGAACAAAGTGTTCTTGTGTTAAGGGAGTACTTGAGTTGAGGCCCAATGTCCATCTGCAACCTTAATTCTTAACAAATAGATATGAGTACATAGTTCTATTTCCCCTCTCTTTTTACACACACACACACACACACACACACGCCCATGCCTGTATTTAGGCCTCTATAAATGTCCTTTACCTCTCGGTTCTTTTATCTATTTCCTTTTTACTTCTCTCTTGTATCATCATCATGTTTGACTTTCATTCCAGTTCAGTATTTCCTCGCTGCTACATTGCCCTTGATTGAGCCCTACTGGGCATCCTAAGACCTTCCTTCCATTGATTTTAGTTCACTTGTTATTCACTTGTCCGTAGGTTGCCCCCCCACCCCCTACCTTCCTTTCTCCCACCTCCCCTTCTCCCATATTTTCCCAGGCCCCCTGGTCCCATTCTTTTCATCTCAGAATTATTTATCCCACTTATCTTATCTAGATAGGCATGCAGATATATTAATAACTGCAAAATCCAGACAAAGCCAAATAAACCAACAAAGGAAGTCAAAACTACCAAAACAATAACAACAGCAGCAGAAAGCAATGACAAAATAACAATAACAAAAAGAAAGTTATTGGCAAAAATGGAAAAGCCTATAAGTAGTTTAAGATCTTTTCGTTGGCTGCCATTGTCATTTTCAAAACATTTCCTTGGTATCAGCTCCTCTTTTCTCCCTCCTTCCCCCACCTTTGTGAACCCATGCTAAATTCTATTTTTTTATTTCATATCTTATACCATTCATTGTCTCCCTTTACCCACACTCCTGTTGTTCATTCCCCTTAGGGGGGCGGGGTGGGGTTGTGAATCAAACATTGCGATCAGTTCCCCCGTTTTTTTCCCCTCACCCCCCACCTGCAAACTGTTTGTGTAGTATGAAATTTTGGTCAAGGTACCTCTTCCTTTGACTGACCTGTCCTACCGTTAGAACATGCAAGATGATCCCATACACATGATCCAGACCATTGTGTCAAATCAAAACAGGCCTTGAGCTGATATCATGGACTCATTCTGTTTGGCTTTCGGGTCGACAGGTTTGTATTTTCACCTAGGTCCCTATTCTTGCCTGGACCTGAGGCTGGGAGACATAGCCACCAACAAGCAGCTGGAACTGCCCCTCCCTTTTCTGAGAAGTCTGGTCCTTCCAGTTTGTCTGGCCTTGGTATCTCTGGGCAGTGAGGTTCCCCCTCCGGACAAAGTAGATCTTTGGAGCTGGAGAGCTTATTGGAAGCCACAGTGGGTTAAGGGGTGGGCACTGGGAAGTCGTCTCAGGAGAAAGCAACCTGCAAGTACTCGCGGGCTCCCCACACTGCCCGTGTATGCATTCCACAGAGAAGGGGCACGCAGCCACTTTCACTGGGGGAGTCTAAAGCGCTGGCAGAGGGAGCAGAGTTACGCTGCTGGCCGATGTGTAGAAACAATTTGGGGGAAAGGATTTGGGAAGAAAAAAAGCAAAGGGGGAGGAAAGAGGAGGCATTTAGCAGAGCTGGAGGAGAAACACCCAGTGTTCTTCAGAGGGCCCTCCCTCGCCTTTCTCACTGCATTTCTGGCGATACCCTGGAGTGACTTGTAAAGCAGCCTGATTTCTATGCATCTGGTTTCCCAGGAAAAGCTTTTGTTAATGCTGACTGTAAATTGAGGGGGTGGCTTTAGAGATGTTTTCTGAAGAATGCATTTTTTTTGCCTGTTCTTTCCATAGCATGCAAGCATATTTGACAAAACACTATAACCTTATTCGTTCATCGAACAAATGTTTACTAAGCACCTACTATGTGTCCAACACTGTGCTTGATGCAGGGAAGGAGGAAATTCTCTTTGTCACAAAAGAGCAAATGGGTCTGACAGGGAAATGAGTCAGGGAAATAGTGTTTGTGTGGTCCAGGTCCTGCTGGGGCAGGGGGTGTTGAGATAAGAATTGCATTTGGCATGATCTAGAAGATATGTCTTTTAAGCAAGCTAAGAGAGAAGAGATTAAGACATTGGCCACTCCCTTGCCTAAAAGGATGCATGACTTAAAAGGGGCCAAAAGTACTCACAGCAGTACAAGCAGAAGCCCACTTCAGAGAGCAGGCGTACCGTCGACACACTCTCAGCTTGTACTTCTGGCGTCTGCACTGATGGGATGGGACCCAGAGGCAGGACCAGCTGAATAAGAATGTCAAGTTCAATGGAACATGCCCTAGGTCAGAGGTCCGCAAAATTTTAAACAGGGGGCCAGTTCACTGTCCCTCAGACCTTTGGAGGGTTGGACTATAGTTAAAAAAAAAAGCCTAACTATGAACAAATTCACTGAGGGCCCAAGATGAGTCAGCTGCTAAACTGGACAGCGGCGGGGGCAAAGACCCTGGCAGGCGGATAAATGTCCTTGACGGGCCGTCGTTTGAGGACCCCTGCCCTAGGCTGAGGTGGGCTCCATGAATAGCAAATGCTAAGTGAGTTCACTTATGTAATGCCAACTGCTGAAGCAGATGATGTGGCCCCATCCTCTCAGTGACCTAAGATGATTTTGGTTTATTCTCCTCTTGCATAATATCCCAAACAGGTTTTTTCTTAATTGGCAGGCAGCACTTCTCTGGCCAGAATTCAAGACTCCAGGTTCCTCCCATCTTAGAAACCTATGACTATCTTCTGGAAATGGCTTTTAAGGTCAAGAACATACTGAAGAACCACCACTTGACTGTCAGGTTGTCGCACTATGGTGGCTTGTGTGTTGTTGTGATGCTGGAAGCTATGTCACCAGTACTTCAAATGCTGGCAGGGTGACCCAAAGGGAACAGATTTCAACAGTGCTCCCAAATGAAGCTTTGCCTAGGAAGAAGGCAAAGGCTGTCCACCGATGAGTAATTAGCCACTGTGAACTGTATGAATGACAGTGAAGCATTGTGAGATGTGAAAACCTCGTGAACAGAAACAGAACATTGTCTTACACAGTGGTAGGAGATAAGCCCCTCAGGTTAGAAGGCACTCAAAATATGGTTCAGGAGGAGCTTCCTTCTCAAAGAACAGTTGACCAGAATGATCAGAATGGATGGAGTAAAGCCTTTGGGAACAAAGCCTTTGGGACATTCATTTGCAGATGGAGCATAACTCAAAATAATAAAATTTCTATTAATACAGATGTCTATAATAATTGAAACTTTCAATGTATGAAGTATGAATCTAGGAAAATTGGAAGTTGTCAAAAAGGAGATGAACCACATCAAAATCAATATCGTAGGCATCAGTGAGCTAAAATGGACCCTTATTGGCCATGTTGAATCAGGCAGTCATGTGCTTTGCTGTACCAAGAATGACATTCCAGGGGGACTGGCATTGCATTCTTTGTCAAAAAGTACACCTTAAGATCTATTTTTAAGTACCATCTTATCTGTGATAGAATGATATCTATCTGCATCCAAGGAAATCCAGTCACTGCAACTATTATCCAAATCTATGCACCAACCACTAAAGTTGGTGATGAAGACAGTTAAGAATTTTACCAATGAATTTAGTCTGAAATTTATCAAACATGCAATCAAGATTCATTGATAATTATTAATGACAAGAATATAAAAATCGGAACCAAAAGCTCAACATGCTTTTAATTATAGAGTAGCTAAAACATATGGAAGAAACGATGAAGTCAAAAGAGCTGAATGGAAAAATTCAAAGGGTAGCTCAAGGAGACATTAAAATATTATAATGAAATGTCCAGAGATCTTAATTAAGAAAACCAAAAAGAAAGAACACATTCAGCATATCTTAACCGGAAAAAAATGAAGAAATCAAATCTAGCCTCAGGTTGCAATATTGAAAGTTTCTTTTGGCAAAACATTGAATTTTGGCAAAGCTTCTTTAGGCAAAACATTGATGCAGGAAGCATCAAAAGATAATGGAAAGAATACTAGAGGCAGTGTATTAAAAAGAGCTAGTCAACATTGAACCATGTCAAGAGGTAGCATATGTTAAAGAATCAATGGTACCGAAGGAAGAAGTCTAAGCTGCACTGAAAACCTACGCCAAAAAGACTCTAGGAACTGACCAATACCAGTTGAATGGTTTTATTTCCACACTGGCAAAGCACTGAAAGCATTCACTTGTGTATGCCAAGAAATTTGGAAGACAGATCCCTGATCAAATGACTGGAAGAAATCCATATGTATACCTATTTCAAGAAAAGGTGAACTAACAGAATGTGTGAATTATAGAACAATATCATTAATATCACATACAAGTAAAATTTTGGCGAAGCTTTTCATCCAACTGGTTTTGGCAGTTTATTGACAGAGAGCTGCCAGGGATTCAGGCCAGATTCAGAAGAGGACTTGGAACAAGGGACATTATTGCTGACATCAGATGAATCATAGCTGAAAGCAGAAAATATCAGAAAGATATTTACTTGTCTTTTATTGATTATGCAAAGACATTCAGCTGTGTGGATTCTAACAAACTATGGATAGCCTTGAGAAAAAGGGGGGGTTATAGAATATGTACATAGACCAAGAGACAGTTGTACCAAGAGAATAAGGGAATATTGCATGGTTTAAAAATCAAGAAATGTGTGTCAGGATTGTATCCTCTGCTCACCATACTCAGACAATCTTAATGCTGAACAAATGTCAGAATAGCTGGAGTATATGAAGAAGAACTTGGCATTGGAGGAAAGTTTATGAATAGCCTGTGAAATGTAGGTGACATAACCTTGCTTCCTGACATGAAGAAGATTTGAAACACTTGCTGATAAAAGGCCAAGGACTGTAGCCTTCAGTATGGATTGCTACTCAATGTCAAGAAAAGCTAAATCCTCACAACTAGGCAACATTGTGATAAACAGAGAAAAGATTGAAGTTGTCAAGAAAAGATTGAAGATTTTTAAGGAAGTAACTTTAAGGACTAAGGTGTGCCTACCCCAACCCATGGTAATTTCAATGATCTCATATGAAAGTAGAACCTTAAATAAGAAGACCAAAAGAACCCATGTCTTTGAATTATGGTGATGGTGGAGAATATGGAATACACCACGGACTGCCAAAAGAACAAATCTGTCTTGGAAGATGTACATCCAGAATATTACTTAGAAGCAAGCATGGCAAAAGTTAGTCTCACATACTTTGGCCATGTTATCAAGAGACCAGTTCCTGGGAAAGGACATCGTGTGTGGTAAAGTAGAGGGGCCATGCAAAGAATGAAGGCTTGTGACCAGATGGAATGACATGGTGGCTGCACAAACGGGCTTAGGCTTAAGAACAATTGTAAGGATGGAACAAGAAAGGGTCCATTTATCTATGAGTCAGAACCAACTCGATTACTCATAACCACAAAAATGTGATGAAAAATGTGTGAGAACATTTTGTGTGACAGGTAGAGAGCAGTCCACTTATATTCCATAGATGGAATCTCAACCCATGGTCACAGCTAGCTGCAAGGGAGGCAGGAAAATGTAGAGCTATAGTGTGCTCAGTAAGACAGAGACTCTCTTTGGGTGATCCACTTAGTTGGACTGCAACATTGAGCTATATAAAGAGGTTCTACCACAAGAGGGCAGCTCCATGAGTAGAGGAAGTGACTTCTCTCCCATCTTCACCTTGGTATATCTGGGGTATGTGGTGCAGAATCTCAGGCCTCTCTGGTCACTGGGTCACTACTGTCATGCCTTGGTGCTGTCATGCCTCTCACATACTTTGTTCTTTCACCACTTACTGGTTCTCCTGTTCTTTTGACGGGACAGTCCCAATTTTAAACCATTTGTCCCACGGCCCATGGCATTTTTAAAAAGTCCTGATTTTTGAAAAGAATGCTTGACAAGCTAGGGAACAGCAGGAGAGCGGGAAGGGGATATACCCCCTCTACCCACCCACCCACCCCCGTCAATGGTGTCCCGCTTTACCAATGTTAAAATCTGGTCACTTTATATTAATACCTAGTTATAGCATTCCTTATCCGTCAGTTCACATACAAACCTTTTTCCTTTCTGCATGTGAAGCGCCTGGAGGGTAAGAATTGTGCCAGTCATGCTCATCACTGTATCTTTAGTGCTTTTCATACTCCCTGGTACATGCTAGGTCTTTAATAACTAGCTGGTCAGTGAATGCCTAAACCATCTGGGCCATAGGAATTTGGAATAGCTGTGTGGAGGAGGTAAAACTTGCATTGGGTGTTGAATAGAATCTGGGAAAGGTAGATTACAATTAATTTTTTAAAAGGCCATAAATGTATATAATGAATCATCTAGGAAGTTGAGGCATATCCACTCAATGCACATGCTTGACTGCCCATAGCATACAGGTCAGTGTTATAGACCATTGCCTGCTGATGTTGCAAACTATATCCAAGAAAGCCCCTCTCTAGCCATATAGATGTCTAAAGCCCACTATGATGGGAATTGCAACAGTCCATTTTGTGTAGTACATTAGGCCTGAGCTCCTTATCCTAGCTATTAAGAACCTCCAGTGAACAATTTCCATCTTCTGTTTTGGGAGAACCCATGTATCCCACATGATTATTGACTTTTCGTGGGGTGGGGTAGAAAGGACTAGGGTCTGGGGATTATAGGTACTTGTTTAAGTACCTGCTCTAGTGTTATAATCCTTGGACCCTTGGGCAAATGTCTTAATCTCTCTGTGCTTATTCAGTAAATTCAGTTGGGAATAACTTAGCTTGTGGATTTATCATAACCTATGGGTAACATTGAGAAGAACGGTAGTTTCAGGACACTTCATTGTGCTCATGCAGAATCTGTACATGGGCCAAAGACAGTTGTTCAAGCAGAACCAAGAAATCAAATGTGTTTTTAAATGAGGAAAGGTGCTCATCATGGTTGCTGAGAACATCATCTGAGAAGTTGAACTACATGAAGAAGAGGATGACATCAGGATTGGAGGAAGACTTATTGACAACCTTTGCTATGCAGATGACACAACTTTTCCTGCTGAGTGTGAGGAAGACTTAGAGTACTTGCTGATGAAGATCAAGGATTTTGACCTTGAAAAAGATTTACAGCTCATTGTAAAGAAACCCCAAATCCTCACAACAGGACCAAGAGACATCATCATGATAATCCAAAACAAAAAGAAAGAAGCTATCAAAGATTTCATTATACTTAGAAGCATAAGCAACATTCATGGGTACAACAGTCAGAAAATCAAACGATGCATTCATTGGGCACATTTGCTGGGTAAAACTTTAAAATATTGAAGAATGGGGCTTTACATTTTGGAAACTAAAACCTAACTACCCCAAGCCATGGCATTTTCATTCACTTCCTATGCATGTTGAAGCTGGGCAATGACTAAGGAAGACCACCGAAGAATGGATGGATATACCACTGGAATTCCAGGACCAACAAATCTGTCTCAGAAGAAGTACATCCAGAATGTTCCTTAGAAGCCAGCCTGGTGAGACTTTGCATCATGGACCAGTGAAAACCAGGAAGATCCTCCACCAGGTGGATTGACCTAATGGTTGCAACAATGGGATCAAAGGGAAGGGATGGTGCAAGACGAGGCAGTGTTCCATTCTGTTATGCATTGAGTCCCTATGAGCTGCGACTGACTATAACACTGGACACCAACCGCATGGGTTTATTATGAGAACCAGATGAGATTTCCTATCAAGAGCCTAATTTAGTCCCTTGGTCATATGTGTACTCAATATGTGGTATTGGCCTTCTTTCTTCATGGGCCCTTCATATGCCCAGCCTCACCCCTCCTAGTCCAGCTCCAGTCAACCATGCCTAGGTCCCTGTGAGTGCTCTTTCTAAACTTTGCATTAGGTACCTCCAAAGCCTCTTTTTAAACTTTGTATTAGGTGGATTCATAAGAAATTGGCCATATTCAAATACGTTGTACTGGGAAGATGGACATTCCTTCTGGTTCAAACGAAGTTTTAAGATATACTGTTCTCTTGTAACATTTCCCGTCAAGTTGCCCCTTGATCAGGCCTCCTCCAACTTTAGCACTCCATCTTCCCTGCCTCCTTCCATCCACACAGAGCACTTCCTTTGAGCCTGCGTGATCATCTGTGCCTGCCTAAGGCGACTCGCTTGATTCCACATTAGCTTGTCATCTAATCTGTTGAATGCAGCTACCAAGTTATCAACTCCTTGAGAATTCTGATTGGCTTTCATTTCTCCTTCAAGCCCTACTGCACACTACCTTGGCCGTCCTGATAAGTGATGGGTGACTCGTTTGATTTCTCAGCCCATGTCGGATAGACAGGGGACTGTGGTGTTCTTCAGAGGATCAGAGTTGGGCTCTTCTGGTGAGTCTCTGAGCCATGCCGTCAGCACAGTTGTCCAGTGTGACTCTCTAGAATCTGTTGCTTGCAGTAACATTTCCCTCTCTTCTTCCCTCACCTCGGGCTGCTCTAATCCCAGAAGATACACACATGGCAGGAAAGCCTTAAACTTTAGAAGGTATCCTTTACCTGTTTGAAAAGACCATTAAGGTTCTGGATCTTCATTTGCTTATTTACAAGATATATGTTGACTCCTACAAGAGAGCTAATAGCCAAACATTTTGACATGCAAAAATGTCAATTTTCTGTGGTTCAGCCTACTATTGGGTGGCATTTGGCCTCATTGGCCATCATTTAGGGATGAAGTTGTCGGACTGCAAAGTGTGGTCCCCTCAGCCAAATTCTTGGTAGCGAAATCTCCATGGAAGCTATTCAGAGCTTCGGGGTCTGTAGTAGGACCTGCCAGTGCCTGTGGAGTTTCCATTAGAAACTCTGGGTTCAAGAAGGCCAGTTCAATTTCCCTTTTCCCTGTAGGTGGCAACATATGTATTTGATCTCTGGGATACATGCCAAGACCTCCAGGCTTGAATTTTAAAGTCTTCTGGAGATCAAAGACTCCCCTCATCACTATGTGGGCCTCCCTGGGCTGTTACCCAACAGAGCCATGCTAGCTTCTTTGAGGGCCAGTGGCGGAGTACACAGGGAAGACAAAGGGCTAGAGGAGGAACACCAGTTTTCTAAATGCTGCAGCATGGGGGCCAGATGAGTGTGAAGGGCAAGAAGGTCTGTACGTTTTTCTCAAATCAACTATAAATAAAGAATGCAGGAACTCTAGGTGGGTTTTTAGTTATTTATGAACTGATATATCTGAATGGGGTGGGCGTGGGGGACTGGAGCTTCTCCAAATTTTTTCTCACTTTATATACCTAAGGAAATATGCAGGGCCTTAGCAGTCATCCCATTCAACACCTTCAATTGCGCCATCTGGCTTTAAAACACAGTACACTTTCCTGTACATCTGTAGTAGGAAATATCCCAAAGGACAAAAGAGAAACCACAAGAAAGCGGAAGTTCCATTGTCATATAGTAGTCATTTTGAATAAATAATTGTGTTACTCTCTTTAGAAACCAAGATTTTCAGTATATGAGAAACGAGATCAAATATAAAATCAAAGACATTAAAGCAAAGCCTCTAATCGTTTCTTTAAATTGGAAATGGCTATTTGAACTGATTACATATATTCACGTCCACATACTTTCCTACTAAGAAAGTCTAGGGTCAGGCTGAGCCCCGGTGGCGTAGTGGTTGTGCGGGGAACTGCAGCCCACTGGGTTGGAGGTTCAAATCCAACAGCAAGGCTGAACCTCCTACTCCCACCACCAGAGGGCTGTGATGTCCAAAAAAATAAAAAAGAGTCTAGGATCAATGGCAACTTGGGAACAATGAATGCCCCTTAGCCTGCAGATTGTGGTCTCTTAACCCCATGCATCTCTGAAAGGAAGCAGGATTTCACAGCGAAAGGACTGATTCCAGGTCTGGTGGTCTCAAACTGCTGGTCTTGAGGTGCTAACCTCACCCACCTGGTGACCCACTATGCCAGCAGGCTTCCTGCTGGACTGATAGGATATGGTAGCTAAGTATCCTAACCCCTTCTAATGTGTATGCTTCATAACTGCTTCCAGTGGGATCTAGCCTCAGTTGCCCCTACTGATCAGCACGTCCATGGGAGTAAGAGTCAAGAAGTCAAATCCATATTGCATTGGCAAAGATGTTACTTTGGTGACTAAGGTATGCTCAGCCTAACCCCTGATCTTATAAATTACCTGGGCACTGCATTTGAAAGCTGTAAGACAAGAGAAGAATCGATGCATTCAAATTTTGGTGTTGACAAAAAAATATTGAATATACCGTAGACTTCCAAAAGAAGGAACAAATCAGCCCTAGGGGGGAAATACTTATACAGCCAGGATGATTTTTAGAAGAAGAGATGACAAGACATCGACTTCATTACTTTGGGCATATCACCATAAAAGATCAATCCCTAGACTGGTCCGTGCAAACGAGGCAAACCCTCAACGAGCTGGTTGAATACAATCACCACCTCCATGGACTCCATCATGCTAATGATCAGGAAGCTGGGCACAGGATCGGGCAACATTTTGTTCTGTTGTGTACTTATATAGGATTGCCTCCAATCCGAACCCACTTGACGCCAGCTGTCTTTCCTTTCTCAAGCCCCCAATTCCACCTACTGGTATCTCCGTAGGGTCCCCTCCTAAATAACTTGCACGGGATTGCTTTCCCCAGTGTCTATTCTGGGAAGATGAAGGCTTTCTTTTGAGTCTGGGAGACTGCCTTCCATGGGCAGATAAGAAGAAAGCACCACTGCCCATGGAAAGCAGCCCCCCCCCCCCAGTATAGTTGCAGGTTGAACGCAACTTGATTTGCCCATCTTTTCTGACTCAAGATTTCACCTGTTGTACATTAAACATTCTCCACTCACCTAGCTCATGCCGTGACTTTTAGAGAGAGCACAGGACTCATAAATATGTCGACTTTTAGGGTGAAAAGGTCCTTGGAAAAGAATGCCTTTTGGCACAGAGGCTAACGTATTTATAGCTTTTTTTGTTGGCCCAATAAAGGACAGCACTTCTCCTCTACCTACAAAGATGTTAATTAGCAAGTAATAATTCTCAGTAAGTGCAGTGGAGGTGCTACAGTGGACCTTTTCTAATGTTTAATTTTTTCCTTTGTCATTGATGATCTCCAAGCGAAATTTAAGAGAATAACCTCTATCTAGAAGATATTTATTAGCATATATAATTAGATACGATGTGCTACTTGCCTTACTGCTTCACAATTTCACCAAATCAAGGGCATCTGCCCAAGAGAACCCAAGAGGTTCATGCACCATATTGGAAAGCAGAATCCTTTTCTTCTTAGGTCCAGTGACTGTGCATGCCTTATCTCCTGCAGAGGAAGATTTTCAATTTGTTTTTCCTAGCCTGCCTTTCCCACTGCAAAACCGCTCTCTTCCATGGAATGCCATCAGTGCCCGTGTTATTGACATCACATCTGTAGTCAGAGCAGGAGTGAAGGAACTTCAATATTTCATAGCGATCTCTGTGGGCAAGGTGCCTACTTTCCTCTTTAGTTTTCTACAAGGAAAGTCTGCTTTCAAGGAACCAAACTGGCTCAAAAAAGGCACTCATGGTCTTTCCTAAAATCATCTGCATTTAATTTTTAGCAAATAGTGAAAAAAATAATTTGGTGACACACACAAATGGGTTTTATTTCTAGCCTCTTTTCTGAGTCTTGGGAGTGTTTCTTGATGATCCCCATTCTGATCTCCTGAAAGATCAAGTTTTGTCTTTCCCTTCAGTATTGTTACCTTTGGGGTACTTTTATCTGTGTACAAACAGATCTCTTTAAGGGATGTGGAGCAAGGGTGGACCAAGCTTCCATTCCTCCTACTCAGTTTGAAGCTTGGGTATGGAAGCCTTGACAAGTGGCACAGATATTTCAAGACTTGTTCACTGTTAGCCAAGATGTGGACAGCAAACACTGTATCCATCTTGAAAGTGATCTAATACTTAATTCATTTGAATGAAATAAGATTGTTTCAATAGGTCCAGTGGTTTAAGATAATTCTATGTAATGTCTCCCTTGTTCTCCTTTCCTTGATACTAAAGGTGCCCTTGGGTACACATTGCACTACAAAGGCCGGTTGTTCAAATCACCAGCCACTCTGTGCAAGAAACTCAAGGCTCTCTGTCCCTGTAAACACATAGAGCCTAGGAAACCCTCCATAGACTTGCTCTGAGTTGGAATGGATCTACTGGCAGTAGCTGAGTTGCTCAACATGGGGTCCCTTCATTGAGAGTGTCGGGATCCCCTCTACACTCCGAACACACAAACTCACTTCCCGCTAGCCAATTCCACGTCATAGCAACCCTATAAGATAGAGTCCAAGTGCATTCCCTGTGAGTTGCCAAGAGTACACATCTCTATGGGAGTAGAAAACTTCCTGTTTCTTCCGCAGAGTGGCTGGTTATTTCAAAAGGGTGACTTGAGTTCGCAGCTCAATGTGTTTCCCAGTACACCCCCGGGGCTCCATAGCCTCCCCTGTTGCAACTTAGAATGGCAAACACATAGGCCTTATCCCAGACTTTTTAAGTCAGAATCTCTGGGGAGGATAGGAGTTTGTGCTTCAAGAAGCTCTCCAGACAAGTCTCAGACATTTAAGCTGAGTGGATTTAAACTTGCTGTTGGGTGTCTCTGGATTGATTCTTACTTATAGCAACCATATGGACAATGGAGAGCACTCAATTCTTGGCAATGTTTGAGCTCATCACAGCAGCCACTTTATCCCTCCATCTTCTTTGAGTCTTCCTCTTTTTCATCGACCCTCTTCTATACTTTGGAGGTAAAGATTGATAAAAGAGATAAAGGAGAACATGCCCACTTGGAATACTTCAAGATGGGCCTCTCCCAAGACATATTTTTTTGTTCAGCCAGCAGTTCATGGTATAGTCTATATTCTTTGACAATACCATAATTCCACAATATTGATTCTTTTGGGGTATTCCTCATTAACTTTCCAGCTTTCCCATACATTTGAGGTGACTGAAAATACCATGGCCAGTGTGTCAAAAACAACTTCATCCCCAAAGAGGTCTCTTTGATTTTAACCAATACAAACCCTTTTGCAGCGGATTTGCCCAATGCAATAGGTTATTTGATTTCTTTTATCTCTTTTTTTCTGACCATTCTTTGTAGTTTTGGGGTGAAATTTTACAGAGCTAATCAGTTTCCCCTTCAGCAATCTATGCACCTTTTATTTTGTGATATTAGTTGTAACCCCCTCTCTATAACAGCTTTCTGCCTCTTTCCTCCTTGGGTTCCCCATTGTTTTCATTCAGTCATTTTCCCACCTATTTACACCTCTTGATGAATGACAATGCCCCTGACAGAAGTTTCCTGATTTTAACTCATGAAGTATTCCTTCATTCTGTTAGAACGACTGCCTCCTTGGTCTATGTATATGTTCCATGTGAACATAATTAACTAGTCTGAAATTCATTTTTCACATGTTTGCAGAGCGCAAACACAGACAAGTACATTTTTGGTATTCCTTGCTTTGGGCCAGAGTTCATGTGTCATCAACAACGAAATCTCTTGTTCCACATCCTGTTTTGAATCCAGCTTAAATTTCTGACAATTTTCTGTAGATGTACTGTTGAAATGATCGTGGAGTTATTTTCAGCAAAATTTGACTTGCACATGTTATCAATGATATTGTTCCACATTCTATTGTATCTCATTTCTTTGGAATGAGCAGAAATATAGATCTCTCTCAGTCGGTTAGTCAGTAATCTTCCAAATTTATTAGCCTAAACAAGCAAGCACTTCCAGCATGCTTCCAGTGATGGACACATTTCCGTTTGTATTCCCTCTAGATCCTGGTGTCTTGATTTTTGCTTGTGCTTTCAAGGCAGCTTGGACTGCTTCCTTTAATACCATCAATTCTTGGTCATATGATATCTCCAGAAGTGATCAAATTTCAACCAGTTCTTTTTGTTACAGTAAGTGCCCATTCATATAATCTTATCTCAGTGCTTCCTGTGCCATTCAATATTTGGTCCATAGAATCCTTCCATATTACAACTCAGGCTTGATTTTCTTTTCTGTAGTTCCATCACCTTGAGCAATGCTAACCCTGTTCTTCCCTTGTGCTCAGTCCATTGCCATACTTTCTTTTGTCCCCTTGAAATATTTCGCTCAACTCGTGTACTTCATTTTTTCCACTTTAGCTACTCTGTGTTCAAGAACAAATTTCAGAATTTCTTCGGATATCTATTTTGGTCGTTTCTTCTCTTTTTAATCACCTTTTCTTTCTTCATGTGTGATAATCTCCATATTATCTCACAACCCATCTGGTCTTCATTCTGTTGTGTTGAACGTGTCAAATCTCTAATGAATGGTCCCTAAATTCTGGTGGCATATACTCAAGGCTATATTTTGGACTTGTTTTTGTTTTCTTCAGCTTCTACTGGGAGTTGCATACGGACAATTGATGGCTTGTTCTGATTGATGGGAATTGCATGTCTCCGTTGCCTCTTTCCATAAAAGTAGTTATTTTGATTTTTAAGCATCTCATCCACCAAGGTATGTGAATGACTAGTTACTATGTTGGGGAAAAGAGATATTTTCATTGAGTAAGTCATTGATCTTACAAAATTCTATCATGTGATCTTTGGCATATTTTCCAACTCTCTGCCCTTTGTTCACATTCCATTTATCAGTAATTATCAAGGAATCTTCAAAGCATAGTTTATTAACTCAGACTTTATAAGAGAGTAAGAATCTTAATTTTTTCTATCTTTGGCAGTAGTAATTGGAGTGTAAACTTGAACAATAATCATATTAACTGGTCTTACTTGTAGGTATATGGATCCAATTCTGTCACTTCAGGACAGATCTTGCAATGTTCTTGTTGATAATGAGTGTGGCACATTCCCAGCATTGTGATTCCCACCACAGGACTATCCCATTCAAAATTAGAAATCCCCTCCATCTAAGTTCACTAGTGCCTAGGCTATTATTATACCACATAGACATACGATAGTTTGTTTGCTTGTTTGTTTATTCTCCCACCATTAGACATTAGGTTAGTTTCATTGTATAAACATATGGCAAAAAACATTTCTGCCTCCTTCATGTGATTATGACTATGTCACAGGTGGGGTTGTGAATTCTGCCGGGACATAATTTCCAACCCACAGAGCAAGGAAAGCTGAATGCTTTGGGGCAGGCGGTTGGCTTGTGAAGAGGGTGTCTCTGGATACTTAATTGAAGGTTCTGAGTTTGCTTGTCTATGAAGCTGGAGTTTAATGTCCCCTGCTTGAGGCTCATAGCAGAGTGGCATGCCATTTGGGCATTTATTGGCTAACCAACTGTAAGAGATCCATATTTGTATAACATGGCCCCAGAAGGCAGAGGCCAAGCCAAGAGGCCAAGGGCCAGAAAGTGTACCTGTGGGTATGACTGAGAAGAAACAGTCTGAGACTAACAACTGTATCCTGAGCACGTCTCACCAGAATTGTAACCTGTTAACTTCTCCCAGTCAACCCCACACGTGTGATTTCTGGGAGGCGCCTGTGGAGAATTGTAGAACCCAGCTGAAAAGAAGAGTGTTATGGGAGGGATGGTTGGTGTCAGTATAGGGTAAAAAGGATGGAGGGTGGAGGTATTTCTAAACTCTCTCTTGTGGCCATCAGCCTTGGGAGCCAGAGGAAGTCAGAGCTGCCTCTGAGCACCATTCCACACGCCTTGTAAAAGGACCAGCCACGCGGGTGGCAGGTGCTTGGTAAAGAGAGCAAGTAAGCATCATACTGTTTTAAACAATCATATTCAAAAAATCACCTATAATAGGCAAAGGATTTGTAGTTATTGAAAAAAACATGTACCTTCTTATCACAGCAACGCTGGTGGAAATGTATCATTAAGAAATAGTCACTATGTGTGAGGCTGTATGGGCACAAACCACCATCTGGGAACTGAGAAGGCTGTCCACGAATGCACACCTAATTAATGACATCATTGTTTGAAGTCATCATAAAACATCATCTAAAACATCATAGTTTAAAGAAATGGTCCATGTCTGACCATTTAATATATGGTCAATACGTTTAAAGAAAGAAGTCCAAGATTCACCGAAGGCATTGGCAAAAAAACAAGGTTTTGAGAACTGGCGGAATACCAAATGAGATGCCTGCTCACAGGAATGCAACACCGACAGTGCTCACTCATCCATGCTAAGAAATTTGGAAGACAGCTATCAGGCCAATGAACTGGAAGAGATTCATCTCTGTGCCCTGTCCCTTGGGAATTATGCCCCTCTCCCAATATATGTGGCAATTTGGCTAAGCCATTATTCATCATGCTTTGTCAAGTGTGTAATCGTCCCCCATGATCTGATCTGATGTAATTATCCTCCATCTGTGAGATGTTGTAAATCCTCCCCTCCGTCTGTAAGTAAGATAGGATTAAGTTATGTTAAAAATCACGTTATGCTTGCAGTGTTAATGAGGAAGTACTGTGGTAGGACAGAAACCCCTTTCTCAGGTCACAGTCTTGATCAGATGTAGAGCGGTTTCCCTAGAGTGGGACCAGCATCATTTTTATCTCGCAAGAGATAAAAGGAGAAAGAGGTGAGAAAAGCTACAGACATCAGTACCACCAACGAAAAAGAGCATGGCATAGAACATGCTTTTAGGACCTGCGATCCTTGTGCTAAGAACTTCCGAGACCCATGAAAAGATTTACACCAGAGCAATGGAGATCTCCGATGGACTCCAGGTCCATAGATGTTGAAAAGAGACCAGGACATTTCCCAGAAGTGGCAGAGAGAGGTAGTCGTCCTATAGAGCTTGCACCCTAAATTCAGACTTCTAACCTTCCAAACTGTGAGAGAATCTAATTCTTATTGTTCAGACCATCCACTTGTATTTCTGGGATAATGAAGACATGTCCCTTCTTCAAAAGGAAATCCTTCAGAATGAGAAATTATTAGATAGCAGCAATAATATCACATGCAAGTAAAAGTTGGCTGCAGATAATTATGAAATGGTTGCAGCAGTCTTTCAGCTGAAGCGTGAATAATACCTCAGCATAACACAAACATCCTCAAGACTGGGTCAATAAGCTGCATTATGATAAATGGGGGAAAATGAGAAATGATGCAAAATTTCATGTACATCTATAATCTGTGCCCACAGAAGTAGCAGTCAAGAAATCAAATGACGGTGTGTTGCATTGGGCACATATACAGCAAAAGACCTCTTTAAAATGTTAGGAAACAAAGCTGTCACTGTGAGGACTGAGGTGCCCCTGATCCAAGCCATGCTGTTTTATGCAGGCTGATATGCATGTGAGAGCTGTACCAGGAATAAGGAAGACTAAAGAAGAATCGATGCCTTTGAATTTGCATTAGACTGGGTAGACTAGAGAAACAAATCCATAGAAACTCATATGTGGATAAGAGAGAGTTTTATGTAAAGGGAAATTGTACATTAAGAATGCATCTCAATCCAGTCCAGTCCAATATCTTCATTCCGAGATTAGGTCATATGTCCAAGACCCGTCTATGAAGTCCTCTTCAGACTCACAAAACACAGGCAATGATGCCAAGTGCAGAAAGATCACAGGCAAGTGGGTACAAAGTCAGTGGTGGTAGAAGTATCTCGGTGCTGGCAGGGGTCTCTGGTGTGGCTCTTCCAGTCCCCAGGGATGCATCAGGGTAGGTCCATGTGACTTTTCCAGCTTAAGGTATTTGCATAGTTCCATGTGTTTTGTTAGCTGTAATGTCTCCCAGGGAGTAAAGACAGAGAGAGAGAGAGAGAGAGAGAGAGAGAAGAGGAGAGGAGAGGAGAGGAGAGGAGAGGAGAGGAGAGGAGAGGAGAGGAGAGGAGAGGAGAGGAGAGATGTCTCCCACCTTCAAGGAAGAAATCCAGGAAATTCCCAGAATTCTCAGGAGAAGGCCATGCCCATGCAGAGGCATTATTGGCTATGATCTGATGGAAAGACTAGACTTCACCCTTCCACTCTTAATCCTCAAATTGGCAAATGATTATATAACTACCACAGAATTATAGTGCTGGTGTGTTAGTCCAAGTAGACTAGAGAAACAAATTCATAAACATACATATATGTATAATAAAGAGGTTTATCTACAAGAGCAATTCAATATTGAGAAAACATCCCAGCCCAGTCCATTCCAAGGTCTTAAGTCCGATATTAGCCAATATGTCTGATACCAATCCATAAGTTCTCTTCAGACTCACAACACACATGCAATGACACCAGGACAATCATAGGCCAGTGGGTGCAGAGTTGTATGTATCCAGTAGTGGTAGAAGCATCTCAGCACGGCAGGAGTCTCCCCGTGGCTCCTCCAGTTTCCAGGGCTCAGGGTCTATCAGCATGCTGCCATGTCACTTGCAATGTCTCCCAGAGAGTGAGCGTTGTCAGTTGAAATCTCCAAGAAAGTGAACTGAGAGAGACCGTGCCACCACCTCTAAGAAGGAATTACCACATTTCCCAGAATTCTCAGGAGAAGACCATGCCCATACAGGTCTCATTGACTATTTCCAGATTGACAGGCTAGACTCCATTCCTACACTCTCAATTCTCAAATTGACACCAGATTAGGTGACTGTCACAGCTAATGAGGAATAATACTTATGCCACGACACATCAAAAGGATGAACACATTTGTTTCAGAAGACAGACACAATAACCAGAGCGTTCCCTACCATTCCATTGCCCATGCCTTAAGGAGGGATGAGTCCTTGGAGAAGGATAGGATGCTTGATCAAGATAAGGATCGGTTACATAGAAGAGACTCACAGCTAGCTGAGTTGATGCAGCAGCTGCAACAATAAGCTCAAAACAGTCCTGATCATGAGGATGGGTCAGGTCCAGGCCATGTTTCATTCTCTTGTACATTGGGTCAGTAGGAGTCAGAACCCATTCAACAGCACCTAAGATCCACCATCATATATGCTTGGAATAGACCAGCGGTTCTCAACCTGTGGGTTGAGGTCCCTTTGGGGTTGAATGACCCTTTCATAGGGATCCCTAAGACCATCAGAAAACATCACTATAACAAAATGACAGTTATAAAGTAGTAATGAAAATAATTTTTTGGTTGAGGGTCACCACAACATGAGGAACTGTATTGAAGGGTTGAGGCATTAGGAAGGTTGAGAATCACTGGGGTGGATGATGATAGAATCTCGAATTAGTCATGTTGAAGAAGAATGATATGAAGAGTATTGATCCACAAGGGGAAGTGCTTTCATTTTTTAAGCAAATTATAGAGCAACATGTGCTCTTTAAATGTTATAAAAATGCAAAAGATCACCAGAGGGCAGTGATGCCCCAAAACACACAAAAAATGCAAAAGGAAAAAAAAGCCAGCTTGGAAAGAAACTAGCGAGTTAATAGTGGAGGCAGGTGACGGGACTATGAGTAGCTTTCCTCTTGGTGTTTTAGATATTTTTGAGATTTCCACAAATATATGTTACTTTCAAAAATGGAAGTAGGCGGTGAAACCTTAGGGAAACACTTCTACTAAGGGAATGTGTGGGCTTTAATCAGTGTAGCCCTGCTCACTTACTACATGTGTGAATGAATGAGCACTAGACTGTCTGAACTTGGATGAAAGGAGCTCTGACTTAGGTATCTGTGTGCCCCTGGTACCAAGCCCAGAGCTCTGCAAGAGTAGCTGCTTAATAAAAGTGGATGGGGGTGAGTGGGGAAGCCAGTCTCCTAGGTATTTATCTAGTAAATATTTCTGTTTTAAAACCAAGTGAGTTGGGAACTGATATTGGGGGCCTAAGTAGAAAGAGGATTTTTCGAGAACGATGATGGCAACAAATGTGTAAATGTGGTCTGCATACAATTGATATGTGTGTTGATCGTGATAAGAGCTGTATGATTTGAGCCCCGGTGGTGTAGTGGTTGTGCGCGGGACTGCGGCCCACCGGGTTGGAGGTTCAAATCCAGCAGCAAGGCTGAGCCTCCTACTCCCACCACCTAGGGCAGTGATGCCCCAAACCATCCCCCCCCAAAAAAAAAAAAAGTTTTGGGCCTGAGCCCTGGTGGCATAAGTGGTTGAGTGCGGAACTGCAGCTTATGGGCTTGGCAGTTCAAATCCAGCGGCGGCTCTCAGGAGCGGCACTGGAAAGCACCCACAACCACCAGAGGTAGTGATGCCCACAAAAAAAAAAGTTGTATGAGCCCCCAGCAAAATGATTTAAACAACAACAACAACAACAACAACCAATTGAGTCCTACATCAGTACTGCTTCTCAAAGGGTCTTCTAAAGACCTTTAGGACTTCCCAGGGGTACGATTTCTAGAATTCTCTCCTTCCCTACACACTTCCTCACCCTTTCTGCTTTTTTTACCCAAACATCCTCTGCTGGAAGTCTCTGGTTAAATAAAACCCAGAGTTGGTACAAAGCCTGGCTTGAGCTATTTATGTACATTTTATTTCCCTGCCAAATGTCACCAGAGTCAGTGTCAAGCACGAAAGAATCAGACACATTCCTTGGGACAGTGCTTGGCTGTGCCTGGAATATAGCATTACCCTCTTGTCAGGGTTTTTTGGATGTTGAGCTAAGGAGCCCGTACCTGCCAAGGTGGTTAGCACTTCCGAGGTGGATGGTCATGACCGCAGACAAGCATGTGCCACGTTAGCTTGGAGGGAGGACAGGCTAGTAGTGGAGAATGGCTAGGTGGCAAGTGGTAGAGGCATCTAGGGGCTAAGGTTGACCAGACTAACTCCATTTAGCTCTTCTTGTCTCCTGAACCAAGTCTCTTCTGGGTTGCTTGGCCTAGAAAGTCAAAAACATGGAAGGGACAGAGTCGAGGTGAAGAAAGGAGCCCAGATGTTTCCTATATTGAATATCCGTGTTCACCTAGAGTGGTGGTCGGCAAACTGCGGCTTGCGAGCCATAGGCGGCTCTTTCCATGTGAACGTGCGGCTCTGAAGTCACATTGAAAACATTTGAAGGTTATTATTTCAGATCATGGTGATTTCATTTGTTTGGAAAAACATAGTTAAGACTCGAGTGATTTTAAAGTTGTTAGGAGGGCAGGTTTCGTTCTTTGGGCTCAAGAGTTTGCCGAGCCCTGACCTAGAGAATTACCCAGCTTTGCATCTTTCATGGGGTGGAGTGTTTTCTCATGACTGTAACAATGCTTTTCTTTCTTAAAAGAAATCATTTTCTTGGGGGCTCGTACAGCTCTCATCACAATTCATACATCTATCCATTGTGTCAAGCACACATGTACATTTGTTGCAATCATCATTCTCAAAACATTTGCTTTCCACTTGAGCCCTTGGTATCAGCTCCTCACTTTTCCCCCTCCCTCATGAAACCGTCATAATTTATAAATTATTATTTTGTCATGTCTTAATACTTTCTAGTGTCTCCTTTCATCCACTTTTTTGTTGTTCATCTTCCAGGGAATGGGTTATGTGTAGATCCTTGTAATTGGTTCCCCCTCTCTACCCCATTTTCCCTCCACCTTCCTGGTTTTCATCACTTTCACCAATGGTCCTGAAAGGATCATCTGTCCTGAATATCCTGTGTTTCCTATTCCTATCTATACCAGTGTATACACTCTGGTCTAGCCTGATTTGTAAGGTGGTATTTTCTATCAACATCCTCTTTCCATGATGACTTGGGTGGTCAAAACTTCATGATGGCTCATCATTGGTTTGTTTGTTTTCTAGTGACCTGAGCACAACCTTTTCTTGTAGTCATCGTACCTCCCAGATATTACCTCTTATCACTTATACACTTCAGACACCCAAACATCTGTAGCCAGGTCAGGCACAGGCCTGAAGTGCTTCTGGAATCCTAAAAGAAAATGACTGGTCTCTCCGGTCCAAAGTGATTTTTGTCCAGAGGATGGCCTGATAGATGCCACAGGAAGCACCTAACGAAGGAGAGAGATGGAGTGTGCAGAAGCCAGGCAGCTAGTTGGCATCGATGAAGGAGATTGCCAAGAGAGCTGCAAGAAAGGATGCACAGTCAGGAGACTGTGCCTTGCCCCATACCCAGTATGGTGATCTTGTATCAAATTCTCTGAATCTCAGTGCCTTTATCAGCACATGTAAAGTGTGACTTAAAACATTGCTTTCACTGTGTAGTGACCTCTACCCATAGTCAGAAAGGTGTCTACACACAAACACACACACACACCTCTGCAAATCATATTCATGCACACATGTAACAGAAACACAACGCAATAATGGCTATGTGCAAAGCACTCTGCTATTTTCTAGTCTACTGTATTGTTTCATTGTTTGAAAAATGCTAGTCTTGACCTGCTAAATGGATTTCACAATCCACTAATGGGTCATGCCCTGCAGTTTGAAAAAAACACTGAACTCCATAATTTTTGAGGTCCCTCGCAGCTGTAGAATCCAATGACTCTGCTAGATGCCTAAAGGAATTTTCTTCAAATCATCGCAGTGCTGTGACAGATGACTCTGTGCTCATGTTCTCCAGGAAGCACACGGTGTAGAACATGGCGGCAGAATCACCTGAAGATAAACAAGTGACTTACAAATGGCTGCAAAGGAGAAGGGAGAGTGCCTCTGCTCTGACAGTAGCTGGGCATTAGGCTCGCCCGCTCATCCTACTGAATGCCACCTTAGTCAACTGATCTCAGAGATCAGGGAAGTCACAGGCTCCTCATGCGCATGTGTGTGGCAGCTTTCCTTCTACTTTCCAGGTTCTAAGACTCCCCCAACCAAAGGATAATCTGGAAGGGCCTTGTCTTTGTTTATACTTCAATCACCAGGAAGATAGGAAAAGCAAAGCAAAAACGGGAAGTGTGGAGAGTGTCACACTTTTCCTCCATTGACCTTAGACCCTCATCCGGGTCTCTGGTGTAGAAAAGCGGACCTGTATTTATGGTGCGTTGGCATGCCAAGTACTTCATCAATTTAAAGATTTCCCAGACTCACTCTCTAGAGGTTTTGTGATTCCTAATTTACAGAGAAGTTCAGTCACTTGGGTAAGATCACACTGCAGGAAATGGCAGTAGCTGATGGGCATGCATCCCCATCTTTTTGACGCCAAAGCCCAGCCCCCCCCCCCCATCTCCACCCCCATAGAAAGCAGAGGCATCAAAAACTAGAGTGGTCAGAAAGTCCAGCCCCTTCTTTGTAAAGATGGAACCTGGGAACTTGCACAAAGTCACGCAATGTCAGAACTGAGGCTTCTATTAGTCTTAACAGAATGCGAGGCATTAGTACAACCACCACACCAATAATAACTAACTTGTCCTTCTGGTCCAGGGCATCATTTTATTGTAGAAGTTGGGCAATTTCTCTGAGGGAAATACTCTAGCTTCTTTTAGTGTGAAAATTAACACACAGGCATGTCCTCCGAGTCTGTAGGTTCTGGACATTTTTCAGGCAGCCACAAGTTTGTTATTGTTGTTTTTTGCTGCTGCTGCTGAGGGGTCACCATGAAATGCCTTGTCCACAATAGGAACAAATCTGAATTCTATTGTAGTCCTACAGACAGTCTTATAGGAGCCTGACTCTGGCTTTGTGCTACTCCACAGGTGACCAAAGTCTTAATGGCCCTCACCTCACCTGTACCCTACCCTGCTTCCTTCACCAGGCTGCCAATCAAGTAGACAAGGAACTGGTTTCTAAAGAAGGAGGACCAGTAGGGAAGGAAGGATTTCCCTTGGTGAAATCCCTATCTCACCCTCTCAAAAGAGTTTAGAACTCCAGCAGCAACAACAGAGTTATTTGATGCCATTGGGTTGGTTCAGGCACTAAGCTCCGCTAGCACAACAGAACAAAGCACAGCCTTGTCCTGCCCCATGCTCACATTTATTGCAATGCTGGGCCGCTTGTTCTAGCCACCGTGTCAAGCCGTGTCATTGAGAGCCTGCCTCTTTTTCACTGCCCTTCAAAATAACCACAGCATGAAGGCTGTGGCAATTCCATAATTTTATGTCAACCTGAATGTATATCGAAGTGTAGGGATAGTATTCAACCTGTCAATCAGGTCACAGCCTGATGGTGCCTCCTTGTACGCATGGCTTTCTCATCAGGAGGGCCTGGGAACTTCCCCATCTCTCCACCACTGACCTGAAACGTACCTTCACCTTCCTGCTTGCTGACCACCCTGAGTGCTGCCGAGTCTTGCCATGTTTCCACTGACATGTGCTCCATGTGACTCTAGACCTGTGATCTTCCTGCAATCTGCATCATTGCATGTGGCATTGTGAGTCTAAAGAGGGATTTATGGACTACTATCGGACTTATGGACTTGAATTGGACTAGGTGGGGATGATTTCTTGATATAGGATTATTTCTGGATATCAAGGGCTTTTTCTGACACATCTAGGCGTGTCATTGCACTTGTTTCACTAGTCAACCAGCCTAACACAATGTCCTTCTCCAGGGACTGGTCTCTCCTGACAACATGCCCCAAATATGCAAGGCAAAGTCTCCATCCCTGCCCTTAAGGAGCATTCTGGTCATACTTTTTCTAAGACAGATTTGTTTGTCCTTTTGGCAGTTCAAGGTACTGAGTAGATTTTTCCTTTGTTTACTAAGCTGCTTGCTGGCAAGGAATGAGTTCTTCCTAGCAAGGACCAGGAAGCCAATCTACATTTTTGTGGTACGTTTTCACGTGCTCATCAGTACATGAATAGACGGACTCAGTGCTTCCTGTCATAGAGCAGGAGAATGGATGGTTTATGGAGGGATGGCTTCTGGGCTACAAAACCGTGTGACGGGATGGGCATATGACAAGTCATGGGGCAGGAGCCTGTGGGGAAGTCTTACTTGTTGAAACTATAAGAAGATGGCCTCCAATGCCTTCTCTCCCCTCCAGGGGTAGATATTCCATCACTGAGTCACCTAGCACAGTGTTTTGAATGTTTGCCACAGGCATCATTCGTTCATTGACCTCAGTTGCCACCTTCCCCCTTTCCAATTCCTGAGGACTTGGGAGAAGGAAGGAGGAACATGGGGAGCTGGAGGCAAGGTTAAAGGCTGTCACGCTAAGGAGGCAAAGAACAGGCATTTCTGCTCCTTCCAGGATCTCAGTGAGTCACTGTCTCAGAGATCTTCAAACTATGGCGTGCGAGCCACATGTGGCCCACCGAGGACATTTATCCAGCCTGCAGGGTGTTTTTGTCTCTGTGCGTGTCCTGATTAGTCTCATCTTGGGCCCCCCAGTGAATTTGTTCACAATTATTTTTTAACTCTAGTCCGGCCCTCGAATGGTCTGAGGGACAGTGAACTGGCCCCCTGTTTAAAAAGTTTGAGGACACCTGAGGGCAATGAATGGGTTTGGAACTCTTGGTCTATGGGTAACAGAGATCTGAGCAAGTGAGAAGGAATTTCTGGTGGGCCTGTTAATTGAAAGATTGGGGGTTGGGATCCACACAGTGGCTCCCTGGGAGAATGACCCCAGCGATCCATTCCCAGGAAACCCGATGGGGCAATTCTGCTCGGTCAAATTAGAGCATGATTCAAAATTGACTCCACAGCACCACCGCCAACAGATTTTTTTTTTAATGTGGCACATGGAACCCACCCCCCACCAGAGCTTAGACACACTCATGTTAATATTGACTTTGGCAAGATCAGTGGCTCTGAAGCCAAGCAGGTAAAGTCTCTAATCTCAGATCTCCTCTCAGCAGGTGTGCGCCTGTGGAAATGTACGCTCTTTCTCAGCGGCTCCATTTCCTTTGCTGTGAATTGGGAACAATACTTCACTCTGGGGGTTGTGTACGGTTACCTTAATGTGATGGCCATCATGTGCCTATCCTCTGTAAGAGCTTACAGACTTGGAAGGTCGAAGGGATATGAGTACATAGCCTTTTTCTTCCTATAAAGCATGGAAATGGGATCGGTAACCCTACTGTCCCTTGCATTCTCCAGCATCATCTGCCCCTTCGTTGGGGAGCAGAGACAGAGGGGGAAGGTGAGAAATACAAACAAGGCCAGTGATGGAGCAGGATCCTCAAAATCTCTTTTGCTATGGGGCATACCATAATCCATAGGCCCCACAGACATCTAAGGGGAGAGCATCCTACATGGTGTGGACACGAGGGGTTGGGAATCTTGGGGGACATCTGAGAATTCTGCCTGTCACAGAGTGACCCTTAAACGGATTGGCATAAGCAGAAGAGATAGCTCCAGGCTTGGCCCTCGTGACGTTTTTATGAAAACAATCAGGACCCACGGCACTCAGCCTGCTCGTGTACAGTGAAACTGTGTAAAGGGGGTTGCAGGGGTGGGGGGGGGGGCAAAGGGAGCCCGAGAATGCAGGCGGCTTCGCAATGGCAATGGGGTGGCGAGTGTGGGGGTGACGGGCTTTGACGTTGCTTGAGCTGTTCTTTGGGGCAGGAATCATTTTCTTTTGAAGAAGGAAAATGGGGCGGTTTTCTCTGGAAGAGCTCCATTCAGGCCTGGCTGTCTGCCTCCGGTGGACACATAACGCTCGTGACTGCTCAGTAACCAAAGGAGCAGAGGCGTGAACGAGTTTGCCTTTCCTTCCCTGTCTAAGAGATAAACCCTATTGTGGCAACTGATGAGTGAAATGTTCACCTGCTAATGCGTGGCAGAAATCCGTTATAGCCGCTAAGCAGATCAAGAGAAAGATCTGGAAGGGGGAGAAGTGAGGATTCCTCACCCTGAAGGCTGTCACTGGGAGCCCAACCCCGGCATGGCGACTTGGCTGCTCACGTCAGGATGCATGTGCCTGTCTCTGCCCTGCAGAAATACTGATCTGAGCAGCAACAGGGTTCCACCGTCCAGAAACTCAGCGTTAGAGGACCCACTCAGTACAGTAGGAACATGTTTAAACGTGCCAGAAAAGCAGAGGCACCCTCCCCTAAAGAGCGCGCCCCCCCAATGTAACCTGATACAATATTTAATGATAAGAAAATGCTGAACTTCTCTACCATGATTTACATATTTGTCAGATCAAATGTGGGGAGAAAATGAGGGTCTAAAGGTGTAGTCCCCCAGAACACTTGTTTCTGATCCCATGTGCCCCCTGACTGTCCGCTGCTGTTTGCAGGCTATGCATTGCTGTGTGTTCAGGGGAAGTCCCGCCCTCTGGAGTCTCCACGTCAGTCAGACCACAGGATCAGCACAGTGCATGCCTCCCCTCATTTGTTAATGAAAGTGATGATGGTTCTTAACACCACTGTTGGGTTTATGCTGTTATATATGACCATATTTTGCTTTATTGTAATATTTTACTATACTGTTACTACTTGGTTCAGAATGTTTTTTCTTGTTTTCCTGCTCTGAAAACTGGGTGCATCTTATGGTCAGGTGAATGGTTCGAAAAATACAGTACACAGGAGGTTGATGGAATCTTCAGAATTAGCTTTTACAGAAGGGCCAAGATGGAGAATTGAGGGCTCTAATCTTGAAGTGACTGGGGTTTCTGGAGTCTAGAGGGCTTGACCCACTCCCAGGGAATCAGAGAGAAATGAGATAGAGTGTTTCATTTCTATGGGCCATCTCTCCCAACCCATGACTTACGGGTACAATCACAACCCAGTCACCACACAGAATCAAAGGGCAACAGATTGTCGCATTGTATGTTTCTCAAATGTGCCTGATGATTCACAAAGATATGAACCTGGGGGTCACTCATCAAATAGGCATATGACCAGGCCTTTTTGCTGGACATTCAGGTTCAGGGAATTTCAAGTGGGTTTGTGCCTAGCACTTCTGACAGATCTTTCCCTGTGATCAACCCTGAGCTAATGACGAGGAGCTGGGCTCCTCTCTGTAGAAAGATTGAGGAGCCGTGACTAATGGACTCCTCCCCCCAAAATGGTGTCCTCTACCCAGGGCAATAGTCGTGGGACTTGTCATCCTTGCATTTTAATTCTTGCTGAACATTGGCAATGCCTAGACATAAGTCACAGGGAGTAATCTGCCCTGTAGCTGAGGGCAAGCGATTAGAATAGAATGGATAAAGGCTCTATATGGGTGGGGTCGCCCCCAGTGGGAATGGGCTCCCTGGCCACGAACAATAAAAAAAATATCACAATGTAGTTATTTTGGAGCTAAGCAGTCCAATATAATGGGGACACTAGTTACAATGAACTATTTAAATTTTTCAATTAAAATGAGAAATTCCATTTCCCTCTCACTAGTGATCAATAGCTAATCTGACTCGAGGCTCCAGTGGTGGGCAGCACAGCTTCAGAGCTTTCCCAGGAACTCAGAAGGTTCTATCACACAGTAGCTGCAGGGGACCTCCTCGTGGCCCCTGTCCATGTGACATTTCTTCAGCATCTTTGTATTTAGGTATCTAAGACAATACCCATGTACCTCTGACTCTGGTCTGCCCACAGGCTTGCCACACCCCTCTCTCTGGGGCTTTACGCAGGCAATTTTCTCAGTTGACAAAACCAATCTCTGTTCCCTCTTTGGGAACTCTTAGTCTTCCTCCACGTTCCAGCAAAATCAAGGTTACCTTCCTTGCGACACTCTTCCTGGAATACCTTGGCTACTTCTGGGACTTGGAGTGTGTCTTGGCTACCCATCTTATGATCAGGACTGATTTAAGGCTCTGAGCTTATCACCACCATGCAGTGCAGTCTGTCCCTGGTGCCGCTCTAACGAAGGACTGCAAACATATGGCTTAAAACAACCTACATGTATTCCTCCATAGTTCTGGAGGCCAAAAGTCTGAAATAAATTTCAAGATGTTGGCAGGGCTGGTTCTATGGGACAATTTGTGTCCTTGCCTTTGTCAGCTTCCAGAGGTTGCCCACACCCTGTGGCTCGTGCTTCCCTTCTTCCTTCTTTAAGACCAGCAACTTTTTCTCATGATCCCTCTGCTTCCATTGCCACCTCTCCTCTGTCTAACTCAGATTCCTCCTGTGCCTCTCCTGTAGGACCGCTCTGACTACCACAGCAGGCCCAGCCTGGATAATTTGGGGTATTTCCCCATTCCGAGATCCATCATATAATCACATTTGTAAAGTCCTTTTTTGTCATATCAGATAACATTCACAGGTTACAGGGATTAGGACATGGATCTTTGAGGGGGTCACTATTTAGTCAACTGCCTATGTGTGGCCTTTGTCACATTATATTGTGCCACATTAATATTTGTTTCTGTGTTCTCAGGTTCAGGGTATTGTATTCTTACTTTGTGATACTCATTAATATCTAAATGGGTGAATTATTAAACTTGCTTCAGAATACTTGTGTATGGGATCTCCTCTTGATAGATAGGAGTGGGGGCATGGAGATGTAAAGCTAAAGGTCAAATATGCATTTTCTTCTGATTTTCCTAATGACTTTCAAGCTGGTATAATTATCCCCCCAGGGGACATTTGGCAATGTCTGAGGACATTTTGCACTGTCACTAGAGAAACTCATGTCCTATTTGTATCTAGTTGAGAGAGGCCAGAGCTACAATCAGTGCGCAGGACAACGCCCCCCACAAAAAATGCTACCCAGCCCAAATGTCCCAGGTGTCTTGGGTGGAGAAACCCAGGAATGCTGCTATCAGATGATGGGAAACCACCACGAACAGTGGGTAAATTTTAAGGTAAGGCAGAGAAAGAACCCAGCCCTCTTTAGACACCTGCCTCTCTGGATCACCGTGGAAATAAATCTGTGTTTCTATTTTTCATTCTCACACTTATGATACATTATTCTAGAAAATAAACATTTCAGAAGGCTGTGTTCATACCCCAGACCCCCAATAAGCAGTCATTGATGCAGTATTGGGGGGCAGGGGATTACTTGTGGGAAGGTCCTGTGTGTCTTGGAGTTTTCTTTCTGCTAGTCCCTTCTAGGAAATCAACCTTTCTTCTTGTCTGTGTGGCTCTCTGCTTTCTTGATCTGTAGAGTGCCGCCGTCCATGTAAGGCTTCTTAAACCAAGCGAGATGCTAGATGGAACTTCAGAAACCAGAGGGGAAGGAGGGACCCAAAGGCTTGTGTGGGGTGTAGGGGCAAGTGGGTGCGCACAACAACCCCCAGTGGCACACCAGGGGAAGCAGAGGAGAAGTGCTAAGAGGCAATGAGAGGGAGGAGGTGGGAGGGCCCTGTTCTGCCAATAAGGAAGGTCTGGAGAGCACAGCAGAACCCGTCTTGAGAGGTTGACAGGTGGCCCAAGAGTGAATGAATTTCTAGGTGTGTAGTGCGTAGTCATTTCCCAAACAGAACCCCGCTGCATTCCAAGAGCTGGCATCCTTAAGATTTTGTCTAAGACTCCTGGGGTCATGTCTGTTCCCAGATGGTTTGGCGTCTCAGGGAGACAACAGCAGTAGGTAAGCATAGCACTTTGGGGGAAAGAAGCCTTTCAGATGGCTCTGGGGGTCCGTTCTCTGGCCCGCCTCCCACAACACCCTCAACGGGGAGTGTTTGGTTGTTTGTGCTCCCCCTGGTGGACACGGGGGCAGCGCCTTGAAGGATGGCAGACAGTGAAGTTGGGAGGTGGAAGGCAGTGTGAGGAGAGACCTTGAGGTCAGGAATCAGGGAAGGCCAGGAATGTGCTCTAGCTCCAGTGGGCCTCAGAAGCAGGGGTGGAACTCTGACTAGAGCTAGGGCAGATCTTTGAACTCATCCTTGAACGTTGCTCTTCTTTGTTAGCAGACAGACGCGCTCCCCGAACCCACTCACCTGAAGCTGGGCAGCCAGGGGCAACTTTAGGTGGAGGAGTGACAAGAGTGATGAGAAGGGAAGGTTGGAGAATACATTAATGCAAGGATTCTCAAACTTTTTAAACAGGGGGGGCCAGTTCACTGTCCCTCAGTGTTGGGGTCTCGTCCAGCAAGACCCTTACGTGGGGACTTCAGGGCTTCAAGGAAGCAACGCACCTGGACGAGGAAAAGACAAAGAAAAGACACAGAGACAGGGAGCAAGACAAGTGCTGATCAAGCTCCGTTTATTTTTGGTTCAGGCAGCAGTATTTATCTTCAAGCATAGGGGGAAGTAATGGGCTTACAATTCTTGCCTTGCATGGCATAATTTGGGACCACAACTTACACAATGTTGTTAAACCAATCACAGTAAAGGTCAATTATTGAGTACATTATTGAGCAGCTCAGGAAACTTTTGTTGCTACAGACAATCTCATGATGTGCAGGAAGCTTAATCATGAAATTGTGTCCAGTAATGATAACCCCCTGATTAAGATCTGCGCAAGGGGCAGGCAGTTGAGACAGCTGGCGCAATCTCAAAAATACCCAAATGGCAAAGGTTGCCTTCGGCCCCCCACACCTCAGACCGTTGGAGGGCCAGACTCTAGTTACAAAAACAAACAACTATGAACAAATTCATTGCGGGTCAGGGATGAGTCAACTGCTAAGCAGGGCAGGCAGCGGTGGCCAAAACACACTGTGGCTGGATAAATGTCCTCGATGGGCCACATGTGGCCCGCGGGCCATGGTTTGAGGATGCCTGCATCAGTGGATGACAAGTAGGTCTCCCATCCCTGGACTATGGCCCCAGCTAGTACACATCTATACTGTCACATTCCAACCTCCCTCCACCTGGGACTTAGTTCTTAAAGTGACCTCAGCACTTTGGTGCCCAACTCTTGGAAAGAAGGGGGGAAATAGTCCAATGTCAGGACACTGATGTCTCGATCACGTTCTCTTGCAGCCGTTTCCAACCTGGATGTTGAGAGTAAGCTGAGCGTGTACTACCGGGCCCCATGGCACCAGCAGAGAAACATCTTCGTCCCAGCCTCCCGGCCGCCCTGCGTGGAAGAGCTGCACCGCCATGCCCGGCAGAGCATGCAAGCCCTGCGCCGAGGTGACCGACCCTGGGACCCTGGGCCGGGTGGGCTTTGTGATAGTCAGGACTTCGAAACACTCCTTTTCCTACGTGAAAAGAAAATCACAGCTAATAGAAGCTGCCGGTAGTCGAGAGTCAGTCAAAAAGTATTGCTGGGAAACACTAAAAATCTAATTTCAACAAACATCAAAATATAAAGCTATGGTTAACTGGACATGCCCTAAGCTAGGGCGACACACTACTGCAGGCAGGGCTTCCCTTTCTCTAACCTGTCCCAGGAAGAGTCCTGTGTTCTTCGATGTATACCATTTATACCACATCAAAAAGAGAGTTTGGGCATCCTTGAGGGGTTCTATTCGGGTTTCTCTGGTGATTTCTCCTCCTCCTCCTTCTTTTAGTTTGAGGAAGGAAAACAAGTCAGGCGGGTAGGGTGCAGTGAGATAAGATTTCCCAACAGACTGCTCCAAGGACAGCCCTAGCTGCCCAGGAAGAATGAGCAGGTGCATGATTGTGGTAGAAAACAATTCCCCAGAGCAGCTTTTCTGACCTTTATCTCACCATTTTTATGGAAACTTCCTCATCATAAGGCCTTGTGATCATCCTATGTCCTTAGAGAAAATTTATCAAGATGACTCCTTAGGAATCTCACAAAACAGCCACCATCCCCTTCGGAGATACCTCCTCTGCCTTGAATGAAACTGGCCTGGCAGCTCCCCTCCGAAGCCACTATTTCAGTGAGCCTTTGGGAGAGACAACCTCGATTTCACTGCCAATGAGTCGATGCAAACTCACAGCGACCCTGTAGGATGGGGTAGAACTTCCAGTCCCTCCTGTGGGTTTCCAAGACTGTCTTAGGAGGCGAAGGCAAGTGTCTTACTGAGAGAACTTGTCTGTAGCTATCCAATAACAGGAGAAATGTATTTATACACATTTTACTTGGAATAAAGTGTGCATGTATGAGCTGGAATCCAATAGCAATACTTTTGACTTACCCTCATATGGTATCCATTTGTAATATAAATATAGTATATTTATATAGACGTGTATTATATACAATATTATATATGGCATTCTTTTTTAAGAATGTGGACTTCCTCTCTCTTTTATTTTACCTTTCTTAACCCCCTTTTATTTAAGGGTATAACACACATAGGGAAGAGCACACAAAACACAGTCCATTTTAATATATGGCATTATGATAGTCATGATCATTTTTAATTATGTTAAGTATAGAAATATAATTGATGTATAATATTAGTATATTATGTATACTATATTATAGCATCTTATATATAAATATAAGATCGTGTATAAAATATAGTATATCTATGTTATGAGTGTTATTTAAGTTAATAATAAAGCACAAATTTAAAAATGGTATTACGGCTTAATACGACAATAAAGAGAGCTTGCGGAATTATTAAAACTATGATAGAGGGCAGTAATGTCCCCCCAAATAAAACTATAATAGAATTTCAATATGCCAGTGCCCAGACACCACCACATGAAAAGGCATCATGAAGCAGTCAGGTTCCTGCACCTATGATAAGAGGTTCCGGTTATGAAGTGATGATAACCAGACACCAGGTCAAAGGATAGGGAAAGGAGGGAACTAAAGGACAGAAGGACCCGGCCATAAGCACTGATGGAGTTGGCACATGTTGAATGTGAGCAACAATAAACAGTTGGTTTAAAATGCAAAGGAGTTTCCCTTGGATTCAGAATGAAGTTCTAGGCTTTACCCCATTAAAGTGACCAGATTTTAAGTGGGACACCATTGATGGGGGGAAGGGGGTCCTTGATCAAAAATTTGGTCTATATGGAGCAACAAAAAATTTCATAGAGCGTAAACATAGTATTGTAATATATTTATTTTAATTTTAAAACGCCACGGACGTTGTTATATTGTGAAAAGTGGGATGTCTGGTCACTTTACCGTATCTGGTGGTATATTTGAATCTAAGTGGGTCCTGGAAGATGTGATTGTTCAAGACCTTTCATTTCCTGCTTGCAAGGGGGTGATGGCTCCTGGCCTGGCCTCCAACTACTCATTCTAACAACCCAAACCACCCACTAGGGGGCTCTCCTGCTCTGGCTGAGAACCAGTCCAAGGTCTTCATTTCACAGGCAGTGGAAACTCAGAGAGATTCACAAATTTGCTCAGGGGCACCAACAGAAGTTTAGGGGACATGGGCCAGGACTCGGGGTGAGCCCTCCTAACTCTTTTTCTCCTCACCACACGCCCCAAGAAAATAATATGGCTGGAGGCAGATCTGCTGTAAAGGACCGCTATAAAGTGTTAAAGAGCCAGTGCGTCACCTGGAGGATTAAGGGGCACCCGAGCGAAGCAGTCGTTTGGTATCCATGCAGACGTTGGGGAAAGAACAAGAAAGATCGAAGAAGAATTGATGCCCTGGAGGTAGGATGATGGTGGAAACTACCAAATCGACCCCAGACTGCCAGAAGAATAAGCACATCTGTCTGGGAAGAAGCATATTCAGAAGGCTCTCAGAAGTCAGCCTGGTGAAACTTCATCTCACTCACGTTGGGCGTGGCATCCAGGAGGCACCATGAAAACTCACGAGGAAGACCCTCAAGGCGGTGGATGGACATAGGAACTACAGCCCTGGGTTCACACGTGGGCATGGCTGTGGAGGTGGCGCAAGGGCCAGCAGTGTATTCCTTCTGATGCAACAGCCATCTGATGGGTCTCGGAGTACTGAGAACTAGGCACGGAGCTCCGATCAGTCACAATGAATGATGCAGCCTTTCCTTAGGCTGATTGCTTTTCGGTGCCTTAAAACTAGTCTAATTAGAAGGGAGGGGGGAGAAAATGAAGGCAAGTGGTCCACACGGGGAGGAAGTGCGGAAGGGGGACTGCTCTCTCGTGGGCACTGCAATCCATGTCACACAACCCAACGCAGACGCATTTGTTTAATGGGGAACCAATTTGCTCTATAAACCTTCATTCAAACCACAATAAAAAATTCTAATTAGGACAAGGGCTTAAAAATTAGAATCATCCTTTCTTGAGCCACCCCCCCCCCCCGCCCACCAACAATTGGGCATTGGAAATTGGCACGCAGGCAGTTGGGGCCTGTAGGTCTTTTGTTGGAGAGACAGATGGTGCCTACATATTTTATGCCTTTGTTCCCAAATTCCTATACTTTAAAGGCATGCTATTTTGCCAAAGTCATAAAATTCCAATAAAATATTCAAACATCACTAGGAAGATGGAGAAATACAATAAGAAACACCATTTCCATTTTATTTTCTTCTACATGTGTGACTTCTACCTTTTTCCTCCCACCTAATCTCTTTCTCTCTGAATCAAAGAGCTAATATCACTTAAATGACCGTTTCTAAAACATTTTCCTCGGGTTATTAGGGCAGACCCTGTCACACTGTGAAAATGAAGTTACAATCAGGATCCCCTAGAAGTAGTCTCGGCATCCTTATTAAAACCAAACCAGGTACTGGTGAGTTGCTTCTGATATTGGAGGATGGTAGAACCTCCCCATAGACTTCCCAAGGCTGCGAATCTTTATAGACGCAGGCGGCAGGCAGCATCATTCCCTCCTCCCTTCCCTCCTCTCCCCCACCCCCCCCCAAGCGGCTGGTGAGCTCAAACCACCAACCTTACAGTAACAACCAAGTTCTAAACTACTGTGACACGAAAGCTCCTTGATATACTTATTAGTCACTTCTGTCTTAAACCTGGCTGTAAAACATCCCTTTAATTGTTACCAACCCCCCTCTCCCCCCGAGTCCTCTCCCAGTAATCTTCCCTCACTCCTTTTCCTTTTACAGTGTGCCGCTCGCCAAACATTCTGGGTGTCCTTATCACTAGTCTCTAATGAGTCTGTCTTCCACCATGAATCAGGAGAAACTGATGGGCAAGAAGTGCACCTATTTGCGCCCCCCCCCCAAGCACTTAGAATGAACTTGACCCACATTAGACCCGCAGTGTGCATGTGTGTGGAACTACAGTACACACTGCAGAAAGCTAGTGGGGCGCTGAGGGAACTGGATGACGACAGAGGGGATCTGATCATACTCCCGAAATGCTTTGTCTGGTCGCATCGAGAAGGAGCTGGAGCAATGTGCCCTTTCTACGTCATTCTTTTCACCCTTCTTATGAGAAGCGTGTCATCCCTGATGAGATTTTTAGAGATTCAACCAGAAAACACCAAGCTGCTTGTCAGTTATCATAATCCAGTGCTTTATCAGGTTTGGATTTAATAGCGGAAATGAAGAACACCAAGTGCCAATATTAATTTTCCTTGAGCTTCCTCCTGGGACTGAGAGACGGACACAGGACCTCCTAGGGTTTGGAAGGAAGACAGTTTCCCTCCACAGACTCACTTGGTGGTGGTTGGCTCAATAGCAAATCTTGGGTGTAGTCATTTTAATAGCACAGCAGAGAGCCATAAACAGGAATTATAGGCATCATAGAATTAAAAACATGCAGCGTAGAATTAAAATTAGAAAGTCACTTTTTAAAAAAAAAAATCTTGTCCAAGAAACTTGTCTAGCTGTGTATTTGTCAGAATAATCCACTTCTGCCATCTGGTGGCAATGAATAGCACTTGCCTCTCCATTCAATTTTGTGGGAGAAAAGCTGAAACCGTGCATGGAAGAACAGTTCCACTCTGCCCTGTAAGTGTCACTCTGTGTTGGAAATGACTTGGCGGCAGTGCATGTTAGGTTTTATGGTCGTTTAACTAAAGAGTCGTGGTAATGGAGTGGTTGACAGAGCTCGGCTGCTAGCTAGAAGGTTGAGAAGAGACCCCAGCAATCATTGTGTGGGAGAACGAAGAGGGGGGTCTGCTCCCATCATGAGGCGAGCCATGGAAACCCTATGGGACAGTTCTACTCTGTCCTAGAGGGTCACTATGATTCAACTTGATGGCCAGGGTTGAGTTCTGTTTACTTGTTTGGCTTTTCACTCAACAGCCTTGTTCAGCAAATGCCACCATGGGCGTCCCTGTGTGCTGTCTATTTGAACAGCTGGGAGATGCCAGCGTTCCCCCAGAGGGAGGATAATGAAGCACAGATCCCCAGACATGTGAGGTGGAGAGAGAAACAGCCCCTTTTAAAGATGAGGCCCCAAGAAGTGGAGTCAGGGGCAGAGATTAGACCCTAGAAATTGGCCGTCTTCAGGATCTGCTCAGCAGCACACCCCTCAACAAAGAGGGCAAAGCTGGGCCTATAATTCAAAGAGCAGTCAAGTCTCACTCCTTTCCCCACGGAATCCCCAGTCTAGTGAGGGAGACTGACGAGTCCGGAGTGCTGCGGTCATTTCCACTTGGTGCTGTGCCAGGGCACAGCCTTTGGTGCTGTGCCTTTCTGTGCTTCCAGAAAGGCTTCCTGGAGGAGGTTATCTGGAAATAGATTGCAAGTTATTTAGAATCCAATCTCCCACCCCCTCTTCTCCTCCCTTTTACTTAGCAATTCTTTAGTGCTTCGAGACAGCAGTGCTTGGACCCTATGGCCCTTGTCCGTGAGAAGACAATATCATTGACTTCATTACACATGGGTGGGGGGCAGTCGTTTTCATAGCACTGATTCACAGGGCAGTGAATCCTAAGGGACTGAAATATTTCTATCTCCTACTTCCTTTCCTCTCAAGTTTTAGGGTTGGCATTGCAATTAACTTGCTCCAAGAGGACTACTGCAGTCACATATGGTAGTAGACCAAGGGCCATCCATGCCACCAACTTTAGAAAGCTACCTTATTAGGAATCCCTGGTGGCGCAGTGCTTCCGTGTTGAGCTGCTAACCCTAAGGTCCGAGGGCTGAAAAAACTAGCCGCTCCTCGAGAGAAAGATGCGGCTTCCTAGTCCTGTAAAGGGTTGCGGCCTAGGAAGCCCACAGGGGCAGTTCTACCCTGGAGGGTCACTGTGAATCTGCCGTAACTAGAGGCAGTGAGTTTTTGGTGGTGTTTTGTTTTTAATCATCAGGGAGTCCGCAAGTTCGCCCACCCGCCCCCAATGTAGTGCAAAGAGGGAACGACAAGGGGACTTTCGAGAATAGGTGGGAAAAGGATATTATTTGGGGATTCTATTTCCCCGTGCATGTTTTAAAGCTTCTCATATGTCAAGAAAAACGTGGAAGGGGAGCGCTTGAATGGGTAATTGAGCTGATATCTCCATGTCTCCCTTCCAATTCTTCCTTGCCTTGCATCCATCCTCACCAGGGCCACGGGTACCCTGCTCTTCTTTTTACACATAAGACAGAAGTCTTTCCGTGCCCTTGCCCACCGAGTAAAACCCATCGTTTGCTTGCAGAGAAAAAAGTGGGGATGACCCGGGAGGTAGACACGGACCCAGAATGGCACTTTGACAAGGAAGGCATTTGTCATAAGTAGTTGGCCAAGGCCAGGCAGCGAGGCTCACAGACGGTCAAATCAGACATGGCGAGTAGTCCAGAAGCTCATGAGTACTTAGCGAGGGCTTCAGGGAACGCACATGGAACGAAACAAAGAGGGAGGGTGTCAACCTTGTGACGACCCGAAGAGGACACAACAGTGAAAGCAAGGACAACTGAGCCTATTAGAAATACAGGGCATCCCAATTTGAAGTCTAGACTTGAACAAAAGCATTCGTTAATTCCTCTTACACTCAGCAAACCTTTATTGAGAGCACACTGCATGGCACAGGGACCAGAAGCTGCATCCAGTATCCTCTCTTGTCTCCAGGAGCCAAAGTGTACTGGAAGTGTCAGACCTACAGAAGAATGGTTATTTTTTTTAATCGGGGCAGCTGTATGTGAAGCTGTTTGCTAGCCCAGATAAGAAAAGGAATGTCATAGGGGCTGTCTGACTTCTAGTTAATGCCTAATACATAATCAACAGGCCATGTTCAAAGAATTCGTAGGGGAGAGAAATAAAGCACCAAGAAAACGCCGAAGTTGCCCAGGATTTCCTTTCACTTGGATCCACAATCAACAACACTCATGAAAACGGCAGTCAGAAAATCAAATGGTGTGTTCCACTAGGAAAATCCGCTGCCAAGGCTCTAAAGTGTTAAAAAGCAAAGAGGCCACTTTAAGAACTAAGATACTCTGACTCCGCACATGATGTTTTCAGTCACCTCATGTCTGTGAAAGCAGGACAATGAATAAGGAGTATTGCATACAAATTGCTGCCTCGGAATCATGGGGTTGGTGATGAGGACTGAATATATTATTCAAGAGAACAGATAAAACGGACTTGGAAGAACTATGGCCGAAGAAATGCCGATAGCTAGACTCTGTCCCACGTATTTGGCATGCGTCATCTGGAGGAACCAGTGGATTGAACTGGACAGTGTTGTGCTCAGTTGAACAAAGGCCCTCTGTGAGTTGGAAGAGCCAGCATAAAAAGATGACTGTCATCAAATGGTAAGGCAATCTTATTTCAAGAGAAGTTGTGTCCGTGCCTCTAGGCTGGGGCAAGAGCAGGATCCTGTTGCCAAATCTGGGTTACCGATGACTCAGCAAGTTGTCTACCCTCCTTGAGTCTGTTTAGGGGTCTACAGGAGTGGGGCCGCATTAGCGCCTCCTTTGCTGAGAGGAGGCACTTCAGATTTTTAGCAAAAGTCGGTGGCACATTCCTAATTGGGGCCTTACCATGATTACTTGTAGATGTGCTGCTGAGTGGTAGTGAGGTTAAAGGACAGGGCAGATGTGCAGATCTGCTGCACCAATTTGTCTCTGATCACAAGGGGGAGGGAGGGGTTGTCACTAGAGATTTCGGTCCTGAACATGAGTCCGGGCAGGTGGGGTGGGTGGTCTTTGGGATACCAGTGCACTTTGGGCCTCACCGAGATCTCTACAAAGCCCAATCAGTGTGTTTCCAGGATCTGGATAATTCCTCGGAGAAAGCCGGGACTGCTACTATATCTGATCCTGGCGTACTTTTGGTCTGTCCGAAATCAGATAACAATGTGGATTCCGAAAGTTCGTGAGACAATTCGACTGTCTTTTAATTCCATTTCTCATGGACTTTTTGAAGTTCCTTCTGAGGGGTGCTAGGACCTGACAAGGGTTCCAGAGTTCTTGGACTATCCTGTGTGACAGCTGCAGTGGTGTGTCAATCAACCAGCTCACTGGAAAAAAAAAAAACATGTTTCTAAGCCATGTTGCACAGCATTGGACAATTTCTATGGTGTAAACACTCCCACTCCGGCTGATATCACGCTATCACTGTTTAACGACTGGCTCCCAGAATTCTTGAAATGCACAGCAATTGGCTCTCAAAGGCAGGACGAGCCAGCTCTCAATGGATGGCTGTGGACCTTGGTCTCCGACTTCGTGGAAGGCATTTCTGGAGAGGCTGGGCCTGCTCTCCATTCCAGCCCTGCGGGCAGCAGAGCTCCCACCAGTTGTTCGAGAATGTTTTGTTCTTTCTTCCTTTCTTTCGCCTTCTCTGCTTCTTTCTTTCCTCCTTTGGTTTACTTGTGCTGTTTTGAAAGGAGGCACGAGGCAGAAGTGAGTCACCAGGCAACAATGATGATATGATCCACAGAAATGTATTTGTCCAATTTCCACCTGCAGTTTCAAGTTGCTTGGGGCTGTTCTGAAAATGGGACTGGTAGACAGATGCCTTAGCTAGATTCGTGAATACTCACCAGGTCTTAGCCTTTTTTTGCGGGGGGGGGGGGCTGTTGAGGGGGCATCACTGCCTCTGGTGGTCATGGGCGCCACCCAATGCTGCTCCTGAGAGCCACCGCTGGATTTGAACCACCAAGCCCACGGACTGCAGTCCCGCACTCAACCACTTACGCCACCGGGGCTCAGCCCTAGCCTTTTCTTAAGATTCCCCAACCAGCACTCTCACAGGTCCTTCCCCAGACTGTGGAGCCAGGTCTTGGTAGCTGGTGCTGAGAATAAAGCCTTTGATAGCATCCTTGTCCTGAGTCTGTGCCAGCAGCAGCTGTCAATCAATGGGACAAAGGGAAAAAAATGACTCCTCAAATGACAAAAATGTTTCACTATCACCGCATTGTTTTGTCACCTCTCCTCCAGAACACCGGAGCCGGAGCGATCGCCGGGAGCAGAGAGCCGCCGCTCCCCTTTCTGCAATTGCTCCTCCCTTGCCAGCCTACCCACCGGCTCACAGCCAGAGGAGGCGCGAGGCTAAGGACCGTCACTTCTTAATGGTAAGCTCGGTGGCCAGCTGGCAGCCAGTACTTGCTCATCAGGAATTCTCGCCTCCGGTATGTGAGTTTGTCTTGAGAATCGGTTTCCTTCCTCCAAGGGAGGGAGCCTGAGTTAGCTGAGAGACCATGTCATGGACATCTGGGAACAAGACTCTCTTCTGCCTCAGAGCAACTCTTTCATGGCACAGAACTGCCCCATAGGGATTCTAAGGCTGTCCTTTTGACGGAAGCTGGCTCCCTCTTCTTTGTTCTACGGAGCAGTTGGTGGGATTCAAGTGCAGACTTTACCATTTGTCGCCCTTTGTTAGGGATTATAATAATAACCGATGAACCACGGTGACGTTGAATTGCTAACCACAAAGTCAGTGGTTCAAACCCACCAGTTGCTCTGTGGGAGAGAGATGAGGCTGTCTACTCGTGAAGACTTAAAGTCTTCAAAAGACCAAGGGGGTAGAGGGTCCTAGAGGGACCCTGGGAGTCAGAATCTCCTTGATGGCAATGAGTTTGGTTTTGAAACGAAAGAGTTTAAGAACTAAATAGGTATAGAGCCCAGGGTACCCTCCCCCACAAAGTTCTTAAATGTCCCGGTGGCACAGTGGTTAAACTCGGTAAATGTGAACCCCTATGAAGTTTACTACTACTACTACTACTACTACTACTACTACTACTACTACTACTACTCTTCCTTCTCCTCTTCTAGTTTCTCCTCAACTGATAGGGGCGAGTGACTTGGTTCAGGGGAACTGGGGAGTTTCCTGAAGGCCATTGTCAAAGAATTGAAATGATCTAAGAAAATTCCATTTCAAAAAGAATCATCTCGTCCCGTCAGACTTTCCCATTCTGTCAACAGGGCTAGTTCTGCAGGGAAGTTTCATGTCATCAGGGATCGTCACTCGTGGTGCTTTCAGCCTTGCCTGGGTGGTATGGCCGCCACTGCCAGAGCCTTCAATTGTGGCTTACGGGGGATAAAGCTAGAGGCCACCTGGGGATCCCTCAAACACAGCAGTCCTGGTTTGCCTTTGGAGCCTCAGAGGGCATGATGAGCACTTAGTATATCTGAGTAGGGCAGTGTTGAAATAGTTATGACTTCTGTGACCTAGTCAGCCCCACTTCCTTCCACAACGTCTACACTCCTGCTCTGTTGTCCTGGGTTGGGGCTCAAAGTCTAAAGACACTGGCAGACCCACTGCCCCTATGACTTTTATAGATGCAAAATAGAGAACAAACATTTGGGCCACCTAGATGAATACATCTAAATAAACCGACAGGATAGAACACATGCAATCAAGCATTGCGTGATATTGGATGATATAGGAAGAGACTTCCAAAGGCTTGTGGAAGGATAGAATGAAAAGATAATGGCATTTTTCAACAACTCCATTGAAGCTCCCTCATATTGACTTTTTTTTTTTTTTTTACTTTCAGCTGAATGGTAGATACCAGTTTCTTCTGTACTGATCTAGAAATATCTACCTGATGTGTTACAATCACTTTGTGGCTGGACCGTGAACAGCACAAAGTTAAGAAAGTTGTAAGAGTTGATTAAGATGTTCAAGTTCATTATAGAGAGCAATTTACATGCCCATGGCATGCCCTCGAGACCCCAATGTGACACAAGTTTTTATGAAGTTCCAAGCTGCTTGCTGAAACCTTTTCCATTTTTTAGCATTTGCTTTTTTGTGTGTGGGCATCACTGCCTCTGGTGGTTGTGGACACTACCCAGTGCTGCTCCTGAGAGCTGCCATTGGATTTGAACCGCCAAGCCTGCGGGCTGCAGTTCTGCACTCAACCACTTATGCCACCAAGGTTCAGCCAAGCATTTCCTTTTAATGAGGCATTTGTTGCATTAAAAATGCTCAAAATATCTTCCCATTCAAGCTTTGTGGCCTGTAAAGTTGGGATTTGGGGATAGGGGTGGGGGGGTAGGAAAAGAAAAATTTTGCATTTTTATTGGAATGATACATAAATATCACCCTTTGTCATAATCTGCATCCTTTTTGACAACATCTAACTGGTCCCTGAGGAGTGCAAAGAATTTTCAAGTGCTGGACTCTTAGCCCACATTTGAACACAGGCCAAGGCACCTGAGGGACAGACCTGGCCATCAGCTTCTGATGGGTTGCAGCCTTGAAAACCTCTCTGGACAGTTCTCCATCAGGGGATTCAACTCGAAGGCAATTAATAACACCACCACCAATGGAAGGAAGATGATAAGAAAAGGCTTTAGACAGTGAACCAAAATGCTGACCTAGCAAGTGTCTAGGACTCTCTAGAGCACACTGATGTCAGTCAAGTTTGGAAAGCGTGTCCCTCCAATGATAATGCAGGAAGACATCAAAGTACTTTACGTTCAGGCTTCATTGGTTCCCTTGAGTCAGGGTCCACGAGTTCATTCAAAGACTTTCCATCTGTATTTTTCCTGAGAAGAGAACATGGATCTGTTCAGGATGCTTTCAAGAGTTGAATATTGCTGTGAGAGGAAAGAGATGAGGGTTAGAGACAGATGTTGATATACCCAGTGATTCTCTTCTTCTAAGAGGCTGAGTGGAACCTTTTTTTTTCTCTTTCCTTTGAACCAAATATTTCTGTGAGATTCTGCTATCTAATCTTCCGCAATCCTGCAAGTGATCATGGTACTTTATCTGCAGTGACGTGGACTGCGAAGCCAAACTGGATTGGAACCCGAGCTCAGCTACTTATTGACTAGCTGGGTGACCCTGGATGAGTTAGGAATTCCCACGCCTCAGTGCTAACAGGAGCTATCTGAAAACTTTGGCATGAGGATTACATGTGTAAATACATGTAAACAGTGCCGGGTGCATGGTAAGCACTTACGAAATAGGGTTGCTGATATTGGTTCCAACTCACAGAGACAAGATGGACAGCAGAACAGAATACTGCCTGCTCCTAGGCCAGCCTCATAACGATTATATTTCAGACCAATGTATAGCAATCGGGATTTCGTTGAGTGACAGGGAAGAATAGAATATTAAAAAGAGAATTAATGAAGAATATTTAATAACAGAAATATAGGTGCGTAGTCATTGGGGTTGTTTTTGTAAGTGGTGTTTGAAAGTGTGTAAAACATGACCTGAGGCTAATCCCTGGTGGCCTAGTGGTTGTGTGTGGGAATGCGGCCCACAGGGTTGATAATTCCAATCCAGCAGTAGCTTTCCAGGAGCAAGACTGGGCTTCCTACTCCCACCACGGCAGTGATGCCAAAAAAAACAAAACAAAAAACAAACAAACAAAAAAACCCAACATGACCTGTAACATGTTTGAGTGTCCATGGCCGTCTACACCCATATATAAGAAAAAGAGTGAAAGACTGTATGTCTGTAGCACCCTGGCATTATCCCAGGGCACTGGAGCAAATGTCTAAGAACATCGTGGGGCTGTTTTACTATTTTCAAAAGAAAACAGGTCATCATCTAGTGATGGCATCAAAGAAATCTCACGTGGGATAAGGGAGCACTTGATTTTTAGATGTCTACTTTACACCAAAAGTTCTCCAGAGGCAATTCACAAGAAACAGGACAAGTCAATTAGCTGAACAACAACCCTCTGTGGTTTGAAAATTCAAGAGATAGCTTCTAATTAAAGTCCATCTGGGAGGCCTGGGGGACAGGGGCAGAGGAGGTGATTTCAAAGGCAAAAGACCCAGGAGAAGAGAACACATCTCCTTTTCTGCTCCTGCATTCTGAAATTCTACAGCCAGAGCCATATGCATGTGTCTCCTGTGAGCAGGCTGATAAACCTTTATCTCTCTTGAGGGCTATATTTCCCTTGGGACACAGTCATCCTTTGAGGTGGTATGTAACGTTGCGATGATTTCACAGGAGACCACTGTGGCCTGTAGAGAGAACAAAGTAGAACATACTTTCCCTAATCTACATTTTCATATAGCTGCTCAACATAGCTTTAGACTGATAAAGGCCTGACAGAGTAAGTTATTTGGTCATTGCTGGGAACCAACTATAAACAGTTTATAGGAAAAATGCTGTTCCCAAGGGTGAGTTAAGCCGGCCAGCCAGGCCACTTCTCTGTTCCCTGCCCTCCCCCATTCCTTTGAAATGGTTTCCTGTAGCAACTCCCTTCTGAGTGGATCGTGTGCACAACCTTGGACAGATTTCTTAAACAAGGAAGCAAGCAAGTGGCATGTGTTGAGTTAGAGAAAGCCAGTTAGAGAATGCATGGACTCATACAGACATTATGATCCATGGCGACAACTTGATTCACTGAGATCTAAACTAAGCTGGCTTACTTTGGCTTGCTCAAAGGCTTCTTTTGTCCATCACAGGTTGTGCCACTCATGCTAGACCCTTTGTTTCTAAGGGATGCGGGGTCATCTACAGAAAGAACCAGGAAGCTAATATCAGGAGGAACTAATGCTTTGGAACTTGGTTTGGAGCCGACTAAATAGTGACAGTCTCAGAAACTCACAGGGGCGCTTCTACCCTGTCATCTTGGGTCACAATGACTCAGCATGGACCCCAGGCAATGAGTTTAGTCTGGGGGCTTGGCTTCCAGCATAAGCATCTGCCAAGTATCCAACTCATAGCGAATTCTGTGCCCAACGCCAAGACACTAAGTATAATTGTTAAATTTCTTTGACTGGCTCTGCTCTGCTGGCTATTGCCTTTATGCCACTCCTTCTACTTGAAACTATGAAATGAGAAACTGTGCAGTGCGCATCATAGTGAGACCGAATCCATGCTGCCACCAGGTGACTCCAGGCAGCTTTATATGGCGTCCGGCTGCTTTGTTCCAAAAGCCATGGGAAGCCCCCAAGCGTTGTACGGTCAGAGCAGCCATTTGGGTGGTGATGGTGTTCAGAACTAAGTAAACCTCTAATTAAAGTCCATCTGGGAGTCCTCAGGGGGTGTCGGAGGAGGTGATTTCAAAGGCAAAAGACCCCAGAGAAGAGAACGCATCTCCTTTTCAGCTCTTGCATCCTGAAATTCTATAGCCAGAACCATATGCATGTGTCTCCTGTGAAAAGGTAGATAAATCTTTATCTCTCTTAAGGGCTATATCTCCCTTGAGATTATTCATCCTTTGCGGTACTATGTAACGTTTTGGGGAGAATCAACGCTATGTTCACATGAATAGCCACATACGTGTGTATGTTGAGAATCAGAGGCTAGGGAGAGTAGATCTGGGTAAACCACCAAAAAGATTTGGCTATGGAGCATGCATCGGCCCCAAACCACTGCACCCACCAGCCTTGTGGTGACAGAGAGGAGTGCAGAGAACCAAGGAATGGTCAGATGCTTCTGAGAGCAGGTTGAGCACCAATGAGCCCCTGGAGGGAGAAAATTCCAGAAGCCCATGTCAGAGTGGTATTAGGTCAAAACAGTCAGACTAACAGATTTTTTTTCTAAGTCAGAAATATATGTAGTAGCCATCGCTTGGGGTACCAAATACAACAGGGGCAGGGGCGGTTGGGGCTTAATAAAAAGCAAGGAGACTAAAAGATCAAGTTCAGGTCATGTTGGGTGGCTGAGAAGTTTGAAACAAAAGCACACATGAAAGCTCTTGATGGAGCAGGCCAAAGCCTAGCTGGAGGGAAGCAAGATGGCTACTATCTTTGTCCCGCTGGTTCTTGGACTTATTTCTTCTCTTGCTTCCTCAGACTGAAAGAGTGTGTGGCTCCAGTAACACTGAGCATATCACAAATCTTGTTTCTAAGCACCATTCTCCAGTGAAAAGAAATCAGTGTTTCTTGGTTCCAAGACAGGGGCAAGGCAAATACAAGATAAGCCTGGAATGTCTTATGGGCCCAGACAGAGAGGAAGTTCTCTAAACAAACAAACAAAAAAGTGTGTGTAGGGGGGAGTTAAATGTAAAACCTTAAACTCTCAAGTCCATGGAGGCAAAAATAGGGGCAAATGGTTGGGGGGGCTCGTGAATTAGGACATAGTATATCAAACATAACTAAACACACACACACACACACAGCAGAAGATAAACTATATGGCTGAGGTCTCCTAAAACGTAAATGCTTCTCACTGCCATCAAGCTTATTCCAGCTCGTAGCGGCCCAGAGTAGTGTTTCTAAGACTGTAAATTTTTCTCCCAAGGAGCAGTTGACAGTTGGCAGCGCAATCCCCTATGGAAAAAGACTTCTCCCAAAGAGGAAAAGTAAGCTTCAGGGAGAGAAAAAAATAGTTTGGAAGCAACAAGGACTGATTTCCAAAATTTATGGAAAGCTCTAACATCTCACCTACTGAAAGCCCCGGTTTAGAAATGGGCAGAGGACGTGAATGGCCACGTCACCCCAAAAGACATTTTCAGGATTCTTTGCCATGGGGGGTGGTGATGGTGGTGGGTAGATGCCATTGGATTGGTTCCCACTCATGGTGGCAGCGGAAAGGCAACACTGCCCAATCCTATGCCCTCGTCCCAATTGTTCTAATCTATGTTGGAGCCCATTGCTGCAGCCACTGTGTCTAAGGTCTTCCTCTTTGTCACCGCCCCTCTACTTCACCAAGCATGCTGTCCCTCTCCAGGGACTGATCTCTCCTGGTGATAGTCCAAAATCCCCAAGACCAAGTCTTGCTCTCCTTGCCTCTAAGGAGCACTCTGGCGGTACTTCTTCCAAGGTACATGTGTTTGTTCTTTTGGCACTCTGTGCTACTTAGGTATTCTTTGATAGCACCATTGGAGAGGTATCATCCCAAAACCCAAGGTGAGATTACGATTGCCAGGTAAGAAGAGCAGCAACAGGAGAAAGAATGAAAACAATGAATGCAGGTGAGAGTATAGGGAAAATGGAAATCTCATTTACTAGTGGGATTGGACCATGATACAACCACTGAGGAAGACAGTATCCTGCCTCCTTAGAAAGTTAGAAATGGGACACTATATGATCCAGCAGTTCCACCATTAGGTCTATAACCTAAAGAAATAAGAGCCGTGTACAAATAGATATATACACACCCATGTTCACTGCAGCATTGTTCATAAGAGCAAAAAGAGGATAACATCCTAAGTGCCCCTCAATGGAGGAAAGGGGAAGCAAATCCTGGAATGCACATGAAATGGGGTCCTATGCACTGTGAGAGAAGGATGAAGGAAGGTGAGTCTGTGACACCTGCATGACCCTGGAGGACATTAGATTAAGTGACATTAGTCAATCACTACAGAAAAAAACATAGTATGAGATCACCATTGTAAAAAAGGTCACAAATAGATTGACAGGGAAGTAAACATTCTTTGAGGATGACCGAGGAGGGGAGCAGCCAAGGACACGTGAGTAACTAGATAGAAGACATGCATTAACTTGATACATATGGACAATGAAGGGAATGACAATCTCTAGAAAAGAGGAAGTCAGCACAACATGACCAAGGCAAAGGAAGAAACTGAGAGCTGCAGAAGAGAAGAAGGCAACATAGAAAATATTCCATACTACAACAGGAAACAAACCATACTTGATGAGTGGATACATAGGTAGATATGTAAGCAGAGCAGACAAGAGTGGGCGATTGAGCATAGATATCCATGAGGTTAGGCAGAGCTTTTTTCTGCATATTTATAGGTGTGACAAATACATCCATGTACATGCTGAAGCGTACAGGAGGCAAAGTTAGGAAAACTTCCTAGCCATCACTGAGCACTTTGAAGGTCTGAGTTACTGGGTTTTAAAACTTAGGACTGTAGTCCAGGGACATCTAGGTTTATTAGCATCTTAGCCCAGTAAAGCCAAGACTGTACGTTGGACTTTGGTGAGTCGGGACTGGGATCTTAAAAGCTTGTGAGGGCTGAGCCCCGGTGGCATAGTGGTTGAGTGCAGGACTGCGGCCCACTGGCTTGACGGTTCAAATCCAGCAGCCAGCTGTCCAGGAGCAAGGCTGGGCCTCCCACTCCCACCAGAGGGCAATGATGCCTAAAAAAATATTTTTAAAAAGTTTGTGAAAGGTCATCTAATAGACAGCCAAGAAGAGTGAAGAAAATCAAAGACCCATGGACCAAAGGGTTAATAAACCAGTTAACTCACAGCTTCTGCTAGCCAGAACTAGAAGAGCTAGATGGTGTCTGGTGACCACTACCAACCCTCTGATTAGTATTCTAATAGAAGATCTTCATGGGGAGGAAAATGTAGGACACAATTCAGAATCCTAAAAATACGGATTTACTGGTCTGTCAGAGATCAATGGAACCCCAGAGACCATGGCCCTTGGACTTCCTTCCAACCTTAAACTGAAGTCTATAAAATAAATAATAACCCTAGTTCTCTACAGTATAACCCCAAAGGCAAGATTTACCCTCAAATAAAATTCAGAAGGCAGAAAGCAGCAAAAAAGAAGGGTAGATGGGCATTGGGGAACCCAGGGAGGACATGGGAAGGATGCTGTTAAGTTGAGATGACTGCAGCTGATTTCATGAAATAAAATGTGGAAGGAGAAACTAATTTGCTCTCTATACTTTCACCAAAACCACAATAAAATGTTAATAATTGTATTAGTCGGGGTAGACTAGAGAAACCTATTCATAAACACTCATATGTATTTAAGGGAGAGGTATCTATACAAGAGGAATGGAACATTGAGAAAGCATCCCAACCCAGTCCAGTCCAAGTCCATTAAGTCTGATATTAGCCCATATGTCCGATACTAATCCATTAGTCCTCCTCAGACTCAGGTAGCACATGTTATGATGCCAGGACAATCACAGGCCAGTGGGTGCAGAGTCTTGTGTATTCAGTGGTGGTAGAAGCATCTCAGCACTGGCAGGATGTCTCCATGTGGTTTTTTTCAGCTTCTGAGGTCTGGTTCCATCAGGGTAGACCCATGTGGCTTCTCCTTCTGTATGACTCACAGGGAATCAGCCTTGTGTCTTGTCAGTAAAGGGTCTCCAAGGGACTGAGTCCATAGTCGCTCACCTACATGGGGAAAATTCTGCGAGATTTCCCAGAATTCTCAGGAGAAAGCCATGCCCACACAGAGGTCTCCAGATTGACAGGCCGGACTACACCCCTGCACTCCTAAGCATGAAATTGACACGAAATTACATGACTGCCACAATAATAATCATCATCATAATAGGAGCATGTTGAAATGACAAAAAGCAACTTGAAAAGACTCCCAGGAGCCAAATCGAGGAATTTTTGAGCAATGAAATAAAGAATGATTATTCACTTAAAAGTATTTGACTGCTAACTGCAAGGTCAGCGATTCAAAGCCACCAACTGCTCCGCTGGATAAATAGGAAGCTGTCTGCTCGAGTAAAGGTTTTAAGCTTCAGAAACCCTTTAGAACAGCAGTTCTCCCTTTGGGAGCCAAGCAGCCCTTTCCCTAGGAGTCACCCGACTCATAATAGCAGCAAAATGACAGTGATGAAGTAGCAGTGAAAATAATTTCATGGTTGGGGGGAGAGGTCACCACCACATGAGGAACTGTATGAAAGGGTTGTGGCATTAGTAAGGGTGAGAACCACTGCTCTAGAGCATTGATTTGAGTTGGAAATGACCTGACAACTGTGGATTTTTTTTTTGGTCATCGCTGCCCTCTGGTGGTCATGGGAGCTACCCAGTGCTGCTCCTGAGAGCCGCTGCTCGATCTGAACCGCCAAGTCCGCGGGCCACAGTCCCGCACTCAACCACTTACGCCACCAGGGCTCAGCCCAACTGTGGATTTTTATATAAATTATAAAACACTGTATAAGATAAATACTCATGAAATAGGCAAATAATTAAAACAACTAAATAGATGGCAAGATAAATAAATGAGGACCAAGAGTTCATACTTCTTCCCTACAATAGAAATACAGGACTTTCTACACCCTTAAAAAATTAAAATCTTGAAAAAAATAAAATAAAATTCCAATCTCAGACATTCACAGGAGAATTTCTACCCTGTTCTATAAGTAGCGAATTACAGAAGAATTCAAATCATTAAGTGTAGACATTTAAAAACCATCATTAACGAAATACCACTGTGCTAACATTTACAAGTAATAATAATCAGTGGATGCTAAAATTAGTCATGTGAAAGTATATTGTCAAATCAGATGTTCCCCCTGTTATTTCACCAGCCTATTTGGTCTTTGTGAAAAGTAGAAAGATTGTGGAAACTGGATGTAGATTTAAAAAATTTAAATTTTAATAGGTTACTTTTGCCTAGCTACTGTATTGTTAGTATTTAAAAAAAAAAAAAACAAACGGTATCACTGCCCTGGAGTCAATTCTTTTTGTTTGCTTGTTTGTTTTTTGGACATCACTGCCCTCTGGGAGTAGGAGGTGGGAGTAGGTGGGAGTAGGAGGCCCAGTCTTTGCTCCTGTGGAGCCGCTGCTGGAATTGAACCTCCATTCCAGTGGGCCACAGTCCCGCGCACAACCACTACGCCACTGGGGCTCAGCCCCTGGAGTCAATTCTAAAGGACAGAGTCGAATTTCCCCCTGTGTATTACCAAGACTGTAAATCTTTTTTTTTAATCACTATATTGGAGGTTCTTATAACATTCCATACATCCACTGTATCAAGCATATGTGTGCATATGTTGCCATCATCATTTCCAAAACATTTACTATTTGAGCTCTTGGTATCTTTTTTTATGGGAGGAGATAGTGGAGAGCAGGGTTCTCAAAGTTTTTAAACAGGAGGCCGGTTCACTGTCCCTCAGATTGTTGGAGGGCTGGACTATAGTTAAAAAAAAGTAGAAACAAATTAACTATGGGCCCAGGATGAGTCAGTCAGCTGCTAAGTCGGACAGTAGCAGACGCAAAACCACCTGGCGGGCAGGATAAATGTCCTTGGCGGGCTGTACGTGGCCCGCGGGCCATAGTTTGAGGACCTGTAGTGTAGAAGCTGGTGATTTCAAACTGTTAACCTCTTGGTTACAAAGCTAATTTGTCACCCATGGCCCCACCATGACTCCTGGTAGATGGAATTATGTAGCTACTGACCACACCAAATACTTTTTTTCCTCTAGACTAACTGTGAGGGAGCCCCTCCCCCCAAAGCAGTCAGCACCCCTGCTGGCTGCATTGTGATGTCACCACCAGCTGACACCTCACAGAGGAGCACACTAAGTAAAGGGAAGTAGCAAGTCCAGTCAAACCCTGGGACTCAAGCAAGCTAGGAGGTGAGAGATAATGCCCATCCTGGTTCCAGGTATGTTTCTAGAATCCAGTCAGGAAAACAGAGATAGCACCGGTTATTTTAACAGAGAGAATATCATACAGGGAAATTATTATAATACTGTAAATGGAAAACAGAGATAATATCTAAAGAAAAACACTCTCAGGGCGGGGTGGGGGGGTGGGGGGGAGGGCCTAAAGACAGGATGGCAGGATGGGATAATTAGACTTTAGAAGCCTCGAGGTACAGCATGATGGTAATCAAACCCATAGTTCGAAGAGTACCCGTGACCTGGCTGGGGCCAGGGGTTTCAGGAACTCAGAGGGAGATCTCTGCCAACCTGGGACCTAGGCTCTGAGAAGGGGTGCTGATACACCAGACCCTCAAAAGGACCCACCAAACTGGAGATTCAGCCCCGTGAGAAGGGCTAGAGAGTGAACCGCTAACTCTAAGTGGGCCTGCAGGGGTAGATTCTGAAAGTAGAGCACAAGATGATTACTGAGACCATCTGTCATTGCTGGGAGAAGAACCAGAGTTGGGTTGCTGCCAGCGGGAGCAGCGAGCTTCATCATTCTCTCCCCGCCTTCTCTGTACCCCCTTGGCAAAGTCTAATAAGGAACACCTGGCAGAAGGGAAACACTGTTCGCAGAGTCCCAGCTTTACAGAGCAGACTATACAGTAGGCGTGGAGCTGAGAGACAATAACCAAATAACCAGAGAGTCAGGCTTATATTACGTTGTGAGAAATCCGTAAGGACAACCCTTGGTCCCAAATTTGCCTTTTGGAAGTGTTTTCTTGGTTTCTCTTTTAAATGTTCGCCTGGGGTTGGAAGAGCCTATCAAATGACATGTCTGCACATTAGCCTGCGAGAATATGCTCTTGTCCATATGAGATGTTTTCTCTGTTGAAAGGATAGACAAACCATGGAATACTGCCCATTAAAAAAACCAAATTATCGATATACACAACTTGAATGGATCTCATAGGCATTATGCTGAGCGAAAGAAACTGGTCTCAAAAGTTATATACTCTGTGATTGCATTTATATGACATGCTCCAAAAGAGAGATTCCCCATAGGGATAGAGAACAGATGAGTGGTTTCCTGGGGCCAGGGGATGGGGAAGAATGGGATTTAGGGTTAGCCCAAGGAAATTACTTGAGGTCATGGATTCAGATTGTGATAGTGGTTACATCAGCTTATATATATATAATATAGAATTGTACTTAAAAAAGTAAAACCAGAAGGTGCACAGGGTGTGTGAGAAGGTCTTGTCTTTTTTTTTTAATTACTGTGGTGATGTCAAGAATGACCTGCTGAGCCTTTGCCAGGGAGAAGTTGAAGTTAGAGGGGGTCCGAAGGTACAGCATCTATTTCCTTACCACTAGACCTCTGAGTCATGGCAGCTGCTTGTGGCGATTCTGTTGCCTGGCACTGTTCAGACTTTTCCTTCCCTGCACCTCAAAGCCTAGCCTGCTGCACCCCACCCACTACAAACACACCCCACCCACTACAAACACACACACACACACACACACATCGTTTATTTGGTGCTAGCAACCTTTGAGGATTCATGGAGCTGAATGGGCCTTGGCAATACTCCTGGTAATTGGCAAGGCTGGCCCCAGGGGATGAATAAGACACTGACTGGCATCAGCATCAGAGTGCATGATCCAGCGCGCCCTGTTTGTGTCCTCAACGGTACAGGGCGATTCTAGCGGATAAATGGCTGAGCAAACCACAGCCCGGGAAGTGTTCGCCAACTTGGGTACCCTAGACCCCTCTTGTTTTGGTGGATACTACTTTCCAGAAATTCTTCAGACTATCGTTTTGGCTTTGCATATTGGAAATGGTCCACTGATTGAACATACTTAAACAAAGTGCGCCCGGCTTTTATAACACATGCGTATTTTCTGTTCTGTCACCCTAAGAAATGTGGTTCAGTTCCAGCTGCGATCAGACTTTCACTCCCAAAGTCTCTCTCTCTCTCTCTGGGCGAAGAGTGCACCATTGGTCAGGTCCATTTGAACTTCCCTCCAGAGGACAGATCTCCTACCCTAACATGTCCAACAACAAGATGGGATTCAAAAGGGAATGCCCATGTACTCTGTGTGTGTCTGCCTTCGCTCATTTCCCGTGCTTTTGTGAGATCCATATTACATGAACCCGCAGTGTGTTTTTCCTTTAATTACTGTGGAGTATCCCATGGTATGAATCTCACAAATCACTGATCTGTTCTGCCACTGATAACCATGTGTGTTTCTTCTAGGCTTCTTTGTTTGACTTTGGCTTTTATAAATGAAAATGGTAAACTCTTCTATATGTGGATACATATGTATGTGTGTGTATATATATAATTTCTTTTTGTGGGCATACTTTTTTTTTTGCATCACTGTCCTCTGGTGGGAGTAGGACGTGTGGGCATACTCTTTGGACTGCTAACTACAAGGTCAGAAGTTCTAACCCACCAGCCACTCAGCTGGTGGGTTAGAAAGATGAAGCTTTCTTTCCCCTTAAAGATTTATAGCCTTGGAAACCCAAGAAAGCAGCTCTGCTGTGTCCTCTATAGTCACCATGATACAGAATGGCTTCCATGACGGTGAGCTTTGAGTCTCTGCATACGTTCACAAGTGAATCAAGGGATAAAACTCACTACTTTCATAGCAACCCTAGAGATAGAGTACCCCTGCCCCCTTTATGTGTCCAAGGCTGTGTATCTTGATGGAAGCCGGAAGTCTCATCTTGCTTTCGAGGAGTTGCTGGTGGATTCGAACTGCTGACCTTGTGGCCATCAGTCTCACTTGTAATCCACTGTGCCACCAAGGCTCTTAATAACATAACAGACATCATTCTCAAAATTCATTGCCACCAAGTCAATTCCGACCCATATGGGCCCTTATAGGCAGAGCAGAACTGGCCCCTGGGTGTCCAAGGCTGTCAATCTCTATGGGAGCAGAAAGCCTCATTAATCGCCAAGCAGTTTCTAAAGTGGGTGTGCCTTCTAGACACTTCCACCAGCAATGTATGAGAGTTCTCCTTTCTTCACATCTTTGCCAGTATCATCCATCTTGTACATTTTAGCTTCTCTACAATACAGTTGTATTTCATTGTGGTTTTGATCTGGATTTTCCTGATAAGTATGGATAGTCAGTGCCTTTGGCTAAGTGTATGTTTTCGTTCATCAAGTACCTCTTAGGAGCATTGAGAAAGTGGAGGTGACTCTCCCTGTCAGGGAAGAGAAGTGAGACCATAACTTGGCACAGCAGATTTATTGATGATAAGGAGATTTTCTCCAGTCTTAAATATTTCTACTGCAGGCTGAGCCCCAGTAGCGTAGTGGTTGTGTGCGGGGCTATGGCCCACAGGGTTGATGGTTCAAATCCAGCAGCAGCTCTCCAGGAGCAAGGCTGGATCTCCTACTCCCACCAGGGCAGTGATGTGGGGGGGGATATTTCTACTGCGTAGATAAAGAACACTGTAGGCACCTGCTCCCCAATATTTCAGTCTCCAGTTTGCCACCATTGCCCAGATTTCTGCCTTAGAAAGATACTTCCAGCTGAGCCCTCGTGGCGCGCTGGTTGTATGCAGGACTGCGGCCCACAGGGTTGACGGTTCAAATTCAGCAGCTCTCCAGGAGCAAGGCTGGACTTCCTACTCCCCACCAGGGCAGTGATTCAGAGGGAAAAAATAATCTCCAGGACTAAGGGGAAGCACAGTAAAAGAAAGACACTTCCTTGGGTTTAGGAGTAGACGTTCTCAGGGTCTTAATGAGAGTGAGTCTATGGGCTTTATTCTAGCCTCACAGCTGACTGAGGGTGTGCTGTGATAAGAAGGGTTTAGGGGCAGGGCATGAAGGGTGTGGACACTTATGAGTGGGAAGGCTGTGCACTCAGGCCCTTTGTGGGAAAATAGGAAGTCCTGGGCCCCTGGAAGGGAATAGTGGTAAAGAATAAGCCAGAAAAGCCTTAGGAAAGCAAAAAGCCTCGCATGTCGCCTCCTCTTCTGCCAACATCACCATTTTGCTGTCCCATCGTATGATGTGACATTGCAAACAGGTCAGAAAGCTAAGATCCCAGTGGCAGCCAGTGAGAGATTTTAGTGACATTTCAGAGAATAAGAGTACTATTTTTTTGGCGGGGGGGGGGGGGGGGAGACATCACTGCTCTCCGGCGGTGGGAGTAGGAGGCCCAGCCCCACTGCTGGAATTACCTCCGTCCCAGTGGGCCGCAGTCCCGCGCACAACCACTACGCCACCGGGGCTCAGCCCCAAGAGTGCTATTTTTGTGTGTGATATAGGAAGAAGGGCTAGTTTGCTTTCTTTCCTAACGATCAAGACAATTCATGTACATGGACAAAGCATACACACTTGTAAAAAATAAAAATCTGAGGCAGAAATGATGGGACTTGGTTTAAGGACAAAGAATTCCTGTGATAAAGCAAAAATAAAGCCAAGATGACCTCACAAGGAACTCGGGGTGGGGGTGGGGTATTGGTAATGGCCTTTCAGTTCGAAGGTTTTATTTCTGTCTTCAAAATGTAGTTTCCAATGACGATTTCTCATGTTTAAGATAGCACGATAGCAATAAATCAGCTCTGAAAGTCGACTGCTATAAATGCCATGTGTTATCAGTGAGATCACAAACCGAAGCCAATTTTCAAAACATTTCCTGCCAGAGTACCCACAGCATTTTAACAGATGTCTTTGGGGAAAGTTTTGAAGCAAAATAAACCCCCATCAGCAGATAAAATCAAATCTAAAAGAAAGTAAAACATAGGGTCAAAAGATTCTCATTTTTCTGTTGGCAGGAAGAGAAAGATCGGGTAAAATCTTGAGATGTTTGGAGTAGAGAGATGAACTTTTCACACTTGCAGGCACATGCCCCACCCAAAAACACTGGGGCTTGAAATAGTCTTTCATTAGTTCATCCAAACAATTTCTTTGAGTGACTTTGAGTGCAGTATCTGGGATTTTTTTTTGCTATCAACATCTGGCCCCCTAAGTAAAACTTAGCTTTTGTTGAAGCAGCCTCATGGAAAGCTCTCAAAATGGGGTGAACGTACCAAAGGAGCAGGTTGGCCTCCAAGGCCTCTCAGAACTAGTGCTAGGGGGGCCAGAATGGGAGACTGGAAGAGGAGGGCCAATTTGCTTTTATTTTTTGGTCTATCTTTGCCCAAGAATTTACTACAAAATTGTCAAAAAAAAGTATAGAAAAAGTAAAAGAATTATAGAATGAACACCCATTGACTCCTTATGGAGAAATTATCTTTAATCTGATCACTTATTTCTGCCGGGACCCTCTTCAAGGAAAAGTTCTTGAATGAATGCAAGAATAAGTAAATGGGTAGTCTCTCAACAATCTTCCCCCAAACTGACTCTAGGGCAGGGGTCCTCAAACTATAGCCCTTGGGCCACACGTGGCCGACTGAGGACATTTATCTGGCCTGCTAGGTGTTTTTGCCACTGCTGCCTGTCCTGATTAGCAGCTGACTCATCTTGGGCCCACAGTGAATTTTTTCATAGTTTTTTTCTAATATATAACTATAGTGAGCCCCCCAATGGTCTGAGGGACAGTGAACTGCCCCTCTGTTTTAAAAAGTTTAAGGATCCCTGCTCTAGGATAACCAAAGTTCTTCACCGTCATGCCAATACAGAGGGAGAATTCCAAAGCAGGAGTCCTGGGGTTCTGCTTCTAGTACCTATTGTTTTAGATGCTTCTTGCTCATGCTGCTTTATCTCCTTCTGTGACTTGTTATCTATGTAGGGTAAATGTTGTATTCAAAACTAAGTGTATCAATAATGCGATGTTACTGCTATGGGATAGGAGCTTTGTTTGCTTATGCCAGGTACCTAGGGCTGCTATCAGTACAAAAAATAAATATGCAAAGCCCTAGTGAAGTGTTAGGAATACAGTTGTAAACAAGAAATAGCTCCGGCCCTTATAAGTATGATTCTAAATAAGCAATAGATTCATTTAACTAGGACCTTTCAAGCACCTGGCAAAAAGACTAGGAGGCAACAGTTACTAAATCATGATAGAAATTAGACCATCACCCATTTAAATATTGTTAACTTGAATACTCTAAACCCACAGGCCATCTGCAGGGACTGGATTGTGTGTGTGTCTATATAGAGAAATCAAAGAATAAGATTTTTCACATTCAAACTCAAGAGTACCTAGTTTCTACTTTCACAAGCTAGAGGTTGACTCTGCTATCCACACTGTATATTAGAAAGACTGATTAGCTGGAGAGAAATTGTCTTCTCTGCTATGTCCATAGTAGTTCCAATGATAGTAACTCCTTCACAATGCCACAGTTGAATCCAAGCTGTGGGATGTAGTACAAAGAGACCTTAACTCCATCATGTTCCCAAAAGAAATGTTACTACTTCCTTGTCTTAGAGATAAGGAAACTAACCTTTGAAGCATTGAGTAATCACGGTGACCAAGACTTCCCAGTCTGAGTTGACTCTCAGGACTTGTCATCTGTCGTTCCAAAATATGAAAAATAAAAGCTACTCAAGGGCTGAGCCCCGGTGGCATAGTGGTTGTGCGTGGGACTCCAACCCACAGGGATGGAGGTTCAATTCCAGCAGGGCTCCACAGGAGCAAAGGCTGGGCCTCCTACTCCCACTACCAGAGGGCAGTGATGCTCCCCCCCAAAATAAAATAAAAACTACTCTCCAGGCCCTACTCCTGGAAAAAAAATTCAATCAGCAAGTGGACTAAGAAGATTTAGGATTAACTACCAAAGTTAATATTATTACTATGTTTTCTCATCTCAAGGTTGCTGCTGTGTAACTTTTTAAAAGTCCTTGCATGATATCAGATGACCCAAAACAAAAAAAAACATATTGTTGAGAATGAGGGGGTTGAAGCAAAGACCCCAAACCCATCTGTAGACCATGGGACATCCACTCACAGAAGGCTTGCAAGGAAGGGATAGCCAACCAGGGCACAGTCTAGCACTGATGAAACACACAATATTCCTCTGATCCTTTGAAGTTACTTCACCCCCCACTATCATGGCCCCAGTCCTACCTTTCAGTTCTGGTTAGATTGGAGCATGTACACTGGTACAGATAAACCTCTCAGGAACAGAAATAAGAGTAGCAATACCAGAAGGGTAGAGGGAAGATGAGAAGAGGAGGGGAAGACAGAGGGACTGATCACAATAATTGACACATACCCCCCAATCCCCACCCCACTAAGGGGGATGTCCAACAGAAATGTGGGTGAAGGGAGACAGTGGCTGTTGTAAGATAAGAAAAAAAAGAATATTAAGGGGTCATGAGGGTGGGAGGGTAGGGGAAGGGGGGCAAAAAGAAGAGTTAATACCAAGGGTTCAAAGAGTAAACAAACATTTAGAAAAGGACGATGGCAAATCTGTACTCATGTACAAATATGCTGGATACAACTGATGTATAAATTAGTTTTTTTTTCAGTCATTTTTATTGGGGCTTGTCCAGCTCTTATAACATTCAATGCATCATTTGTGTCAAGCATATTTGTCCATATGTCACCATCTTCATTTCCAAATATTTTCTACTTGAGCCCTTGGTATAAGCTCCTCTTTCCTCTTCCCTTTTTTGGCATCACTGCCCTCTGGTGGGAGTAGGAGACCCAGCCTTGCTCCTGGAGAGCTGTTGCTAGATTTGAACCACCAAGCCAGTGGGTCACAGTCCCGCACTCAACCACTACACCACCGGGGCTCAACCTGTCCCTTCTTTTTTTATATATAAAACATTTTATTGGGGGCTCAAATGTATGGATTGTTATAAGAGCTGTAAGAGCCCCAATAAAATGATCTTGAAAAAAGAAAGAAAGAAATCCTTACATGAGGCACCAAAGCCTTTGGTGTCCATGTAATAGGACTTCTTTCTATGCAGGGTTTCCTTTTAGGACCCTGTTTCCTATTTTATATACCCCAGTGGCTTAAGATCTCAACGTCTCTATCGATGGCTGATTCTTAGGGGGGAATCAGGTAAGTGCCTGAACTCATACAGCTACCAGAGACCAAGTGTCAAAATGGTCACTTTCAGTGAGGGAATGGTTACTTGTTACAAACAGGGCACTATCCAAGTTAGCTGGTTGGAGGAGGTGGCTTTGTTTTGCTCACAAGTCATGAACACCTCTGTCAGCAAGCGGAGACTCAAAATAGGTTGAGAATTCCCCAAAGAAACGTCTGTCTGCTGCAGTCTTAGCAACAACTAGGACCAGCATACAGCCTGAGCTGCCTATGTAACTAATTGTTGGGGTGCTATTCTTCACTGCTTGCCACCTATTTGCCCTAAGATGGTGAGTATCCTTGGGTTTCACCTAGTGTCTGCTTCCTGAGACCCTGATTCTGCCTCTTACTGTATGGGGTTTGCCACCATTGTTCAAACACATGGAGCTCTTGTCATTCAAGCGAACAAACCATTCTTTTGAGGGCTTGCTATAAGGGTGACACTTTGTTACCACTCCGGTGGACTGAAAGAACTTTTAAAGATGACGCCTCCCCGCTAGGAATTCATGATCAAATACTTCTAAAAAAGCATTTAAAGCCAGCTATCATTAAAGCAGTGCTCTAGGATCAATGCTACAGTCCAGTGTGTAATTGGATACCAAACTGACCTGGCTTAGATCTTAGAAGAGTTACAACGCCCTTCTCGGTAGACCCCACAAAGATGAGTTTGGTTACCCCAATGGGACCAAACACATAATCTGTGGAGCCCAGTATGAGCTGAAAGTGCAGGGTACCTTACTGAAAATGTAAGAATTTCAAGATGGTGACCACAAAGGCTTAAATCAAATATCACACACCCATGGAACTAGGGTGTCTCCAGAGTAGTGTATGAATATAAGGTGGAAGGCAAATTTTGAGCATTCCATAGAAAATTATGCAGGAAATTTACTTCCAAATAATCCACAGGAAAATAAAATCCCTTTGCCAAAACCCAAACCAAACTCACTACTGTCGAGTTGATGCCCAGCAACTGTACAGGACAGGGTAGAATTGCGCCTGTGAGCCTCTAAGACTGGCACTCTTTACAGGCGTCGAAAGCCTCCTCCGCTGTCTCCCCCGGGGCAGCTGGGGGTTTCGAACTGCTGAACTTGTGGTTAGCAAGCCAACACGCTGCACTCTTAAACATATTCTTTCCCAAATGAGCAAACTAGGTTGGAATATAAGCACATAAAGTATCATTTCGACCAGTAATCTCACAGATATTCCACAGCTACAAAAACGAAGCATGACGATGATGGTGGCCGTAGTATAAGAATAGCACAGGGCTGAGCCCCGGTGGCGTTGTGGTTGTGCGCAGGACTGACTGCGACCCACTGGGTTGGAGGTTCAAATCCAGCAGCAAGGCTGGGCCTCCTACTCCCACCACCAGAGGGCAATGATGCCCCCAAAACAAAAACAAATAAACAAAAAAGAATAGCACACTTCGTCTACGGCCATACTACCCTGAATGCGCCCGATCTCGTCTGATCTCGGTAGCTAAGTAGGGTCGGGCCTAGTCAGTGGTTGGATGGGAGAATAGCACACTTCTTGACATTGATGAGTGAGGATCCTCTCTAGAATCCTCATGGAATCCACCAGACAGCAAGCCAGCCCTAGAGGGTAGATGTGATCCTTTCCCTATCTTGCAGATAAGGAAACAGACCCTCTGAAGGGTTGAGTGACTGACCAGGTCAAATAAATGATGTGTCCCAGAGATGGGGACACAGGTGAGTTCCAGGTCTAGTTTCTTAACCATCATTTCCATGAAACCCCAAGTAAGAGCAGACCTGCTGGAGTAGATTCCACCTCTCCGTGAGCCCATTGGGCAGAGTAGACCCCATGGCTACCTACCACATCTTTCTTCTAGCGAGCAGCCACTGGCTTCTAACCGCCAGCCCTTTGGTTAGCAGCTGAGCAGCCGGCCACTGTCGGTGCATAAAGGATTCCTTCGATTCATGTTCTCCCTCATAAAAGCCTCAGTTCAAAGGAAGGAAGGGAGGGGAGGAAGGAAGGACAGATGTCCCCGAATGTTCATTCTCTGTTCATTCCTTAATATCACCAACTGGGTCTTAGCCGGGGTCCATTGTGTTGTGCGCATGTTTTTAATTTTTCCTTTTTTCTGTTTGCATTTCATGTTCATAGTTTAACAGCACCCGCTCGCCCTCCCCCACTGAGTGTTGCCACATGACCCCGTGGAGTAGAAAGGTATTGCCTCTGAGAGCATTCCTTCGCGGCCCTCTTCCCCACTCTGTCCACACACTGGCACTTTCCTCTCTCTGAACTGGCCTGCCAACTCTGTTCCTAACTACTAGTGCTTTCCTGTCCATCAAACTTTAAGGAGTGGTATTTTAGTCCCTTGAATGAAAGGAAGTGTAACTTAAGACAGTCACGCCGATGGCTCTCCCCCCCCCCCCATGCAGTGCAGGCTCTGTTCTAGAAGGGAATCAATCCATCACCTGATGCTGTGCCTGGACTTTCCAGGAAAGCAATGGTGACTTGCTCTAGGTTGATCAGAACTTTGAGGTGTGGCTTCTCAGATTAAAAAGAGAGAAAGGGTGAGAGCAGGACAAAGACATTCTCTGGCAGTCAGTAGTTGTTTCACTGTTACCTTTAAAACCTGTTTGGACCGCTGCTAAGGGCCTGTGTCCAGTCACTCTTTTGCCTTGGTTTCCCGGTCCAGTGTCCTTTAAGGTGGGGCTTTCCCCTCTCACTCTAACTCACTTGCACACTGGCTGCTGGTCTTGCTCTCTTTTTTTGCAAGTGCCAAACTTCCCCCCCCCCACCCCTTTGGAGAAGTTACCTTGGAAACAAAGTCTTCTGTGCTCCAACTTGATTTGGGCGCCGTGCTGTACTGGGAATCTGCACAATAGCGGAAGAGAGAAAGAAAGTTAGGATGTTTTCCTAAAACCTTCATGGTGAGACCAATTTTTTCAAAGGCAGGGTGGGGGGGTGTGACTCATGGACTCTTGGGTGTGCTGAGGGGCGACGCAGGAGCCTCTGACAGGGTAAGCAAGTGCTGGCAGTGAGTTCTGCTGAGGGGCTCTGCAGTCAGCTCTGGAGAAGCACTGCTTGGACAAGTGGTGAACCCCTCAGAGGCCACAGAGTGCAGTGGTGCCCAGTGGGAGGAGGACACATGCAGAAGGACTGATCTGAATCTTATGAAAGCCTTACTGGCATGTGTATAAAATGCCCCCCTCCCTCTGCCGTGGGTTTACAAAATAGAATCCAGCTCAGGGTCGAAACTGGGTCTTTGAATAATCTCCTTTAGAAGCCCAGCCCTGCCATGAAAATGATAAGGTCAGAGAAGAGCCTCCGTTCTTAGCCGACTCTGTTCCACTAGGATGGAGTCTTCAATCACCTGAGCTAATCGCCTGACTCTCAAATCAAAAGCTAGACCATATGAACAGTGACCCAAGGGTTGTGTAGAGAATTCTCAAATGTCCACTGGAAGCGAACCCCCTGACTTGCACACCCAGGAGTCAAGTTTCCTGTGCAGGTCCAAATGACAGGAAATCCATAGCCTCCCATGGTTTTTGCCAGTTGGAAAACAAAGCAGTTTGGAATCTTTTCTTCAGGAGCAGCATTTGTATTTTCCAGTAGAGTTGGGAGGGAAATGTCTTCACTTTGGTGTATTCATGACAACAGGTTCAGCCAGCTAGGGTGCCGTTTGAAATGATGTTCCCTAATGCCGGGGTCCTCTAATGAGGTGAACTCAGATCCAGTTGATTTGTCTTGCACGTGATAGCCTCTGGAGGGTCTCCTGACCCCAGACTACACTACGCGGTCTCCCAACTTTTGCTCACACATCTAAATCATCTTCTTCCGTTGATCCTAGTCACCTATGACTCCAGGACATTGGCTAGGAATTCATAGTGAAATTTATATCCAGGCTGGGGAAGCCCCATTCCTCCAGATTCATACTTCTTTCTACTTTGAAGTTCAGGATTTCTAGCTACCTGATCTCTCCTCTTATTCCACTTACCCTAAAAAGTATCTGAATGGAGCCTCTTTCTCTTTGCCTTTGTGTCGCTTGATTCTTGGAATCCTATACTCTCTATTGGTGGTGGGTACTGTGTCAGGAATTCTCCCTGCATCCTGCCAGCCTGTCTCTGATTTCATTGTTTTTCACTAAACTGTGACATGCCTGATGTGTGTGTTGCTTTATGAACGATGATGGTCGAGTCTGAATCTATTCCATTTTCAGTCCCATCCCCCAGAGGATGAAGAAACAGATGTCATGTTAGGGCAGAGGCCGAAAAATCCAATACACAACATTCCCTCCACCCTGGACAAGCAGACCAACTGGAGCAAAGCCCTACCTCTCCCCACGCCAGAGGAGAAGATGAAGCAAGATGCCCAAGTGATTTCTTCCTGCATCATTCCCATCAACGTGACAGGTATCGTTCTGTTTGTTTTCCTAAATGTTGGGGCCATAGGGCTGGCATACTTTGTGTATTCAATAGGTTCAAACCTTTTGCTCCTGGGCCTTTCATTAAGAATGCCACTTAGTAAGACTCTAAACACCTGTTTTCATCACAAAAATGCAGTATAGAAGATGTTTCTTGTGCCTTTGTTGGGCTGTGAACATTAATTTGCATCAGTTGTATTGTGCCATTTGTTATGTAAATGGGAGTTTCTTTTTGTAAAAAGAAAGAAGCTAACAACCAAATAGCTCTTTGACCATACCTGACTGAAATGCTGAGGAAAGTGGCAATGATTAATCACATGATAATATGTGGCACAACTAGAAAGAAAGTGGCATTCTGCAGACTTCTAGAACTGCCAGTAATGGGCCCCTAGGCCAAGGCTAAAATTTGTTTTCATGCTTCCTTGGATGAAGGTAGGCCTTTCTCAAAAAGACCATTTAGACTTCTGTATTGATTGGAGGGGGGGTTGATCTAGCGATTTATGGGTATATAGATGAAGGCTGAATTGTATTCTAAAACTAGCCAGCCTGTCTGATTTTCACGCTCTGCTTTCTTCCTCCTGGGCAATGATAGATCGAGTATTAGTTTATATCGAATGGATGTCTGTCTGAATTTTTCTTTCATTAATTTTCTTGCTAACCTAGCCAACTATTGGCAGCAATTTTACGTTCCAGACTTGGCTCCATAATCTTAGCGATAAGTAAAAACAATATTCTAAAACATTCAGACTTTCACAGATAAAAATTAAAGGAGCCCTGGTGGTATGGTGGGTATGTGTTGGACTGCTACCCTCAAAGTCACCGGTTCGTAACCATCAGCCATACCATGAGAGAAAGATGAGGCTCTCTATTCCTTTAAAGTGTGACGGTCTCAGAAACTCACAGGGGCAGTTCTAACCTGCCCTACAGGCTCAACAGGAGTTAGACTCGAACTCAATGGCGGTGTATTTGGTTTGGTGTTTTAGATCTACTGTGTTTTCTTTAAACATCTTTAATACTTATGCATTATTTGTGTGCTGATATTTTCAGAGCAGCCATATTTTGACACTTTGATGCTGGTACTCGGTGACTAAAGTTTCCATATCCCATGGAATACATTTTGATCACACACAGCTCTGTAACCCCACCCACATTTCTTTCACAGTAAGAGAAGAGCAACGGGGTGACTAGGAATATGGGACACAGATGCTTTTCTTCCTGAAAAAAGAGGGTTCCAGTTGGTCATCAGTAGCTGGGAGCTCATTTTCTTGATGACCTATTCAACTTGTAGAAAAATTATTCTAAGGACGTACACTTATCTGACTTTCATCATCTCAAGGGGAGGTGGGAGGGAGGTTAGCTGCCAAAGAGGATTATTTTGGCCCCCTTTTGTAGGAACTTTCAGCTCTGAGAACATTCGCTTATTAGCAGCACCTTCTTCTCCATGGCACTGTAAGTAAAACCTTGTTTTCCAGGGAGTGGGATCAGATGGAAGTCAATAAATGAAAAAGGAAAACAAATTAGCCCTGTGATTATAAGGCGTCCTAGTGGCACAAGCCTTTAGGTGCTAACTTGAGAGGTTGTTGGTTTCAACCCACCCCCACTCTTCTGGAGCAAGATGGGCCCATCAGCTTGATGAACGATGGCCTTGGATTTGGGGGAAAGGATAAGACAAAGCAAATGTCTAGAGACCCAAATTTCTTAGTGGTTACCAATAGTAGGAGGGAGGGGAGAAATGGACGGTTAATGGTGATGGGGACCAGGCTTTGGTTTTTCATTTTGAAAATGATGATGACAACATATGTACAAATGTGTTTGATGCAATGGATGTATGGGTTACGATTAGAGTCTCCAATAAAAGTGATTTGTTTTTTTAATTAAAAAGAAAATGCCTTAAGGATAGAATTGCACAGCTGATGATTAAAATGCTGTCACTATGTTGTATACCTATAAAACTAAATTGCCAAAAGTTATATGATAGATTTACTTAAAACAATGACATCCCCGCACCCCTCCCCCCCCCAAGAAAAAGACTAGTTGCTGGAGGCTGCTTGTGCACAACCAAACATCCCATGGTATTTGTTTCCATGGTTTGGAGGGACAGGGTCTTGGTGTCATGGGGCATGCCAGTTAATTGACCTAATAAAGTGTTTAATACTTTGCTTTGACCTCCTAGTTTGTTGCATAATGCCTAGGATCTTGAAAGCTTTCAAGGCATGACCATCTGTCTCTAGCCACCTTGGTTAATACAGAAAGAAGAAAAGCCAGGGCCAGGGGAGAATTTGGAGACTATGTGATTAATTGTCCCCAAGAACAAAAACATCCTTTGTCATGGGATCAGAAGAATTGGTTCTCATGAATGAAGCAATTTAAAAATTCCATAGAAGAATCCTGATCAGAAGGGCAGTTTTGGATAAGAACAGATTTGAAGCCATGGAGACTGGATGAAGTCCTGAAACTATTGCCCTGAGATCACCTCTCAACCTTAAATCAAAACTGTTCCCTAAAATTATCTTAAAACTAAACAGTCATTTAGCTTAACTAGTAATAAATGTCTACCTTGAGAATCATGCTCCTTTAAGAACTATCTCTACCAGGTCATAAGTACTTATCAACTTGATGGCCGTAGTTTTTGGTGTAGAGGTACACTTGTTTTTTTGGTATTTGATCAGTGTAAAGGGGGAGCAACTCTCATGTGGAGGGTGAGAATGGGTTCACACCTCAAAGAATGAAAGCACTATCACACATTATAGATGCAGTAGCTACTGTATTGCCCTGTAGATTCTCAATAACAAAAGCGATCGAATTTAGGGATAAGATAGGATTGTAGCCTTGGAAATCATGAGATGGGATAGTCCTATTCACTATGCGAGGTCACTATGTCCCCGAATCGACTTGATGACATTAGATTTTGTTTGGGCTCCTTTGGTTATGGGTCATTTCTTTGTGATTAGGAAAAAAGGGAAGATTTTCCTTTCCTTTCTTTTGCTTTGGTTTCCTTTTTGTTTTTTTCCCCCCAGGATTCTCAAAGAGCTTTACTGAGAAAGGTGTGCATCATGTCTTTATGACACCTAAAGCTGACCTCCGTATCCTATGTGTTCTGTAATTAACCCTCCAGAGATCAGAATGGCGGATTTGGTATTTTGAGTTCCAACTAAGAAAGGAAAGTGCATTCATGTTAGCACCCCGATAATATTGTAATGGATCCATCATGTGGTATCTCAGGCAGATCTAGTGAGTTCTAGAAACTTTTGACATTGGGATTCAAAGCTGAGTCAAATGAATCAGTATATAACTGGACCAAGATTTGACATGTCATCCTGCCCCTCACTAACAATCAAGCTAAATAGAATTCCCAAAGGCGGCATTCTAGCTTTCTGTGGCAAAGTTCACTGGGAAAAGGGCCTATGGCAAGCTTGTCTGGGTCAAAAGTTGGAGGTCCTCCTTCCCCTACCTCAACCCCGCCCCCCGCTGCCCCCCGATCAGCCTTCGAGTTTTGCTAGGATTGCATGCCATTGCCACTCCTGCGATGGTGGAGAATCAAGTGAACAGGGGTCCTGGTTTGTCCCCTGGGTTCACAAAACCAACCATGGGAATAACAATCATTACATTACAAAACCAGCTGTAGGAGTGATGATCGTTACACTTATGTCTAAGTTTGAGGACTTCCCGGTGTGTCTTTTCTAAATTTCATTTTATATTGATTAAGGAGCGGTTTTGAATCTCTAAATTACCCAGTTTAAGCGGCAGGAAATTATGTGATGACTAAAAATCTATATAAATATATACCAGTGGTTCTGAACCTGTGGGTCTCAACCCCATTGGGGGCCAAGTGACTCTTTCACAAAGGTCACCTAAGACCATCAGAAAACACCTATTCCCAATGATTTTAGGAACCAAGACACCGTTCCTCCTCTATCCGTCTCCAGGCGGGTCCCCCCACGTGCAGATGTGCCCACATTCGAGTATCCAGTGTGAAGAGTGTTACCCATGCTACATATGCTTTAAGACAAATTTTCATTGTTTTATCATTAGACATAAATATTTCACAATCTGTAATTAATATTGTTTTGGGGGTTCATCACTATGCTTTAATTATGTTCAATTTGTATCAATAAAATATATCCTGCATATCACATATTTACATTATGATTCATAACAGTAGCAAAATGACAGTGATGAAGTAGCAATCAAAATAATTTTATGGTTGGGGGTCACCACCACATGAACTGTGAACTGTACTAAAGGGTCGAGGCATTAGAAGGTTGAGAACCGCTGACCTAGACTGTTGAGTGTCCTCAACACACACATAGATGGTGTGTGTGTGTGTGTGTGTGTGTGTGTGTGTAAGGAGAAGTTTGGACACAGGTGGTGGAGGGAAGAAACATCCACACAAAGACTCTTAATGAAGACATGGGTTGGGTTATGTTAGCTGACCTAATTCAGGTTCACATCTTGGTTCCTAATCTACTATGGAAAGGTATCAGCTGGCCAGAACCTAGAAACTGATCCATAAATAGTAGTCACCAAAGGCTTTAGGTCCTCAAAGAGCTTCTTCTGTGTGTGAAAGTGATTTGGGGTGTTGTTTTCCTCTGTTGCGTTTCCCCCTTTTTTACTTTTGGCGGGGAAGGCTGTTGCAGAGAGCTGCCTTTCGAGGTAAAACTTCAGCTACTGCCGCAGGATTTCCGTCCGAGCTGAAAAAGGGCACCCTTATATTTGTTCCGAGGCTGCGCCCCAACTCCTCCCTTCCTTCCAATCAATCAATATCACTGTGTTCCGAGCAAATGAAAATGCTTTTGCCGTTTCTAAAGACTGACGAGAGCTGTTTGTTGGTTACAGGCGTTGGTTTCGACAGAGAAGCTAGTATACGCTGCTCTCTTGTTCATTCCCAATCTGTGCTACAGCGGAGACGGAAACTGAGGAGAAGGAAAACCATCTCGGGCATTCCTAGAAGAGTCCAACAGGAAATAGGTGCAGTACAAACTGTGTTTCTGGTTCCCCTTTTGTCTACCGAGGGTTATACGGCAATGAAGTGATAGCTGCCCCTCAACCAACCTCCCTTTGCATAGTGACCCTTTTCACTCGTGCATTTTGAAGATGGTGTGGATTTGTTTAGTGTTCAGCAAGCCAGATGATAGATATTTTAAATTTCTGTTCTCTGTGAAGTTTTGACCACAGAGATTTTTTCATGGAAGCCCAAGGCTTTTATGGTTGAAATGTCATCTTTTGCTCCATTTGAAAAACTTTTATTAAATTGGAAACTGGGGCTGAGCCCCGGTGGCGTAGTGGTTGTGCGCGGGCCTGCGGCCCACTGGGATGGCGGTGCAATTCCAGCAGCGGCTCCACAGGAGCAAAGACTGGGCCTCCTACTCCCACCACCAGAGGGCAGTGATGTCCCCCAAAAAACAAACAAAAAATAAAGTGGAAATGATGTATAAAAATAAAAAAGAATCAATGAAAGAATTTTGGGGAGTGGAGTATACTGCAACTTTATTGAATACATAATAATACTTCTATGGGATTTTTTTTTTATAAAAGGTAAATTTCAAGCATATCCAATTAAATATTGAACACTGGTAATGTGGCCACCTTGGTGACATTGATCTTAGAATGTGAACTGGGTTTCTTACTACAGTAGGATCGCTTGCAAAGAGTGTATTTCTTTCTTATAATGAACTTTGTGGTTTCATCTCACTATGTTTCCATCACAAAATAAAAATGAGGAAATCGTAGTGGTGCCAAGATAAAATGTACTTTGGTTTATAAGAACGACCTGTGTCCATTTATCAGAGCAGAGTGATTTCACAGTGAATAGAGCAGCAATTCACAAAAGAGATGGAAAAGCATCTCTTGTAAAATGTGTGTCGATAGATAAAATTCCCCAAAGCATTTTTTAAACTCGCTCCCCCTGGCTTTCCACATGTACGCACCTGCAGGGCACCCTCTCACTGTGCTCTCCGTGTACCCTAGATTCCGACGAGTCCCCAGTGGCCAGGGAAAGGAACGTGATCGTGCACACAAATCCAGACCCCACCAGCGCTGTCAACAGGAGATCGGGCACCAGAGACTCCGAGTGCCAAACTGAGGACATTCTGATTGCCGCTCCGTCCCGAAGGCGAATCCGAGCGCAGAGGGGCCAGAGCATCGCTGCTTCTCTTTCTCACTCTGCTGGGAACATCTCGGCGCTGGCAGACAAAGGCGACACCGTGTTTACCACTGCAGGGAGCAGCCGCACACGATCTCGGAGCCTGCCCCGGGAGGGTAATAGAGGTGGGGAAGTTGAGCCCAACGTCGGTGCTAAACCCTCAGCATATGAAGAGGGAGAGCCTTTCATAGATGATCACGAAAGAGCCCCCAACGTTGGTGATGAGGCCCCCAGCAGCCCAAGTGCACAGGACCACCCGCCTGCCTTAGGCCTGGCCTGCTCGCAGCATCTTCACAGCCCTCAGCACAAGCTGAGTGAGAGAGGCAGGTCTCGTCTGTCCCGAATGGCTGCCGACTCGGGCAGCTGTGACATCTCCTCCAATTCCGACACCTTCGGGAGCCCCATCCACTGCATCTCCACGGCCGGCGTCCTCCTCAGCAGCCACATGGACCAGAAAGATGACCACCAGTCCTCCAGTGGGAACTGGAGTGGGAGCAGTTCCACCTGCCCTTCGCAGACCTCAGAGACCATCCCGCCAGCCGCCTCCCCTCCCCTCACTGGCTCTTCACACTGTGACTCAGAGCTGTCACTGAACGCGGCCCCCCACGCGAATGAGGACCCCAGTGTCTTCGTGGCAGAGCAGTACAATGACCACGTGGATAAAGTGAGAGGCCACCGGGCAAACTCCTTTACCTCCACCGTTGCCGATCTGCTGGATGACCCGAACAATAGCAATGCGAGTGACAGCGAGTGGAACTACCTGCACCACCATCACGATGCCTCCTGCCGCCACGATTTCAGTCCTGAGCGCGCCAAGGCGGACAGCCTGGGCTGCCCGAGCTTCACCAGCATGGGCACGTATGACAGCTTTCTGGAAAAGTCCCCCTCCGATAAGGCTGACACTGGCTCTCACTTTTCGGTGGATACGGAAGGGTACTATACCTCCATGCATTTTGACTGTGGACTCAAAGCCAACAAGAGTTATGTCTGTCACTATGCAGCCCTGGGCCCGGAGAATGGCCAGGGTGTTGGGGTTCCTCCTAGCGTTCCAGAATGTGCCTGGCCCGACTACTTAGACCCCAGGAGGCAAGGACGACCCAGCATCTCCTTCAGAAAACCAAAGGCCAAGCCGACCCCGCCTAAGCGGAGTTCTTCCTTGAGAAAGTCTGAAGGGAATGCAGACGTTTCAGAGAAGAAAGAACCAAAGACAGGCAGCGGTCAGCACCTGCCTCACAGTTCCAAGGAAATGAAGCTGCCTCTTGATTTCGCTAACACGCCTTCTCGGGTGGACAATGCCAATCTTCCCGCCAAGCAAGAACCACCTTGGATGAACCAGAGCGAACACGGTATGAAGGAAACTCCATTAGACACTTCAGATATCCCGCCATTCAAAGATGAAGGTGCTGAATCCACTCACTATGCAGATCTTTGGCTTCTCAACGACTTGAAAACAAATGATCCCTATAGATCTTTATCTAATTCAAGCACTGCAACGGGTACCACAGTCATCGAATGCATCAAATCTCCAGAAAGCTCTGAATCCCAAACATCCCAATCAGAGTCCAGAGCCACTACCCCATCCCTCCCTTCGGTCGACAATGAGTTCAAACTGGTTTCCCCAGAGAAGCTGGCTGGCTTGGCGTCCCCATCAAGCGGCTATTCGAGCCAGTCTGAGACGCCAACTTCCTCTTTCCCTACGGCTTTCTTTTCTGGCCCTTTGTCTCCTGGAGGCAGCAAAAGGAAACCGAAAGTCCCAGAGAGGAAATCCTCCCTCCAGCAACCATCCTTAAAAGATGGAGCTCTCTCATTGAGTAAAGACCTTGAACTTCCAATTATACCTCCTACTCATCTTGACCTAAGTGCTCTTCATAGTGTCTTGAACAAACCGTTCCACCACCGCCATCCACTGCATGTGTTTGGTCATACGAAGCAGAACACGGTGGGTGACACACCGAGATCTCATCCACCACCATCTCTTGCGATTACACCAACAGTCCTGAAATCTGTGAGCCTGCGGTCCATCACTAAGTCCGAAGAAGCTCAGCAAAAAGAAGGCAACAATACGGGTCTCCCTTACATAGAAGAAAGCACTCTCACAATGCCTGCCTTGTCTCCAGGGAAGATTAGGCCACATCTAGCTAAGAAGTCACTCTCTCGTCAGTACTCCACCGAAGATGCCATACTGTCCTTTTTAGACACCTCAGCAGTTGAGATGGGACCAGATAAACTACGTTTAGACAAAAGACCTATGTTTGATGTGAAGAATCAATGTGATCCAGAAAACGCAACCTCAGCGAATAGCAATCGTCTAGATTCCAATGTCACAAAAGACCAAATCTACAGGAAGTATTTGCCTGGTCCAGGAAATACACCAAGTAAAACCCATGACTTTTCCCCAGAGGACTTTCAGAGGGTCTCTGCTGTCTACTCGAATGATTTCGATGCTAAAATAACAAAATATGGGGCTGGTGTGGCTGGAACCCTTGGCCCGGGACACCAGAGAGACTGGGAGGAAATTGCCCCACGTGAATCTATGGGTGCCCTCATATTTCAGCCCAACTCCCCAGCAAGGGCAGTTGACATTAGCAATCCATTTAAACCTCAGCTTGCTATGAACCACCACCGTGACAAAGTGCCTGGGACTATCAGTTATGAATCTGAGATATCAACTGTAAAGTCAATCCCTGACAAATGTTCTGAACAGGAAAATACTGCTTCAGGGATTTCCGCCCAAAGTGCCTCTGACACCAGCAGGGCAGAGGAGCTCCAAGGAATTTTGGACGAGGCTTCGTGGAAAGGTCAGTAGTTCCCTGGGGATCACCTGGGTCACTGTCTGCATTTCGTTCTTCTTATGCTCCCTAGGCTACTCTCTTTCCCTCGCTGCTACTTTCTTCCCGTTATTTCTTTTCGTGTAGTATAAAAGTCGAGCCATAAGGATATGTTACGGAAGGATGCACTGGGACAGTCTCTCTTTCCCTTTAAAAGTGGGAGAAAGTCCCTCCCATTTGGTCTCCAAATCAGTGAAGCGAGAGTGGGAGGGCTAGTCACCTCCTCCTAAAGGTGCTTCTGTTCTTCCTTTAAGAATCGTCGCCAAGTGATGACTCCATCATGTCGCCACTCAGTGAAGACTCGCAAACGGACGGAGAAGGTGCGTTCGTGTCTCCGAACAAGCCTCGAACAACTGAGGATTTATTTGCCGTCATTCACAGGTGAGGCGATGTTCCCCAAGTCCCAAACGACCAAAGGCACACCGAGAGGTACACGAGAGTACGAGGCAGGAGGATAGCTACCGTTTGAGCCACAATTCTGCCTGCAACGATAGTCATGACATACAACAATAGCTGTATGGGCACATTGGTAGATATGCAAGAAGAGCAGCTCGATAAAAAGTAAGTATTGCTATTAGAGTTCCAATTCACAAATGCACTGTTTATTCCAAACAAAACAAGTCTAAACATATCCCTACCCATGAATTGGGTGCAGACAAGCTGTCTCAGTTGTCTTAGTATCATGGATACTATCCTTAGTACCCTCTTCAGTATCAGGCGCCCTAGGGGTGTGGTGGATACATGTCGGTCTGCAATCCACATGGTCGGCAGTTCGAAACCACCAGCAACTCCATGGGAGAAAGACTGGACTTTCCACTCCCATAAACAGTTACAGTCTTAGAAACCACAGGGCTCGGGGCGGGGGGGGGGGTGTCACATGAGTCAGCTTGACTCAATGGCAGGGAGGTTATTGCATTATATTTTTAACTATCATAAAGGTGCCTTCAAGAAAAAAGAAAAAAGGTCCATCCAAACAGTGGCCTCAGAGGGGATCTGCTGGCCCAGTTCCATTGAAGACAGAGAGGTCAGCTCAGAAGGGGATGGCAAACGCTTTGGGGATTCCAAAGGCGTCTTCTTGAAATATGTTTTCGACAGATACAAGACAATCATGGGGCCTCATTTGGAATAAGAATTAAGAAAAGTGAAAGCTACATTGGTGGGAAAATGCTGGAAAAGTTGCACTTAGGAGTTTGTTCCATCACAATAATGGACCTGTTCAGTCTTTGAGGGTAGCAAGTACTGTCCTATGAGAATTTCAAAGGGAAACCTTCCCCCATCAATCCGACAGCCCCGATCTCTTCCCTTCAGACTTCTTTTTTTTCAATGATTTTATTGGAGGCTCTTACAGCTCTTATAACATTTGATATATCATTTGTATCAAGCATATTTGTGCACATATTGCCATATTCATTTCCAAATATTTTCCACTTGAGTCCTTGGTATAAGCTCCTCCTTCCTCATCCCCCCTCAGACTTCTTTTTGTTCTCTAAACCCAAAGCAATTTTGAAAGAATATGACTTGAAGTCCCTCCAGGATCCTCAAACTGGCCATTTTGAGAGAATTTTTTTGGGGGGGCACCACTGCCCTCTGGTGGTAGCAGTAGGAGGTCCAACCTTGCTGCTGGATTTGAACCCCCAACCCAGTGGGCCGCAGTCCCGCACACAACCACTATGCCACCGGGGCTCAGCCCCAAACTGGCCATTTTGATGTGATATAAATTGACACACAAAATTATTTGCAGTGGGTTAGAGAGATTTACATTTTGATATTTTACTTTAATATAAATTTCTATGATCGTATAGCAATTATTTTTTAACTTCTTTTTATTTAAAGGCTTGGCAGAGGATATTTCTACGTAGGTATCTCTATGTGCTTCAAACATAACCAGCTATCTATGTAGCAGCACATACAGGGGCAAAGTTATGTAGACTTCTTAGTCATAGCGGAACACTTTGAAGTACTGAGTCATTGGGCTTGAGGACTTAGGGAGATAGTCTTGGAGGACATCTAGATCAATCAGTGTGACATAGTCCACAAAGGCAGTGTTCTACATCCTACTTTGATGAATAGCAAATGACACCTGAAAAAGCTCAGGAGGAGCCATCAGGGACACAACTGTCGGTTCCTGCTTAGGTGGAGCAGGAAGAAAGTGAAGAAAAGAAAAATGAAAAAAATTAGTCTGAAGAACTAGCGAATCACATGAACCCGTCTCCCGTAGTCTGAAAACCAGAGGAACCAGATGGTGTCCAGATACCACTACCACCTGCTATGGTTGGGAGCATAACAGAAGATCCTGGACAGAGTAGGAGTAAAAAGGAGAGCAGTATTCAAAATTTTAAAACAAACCAACAAACAAAACTTAAAGCTCTGATAGACACTGGTAGAAACCCAAAGACTATATATCCTTTTAGACACCATTCAAAAGCTGGAGCTCAATCAACCCCTGATGATCACCTTGAAGCAAAGAGATATATGGGTCTATACAGTACAAAATGAATGAGCTCCTCAAAAGAATGAAGCCTGTCCAACCAGGAGGGTAACAGTAGTCCACGAGCACAATGCCAAGGGCATGAAAGAAGCAACGGGAGATGGGAAAGCAAAGACGGACATAGGAAGAGCTCATTGAAGAAATTCCAACATGATATGAACAAAATGTGTGTAAACTGTTGATTGTGAAACTCATGATCTGTAAACTGATCATCCAAATCAAAATGAAAAGATTTTTTTTTAATTTTAGTTTTTAAAAAAAGCTCCTCACTACATGTAGATTACAGGAAAGCCTTTTGGACTTTTAAGACATTTGGAAAAAACAAACAAACAAACCAAGAACAGGCAGACATTTGCCAAATCAAATTGATACTCTATCAAATTGGGAGATTAATGTAGATAGTTAGGAAAACATTCTATGAATCTACAAAAATTGTAAGGCATCAAAACCAAAATTATTTGCTTAAAGATCAATATCCTAGGCATCAGTGAGTTGAAATACACTGGTTTCGGTTGATTTGAATGGGAAAATCATATGGTATACTATGCCAGGAAGGGAACATTGAAAATTAATAGTGTAGCATTCATCCAAAAAGAACATTTTACAAACTATCCTGAAGTACAGTGTTGTCAGTGATAAGATAATATCGAAAGGAAGAACAGTTAATAAGATGTTCAAATTTATGCACCAGCCACAAAAGCTAGTGATGAAGAAACTGGAAATTTTACTAAATTCTGCCGTCTGAAATTGATCAAGCATACACTAAAGATATATCTATAATGATTG